>CM039679.1:308357886-308901400 GCA_022537955.1 Schmidtea mediterranea | reverse complement strand
AGCAATGGGTAGCTTATTTTGGTTGAGTTAACAAGAGCGAATGACAAATTTAATACCAACAGATAACCAGTGACAACCTCTCATAATTCAACAAAATCATAAATATTTATTAAAGAATTACAATTGCAAAAGATAATAGTTGCTTAAATAACTAAAATAATTAAATTATTGCATTAAATTATCTTAACAATAAATTCACTTTAAAAACATAATTTAATCTCCTTGAAATAGTAAGATTTTAATATTATATATTTAATATATTTATAGTAAGCTATTCAAATAGAATAATAACAAGGTTATTTATAACCAATAAGCTGTACCCGTATTCATAGTTGCTGAAAAATTCCCAAAGAAAAACAAATAGTGCTAAGTAATCAACATTTGTTTACATTGAGAAACGTGATACAACACAGAAAAAATACCCTGTTTTCCTTGCTATCATAGATTTATTCAAATTTTAACTGATCGCATAAATATAGATGAATTATGCCATTATAAAAAGAAATTATTCGAAGAAAAATCTATTGTAATCGTTAATAACATAAAAACTCATAGATCAGTCTCACACAAAATACGGTGCACTAAAATTTGATTAAGCCAAAATTAAAGAGATAAACTAAGTGAAATAAATTTTGAAATTCGAACCTACTATTTACTACAGAAATAACTAATGACATTAACAAAGTTATTAGCTATGAATCCTAGGAATGGCGTTACAATGGTATCCGCTGGAAGTACATTAGCATAAAAGACAAATAGGATATAAAGGTCTGCATCGCCGATAAATTCCGATTTTGAGTGAATTAATCTATTTAATTTTTAATTGTTGAATTAAATTATTAACAAAATGATTTTTGTTTAGTCATTATTTTTAAATTTGCCATTATATCACACGTATAGTTTTTAAATGTGAGTCATTGGAGCTCAAATGCGATAATTAAATCAATTATTTTATTAAATTCTATCTTTTAATATAAGAATTACGTGATTGTCGATTCTGTAGTTTCTCCCAAAATCGATTCAAAATTGTATAGGAAATCTTTGACATAAATCCCCAAATACCCTGTAGTTTGGCAATAAATCCTCCATTTATAAATGGGAATTGAAGATGGTAGCAAAAAGCTCATTCTACTCTTAAATCTGAACAAACACGTCTCGCACTATCCTGATGACGAGATATGAAGGGAAATAACTAAAAATTCAAAATCATTTTGTAAAGAAATTCCAACCCTGAAGGTCGCCGTCAACAAAATGCTATGGTAAAAATTAATTCGCAGCAGGGGTTCTGAGCTATTTGTTTGATTACAAGAGCCGATGACATAGATACCAACAGAAACCAAGTGACAACCCCCATAACCAACAAAATCGATAAATACTATTAAAGAAAATACATATTGCAAAAATAAGTTGCTTAAATAACTTAAATGAATAATTGTCATTTAATTAATATGCTAACAATAAATTTCACTTTATAACCAATAAAATTAATGTTTCTCCTGAAAGGTAAGCCAGTCTAAAATATTATATTTATTTAAAATATAGTATGGCTATTCAAATAGAAATAAGCAATGGTTTTTATGACTAAAGACTGTACCCGTAATTCATAGTTGCTGAAAAAAATCCCAAAGAAAAACAAATATGCTAAGTAATTCAAGCCATGTTACTATGATGAACGGGATACCAACACATAGAAAAAATCCCTTCCTTCTACCAGAATTTATAATTACTGATCGACAAGTAAAGAAGAGAATTATGCCTTATTAGAAAAAGAAATTATTTTCCCGAAGAAAAATCATTGTAACGTAATACATAAAAACCATAATAAAGTCTCACACAAAATACGGGCACAAAATTTGATATTAAGCCAGAATTTAAGAATATTAAACTAGTGATAAATTAAATTTAAATTTCGTAACCACTTATAATAACAAATATAACTATATGACATATACAATGTAATACGCAGAAATTCAGGAAGCGTTATCAATGGTGATCCCTGGATTACATTTAAGCATATAAAGAGCATTATGAGGATATATGAAAGGTTTGCATCGCCGATAATTCCCATTTTGATTGAGATTAATATTAATTTTCTAATGTTTTGAATTTCAATATTAACAAAAGATTTTGTTTAGTCATAATTTTAAATGATGCCATTATATCACACAAGTTTAAATGTGAAGTCCATCTGGAGCCAAATCGAATAATTAAATCAATATTATAAATTTTAATTTTACTTATTAAGAATTTAGTGATTCGATCGTATTTCCCAAGAAACGATCAAATGGTAGTTAGGAAATCTTTTTGACATAAATCTCGCCGAATACCCTGGTATTGGTCAATAAACCCCATTATGAAAATTGATCTCTGGAATTAGCAAAAAAGCTCATTTCTACTCTTAATCTGGAACAAAATCACGTTTACTTCGCCACTATCTTTATGACGAGATAGTGAAGGTTGACAATTACTAGAAAATCACATTTTGAAAGAATTCACAACTACTAAGGTCCCGTCAACAAATCCTTAGGTAATTAATACGTTCAGCAATGGGTTGAGCTAATTGATCGAGTACAGAGCGATGACAATTTTAAATACCAAACAGATAATCCAAGTGACAATTCCCCCAAATTCCAACAAAATTCCATAATATTATTAAAGAATATAATATTGCAAAAAATAGTTCTTAAATAACTAAATAATTAATTTCATTTTAAATCTAGTGCTAACACATTCACTTTAACAAATCATTTCCCTTATTAGTAAAGCAAATTTTAAATATTTATATTATTAATATATTATATGTATGCTATCAAATAGAATATAAGAATGTTATATGACTAAAGAGCTACCCTATTCATAAGTTCTGAAAATCCCAAAAGAAAAACAAATATGTCAACGTAATTCAAGCATTGTAACTAGTGAGAATTCGGGATACAACACTAGAAAAATATCCCTGTTTCCTTTGTATCTAGATTTATTAATTTTACTGATCGACATGAACCTGATAGATGAAATTAGTTGCCTTATTAGGAAGAAATTATTTTCCGAAAAGAAAAATCATGAACGTTAATAACATAAAACTCATAAGATCAGTCTCACACAAAAACGGTGCACTAAAATTGAATATTAAGCCAGAATTAAAATAACGAACTAATTGGACAATGTAAAATTTTAAAATTCGTAACCAGCTTATTACAAGAAATATGAACTAAACATATTACAAGTATACGCAAATCCTAGGAATCGCGTTACATGGGTGATCCCTGAGTTACATACATAATAAAGAGCAGATAGGAAATTAAATGAAGTTTTCATCGCCGAACATCCCGATTTAGTGAGATTATTATTAATTTTTTAATGGTTGAAATTAAATATAACAAAAGATTTGTTATCATTATTTAAATTTGCCATAATATCACACTAAGTTTTTAAATTGAGTCATGAGCCAAAATGCGTAATAAATAATTATTATAAATTTTATTTTTTTATTATAAGAATTAAATAATTGCGATCGTAGTTTCTCCCAGAAATCGATTCAAAAATTGGTAGTTTAGGAAACTTTGACAAATCTCAGCCGAATACCCTGTAGTGTCAATAAATCCCATTTATGAAGTGATGAGAATGAGACAAAAAAGCTCATCTACTCTTAAATCTGGAACAAAATCAACTTTCTTCCTGCACTACCTATGAACGAATAGAAGGGAATACTAGAAAATTCATCATTTTTGGTAAAGAAATTCCAACTACCTGAAGGTCGCCGTCAACAAGATGCTTATGGTAAATTAATTCGTTCAGCAATGGGGTTGAGCTTATTTTGTTTGAGTTACAAGAGCGATGACAATTTAAATACCAACAAGATAACCAAGGACAATTCTCTCCAAATCCAACAAAATTCATAAATATTTAAAAGATATTAATATTGCAAAAATAATAGTTCTTAAATAACTAAATAATTAATTTGTCATTTAAATACATGCAACAATAAATTTCACTAAACATAAATTTAATTTTCTCCTTAATATAAGTAAGCAAGTTTTAAATATTTATATTTATTTTAATATATTTATAGTATGGCTATTCAAATAGAATATAAGCAATGGTTATTTATGACTAAAGAGCTGTACCCGTATTTTCATAGTTTGCTGAAAAATCCCAAAGAAAAACAAATATGTGCTAATGTAATTCAGCATTTGTTACTAGAGAGAATCGGGAACAACACAAAAAATACCCCGTTCCTTCATCTAGATAATTAATTTTACTGACGACAGTAAATGAAGATAATTAGTTCCTTATAGAAAGAAATGAATTTTCCGAAAAAACATGTAATCGTTACATACAAAAACCATAGACAGTCTCACACAAAATACGGCACAAAATTGTATTAGAATAAAGATGATATTAACTAATGTGGACAATTTAAATTTTTGAAATTTCGTAACCTAGCTTATTTACTACAGAAATATGAACTATATGACATTATTCAATGTTATTACGCTATGAATCTCTAGGGAATGGGGTACATGGGTATCCGCGATTCATATAGCAATAAAGAAGCATATGAGGAAGCAGTTGCACGCCGACCAATCCCCGATTTGAGTGAGATATAAGTATTAATTTAATGTGTGAATTTAAATTATAACAAAATTGAAATTTGTTTAGCATTTTTAAATGCCATTATATCACACATATATTTAAAACTTGAGTCATTGAGCCAAATCGAAATAATAATCAATTATTAATTAAATTTATTTTTTTATATAAGAATTTAGGGATTGTCGATCGTACGTTCCTCCAAAATCGATTCAAATGGTAATTAGGAAATCTTTGACAAAATCTCGCCGAATACCCTGGTAGTTGTCAAGTCAAACCTTACCATTATGAAGTGATTGGAGAAGTAGCAAAAAAGCTCATCACCTAAATCTGGACAAACACGTTATCCGCAACTATGCCTTTAGACGAGAAGGAAGGTTGGAATTACTAGAAAATCATCATTTGAAAAGACAATCCAACCTACCGAAGGTCGCCGTCAACAAGAATGCTATGGTAATAATTCGTTCAATAGCAAGGGTTGACATTTTGCAGTACAAGACGATGACAATTGTAATACCAAACAGAAACCAAGACAATCTCTCCAAATCCAACAAAATTCATAAAATAATTAAAGAAATTACAATTGCAAAAAAATAGTTCTAAATAACTAAAATAATAATTGCATTTAATTATATGCTTAATAATAAAATTTTCACTTTATAACATAAATTTAATTTTCTGCTTAATATAAGTAAGCAAGTTTTAAATATTTATATTTATTTTAATATATTTATAGTATGGCTATTCAAATAGAATAAGCCAAGTATGACTAAAGAGCTTAACTCCGATTCATAGTTGCTAAAAAATCCAAAGAAAAAACAAATATGCTAAGAACAGCATTTTGTTACTAGTGATGAATCGGAACAACACAGAAAATATCCCGTACCTTTGCACTAGATTTAAATTTACTGAACGACATAAAATACGAATAATTATGCCTTTATAAAAAATTATTTCCGAACGAAAAATCTATGTAATGTAATAACAAAAAACCATAGATCAGTCTCACACAAAATACGGTGCACTAAAATTTGATATAAAGCCAGAATTTAAAGATGATATACAATGGAAACATAAATTTTTGAAATTTTCTAACCAGCTATACTACAGAAATAAGAACTATCTACATTACAATGTATACGCTAGAATCTCAGGAATGAGTCATCCATGGGACCGCGGAGTACATTAGCATATAAAGAAGCATATGAAAGGAATTATGAAGGTTTTGCACGCCGATAACCATTTGAGGAGATTAATTATAATTTAAAATGTATGGAATTTAAATATAACAAATGATTTGTTAGTCATAATGTTAAATGCCATTATATCACACTATAGTTAAAGTGAGTCAGGGACTCAAAGCGATAAAATTAAATTTCAATATTATTTAAATTATTTTTTATTATTAAGAATTTAGGATGTCGATTCTAGTTCCCCAGAAATCGATTCAAAATTGGAGTTAGGAAAACTTTTGAACTAAATCTCCCGAAAACCCTGTTAGCGTCAAAAATCCCATAATTTATTTGAGGAGTAGCAAAAAAGACTCATCTACTCAAATCTGGAAACAAAATCACGTTCTCGCAACTATCCTTTAGACAGATATGAAGGTTGAAATACTAAAACATCATTTTGGTAAGAATCCAAACGTACCTAAGGTCGCCGTCAACAAGATGCTTATGAAATATCTTCAGCATGGGTGAAGCTATGTTTGAGACAAAAGCGATGACAATTTATACCAACAATAACCAAGTGACAATCCTCCCATAATCCAACAAAATTCATAAATAGTTATTAAGAATTAAACAAGTGAAAAATAATAGTCTAAATAACTAAATAATAATTTGTCATTTTTAAATTATACTTAACAGATAAATTTTTTCACTTTATAACAAAATAATTTCTCCTGATAATTAACAAATTAAATATTATATTATTAATATATTAAATAAGCTAATCAAATAGAAAATAAGCAATGGGATTTATGACTAAAGAGCTGTACCCGTATTTTCATAGTTTGCTGAAAAATCCCAAAGAAAAACAAATATGTGCTAATGTAATTCAGCATTTGGTTACTAGTGATGAATCGGGATACAACACTAGAAAAATATCCCTGTTTTCCTTTGCTATCTAGATTTATTAATTTTACTGATCGACATGAACTGATAGATGAATTAGTTGCCTTATTAGAGAAGAATTATTTCCGAAGAAAATCTAGAATCTTAAAAACAAAAACATAGAATCATCCACACAACAACGTCCAAAATTGATTAATTAAGCCAAATTAAAGATAATTAAACTAATGTGGACAATTTTAATTTTTGAAATTTCGTAACCTAGCTTATTTACTACAGAAATATGAACTATATGACATTATTACAATGTTATTACGCTATGAATCTCTAGGGAATGGCGGTTATCAATGGGGTGATCCGCTGGAGTTACATTTAGCATATAAAGAGCATTATGAGGGATATTATGAAGGTTTTGCATCGCCGATAAATTCCCGATTTTTGAGTGAGATTTAATTATTTTAATTTTTTAATGTGTTTGAATTTAAATTATTAACAAAATTGATTTTTGTTTAGTCATTATTTTTAAATTTGCCATTATACCACACGTATAGTTTTTAAATGTGAGTCATTGGAGCTCAAATGCGATAATTAAATCATTATTTTATTAAATTTATTTTTTTATTATTTAAAGAATTTAGATGATTGTCGATTCTGTAGTTTTCTCCCAGAAATCGATTCAAAATTTGTAGTTTAGGAATCTTTTTGACATAAATCTCGCCGAATACCCTGGTAGTTGGTCAATAAATCCTCCATTTATGAATGTTGATTTGGAGGATGTAGCAAAAAAGCTCATTTCTACTCTTAAATCTGGAACAAAATCACGTTTCTTCTGCACTTATCCTTTATGACGAGATAGTGAAGGTTGGAAATTACTAGAAAATTCATCATTTTTGGTAAAGAAATTCCAACTACCTGAAGGTCGCCGTCAACAAGATGCTTATGGTAAATTAATTCGTTCAGCAATGGGGTTGAGCTTATTTTGTTTGAGTTACAAGAGCGATGACAATTTTAATACCAACAGATAATCCAAGTGACAATTCCTCTCCATAATTCCAACAAAATTCATAAATATTTATTAAAGAATTATTACATATTTGCAAAAATAATAGTTGCTTAAATAACTTATATAATTTAATTTTGTCATTTTTAAATTATATGCTTAACAATAAATTTTTCACTTTATAACATAAATTTAATTTCCTTGATATAGTAAGCAAGTTTTAAATATTTATATTTATTTTAATATATTTATAGTATGGCTATTCAAATAGAATATAAGCAATGGTTATTTATGACTAAAGAGCTGTACCCGTATTTTCATAGTTTGCTGAAAAATCCCAAAGAAAAACAAATATGTGCTAATGTAATTCAGCATTTGTTACTAGTGATGAATCGGGATACAACACTAGAAAAATATCCCTGTTTTCCTTTGCTATCTAGATTTATTAATTTTACTGATCGACAGTAAATGATAGATGAATTAGTTGCCTTATTAGAAAAGAAATTATTTTCCGAAGAAAAATCTATTGTAATCGTTAATAACATAAAAACTCATAGATCAGTCTCACACAAAATACGGGTGCACTAAAATTTGATATTAAGCCAGAATTTAAAGATGATATTAACTAATGTGGAAAATTTAAATTTTTGAAATTTCGTAACCTAGCTTATTTACTACAGAAATATGAACTATATGACATTATTACAATGTTATTACGCTATGAATCTCTAGGGAATGGCGGTTATCAATGGGGTGATCCGCTGGAGTTACATTTAGCATATAAAGAGCATTATGAGGGATATTATGAAGGTTTTGCATCGCCGATAAATTCCCGATTTTTGAGTGAGATTTAATTATTTTAATTTTTTAATGTGTTTGAATTTAAATTATTAACAAAATTGATTTTTGTTTAGTCATTATTTTTAAATTTGCCATTATACCACACGTATAGTTTTTAAATGTGAGTCATTGGAGCTCAAATGCGATAATTAAATCAATTATTTTATTAAATTTTATTTTTTTTATTATTTAAGAATTTAGATGATTGTCGATTCTGTAGTTTTCTCCCAGAAATCGATTCAAAATTTGGTAGTTTAGGAAATCTTTTTGACATAAATCTCGCCGAATACCCTGGTAGTTGGTCAATAAATCCTCCATTTATGAATGTTGATTTGGAGGATGTAGCAAAAAAGCTCATTTCTACTCTTAAATCTGGAACAAAATCACGTTTCTTCTGCACTTATCCTTTATGACGAGATAGTGAAGGTTGGAAATTACTAGAAAATTCATCATTTTTGGTAAAGAAATTCCACCTACCTGAAGGTCGCCGTCAACAAGATGCTTATGGTAAATTAATTCGTTCAGCAATGGGGTTGAGCTTATTTTGTTTGAGTTACAAGAGCGATGACAATTTTAATACCAACAGATAATCCAAGTGACAATTCCTCTCCATAATTCCAACAAAATTCATAAATATTTATTAAAGAATTATTACATATTTGCAAAAATAATAGTTGCTTAAATAACTTAAATAATTTAATTTTGTCATTTTTAAATTATATGCTTAACAATAAATTTTTCACTTTATAACATAAATTTAATTTTCTCCTTGATATAGGTAAGCAAGTTTTAAATATTTATATTTATTTTAATATATTTATAGTATGGCTATTCAAATAGAATATAAGCAATGGTTATTTATGACTAAAGAGCTGTACCCGTATTTTCATAGTTTGCTGAAAAATCCCAAAGAAAAACAAATATGTGCTAATGTAATTCAGCATTTGTTACTAGTGATGAATCGGGATACAACACTAGAAAAATATCCCTGTTTTCCTTTGCTATCTAGATTTATTAATTTTACTGATCGACAGTAAATGATAGATGAATTAGTTGCCTTATTAGAAAAGAAATTATTTTCCGAAGAAAAATCTATTGTAATCGTTAATAACATAAAAACTCATAGATCAGTCTCACACAAAATACGGTGCACTAAAATTTGATATTAAGCCAGAATTTAAAGATGATATTAACTAATGTGGACAATTTAAATTTTTGAAATTTCGTAACCTAGCTTATTTACTACAGAAATATGAACTATATGACATTATTACAATGTTATTACGCTATGAATCTCTAGGGAATGGCGGTTATCAATGGGGTGATCCGCTGGAGTTACATTTAGCATATAAAGAGCATTATGAGGGATATTATGAAGGTTTTGCATCGCCGATAAATTCCCGATTTTTGAGTGAGATTTAATTATTTTAATTTTTTAATGTGTTTGAATTTAAATTATTAACAAAATTGATTTTTGTTTAGTCATTATTTTTAAATTTGCCATTATATCACACGTATAGTTTTTAAATGTGAGTCATTGGAGCTCAAATGCGATAATTAAATCAATTATTTTATTAAATTTTATTTTTTTTATTATTTAAGAATTTAGATGATTGTCGATTCTGTAGTTTTCTCCCAGAAATCGATTCAAAATTTGGTAGTTTAGGAAATCTTTTTGACATAAATCTCGCCGAATACCCTGGTAGTTGGGTCAATAAATCCTCCATTTATGAATGTTGATTTGGAGGATGTAGCAAAAAAGCTCATTTCTACTCTTAAATCTGGAACAAAATCACGTTTCTTCTGCACTTATCCTTTATGACGAGATAGTGAAGGTTGGAAATTACTAGAAAATTCATCATTTTTGGTAAAGAAATTCCACCTACCTGAAGGTCGCCGTCAACAAGATGCTTATGGTAAATTAATTCGTTCAGCAATGGGGTTGAGCTTATTTTGTTTGAGTTACAAGAGCGATGACAATTTTAATACCAACAGATAATCCAAGTGACAATTCCTCTCCATAATTCCAACAAAATTCATAAATATTTATTAAAGAATTATTACATATTTGCAAAAATAATAGTTGCTTAAATAACTTAAATAATTTAATTTTGTCATTTTTAAATTATATGCTTAACAATAAATTTTTCACTTTATAACATAAATTTAATTTTCTCCTTGATATAGGTAAGCAAGTTTTAAATATTTATATTTATTTTAATATATTTATAGTATGGCTATTCAAATAGAATATAAGCAATGGTTATTTATGACTAAAGAGCTGTACCCGTATTTTCATAGTTTGCTGAAAATCCCAAAGAAAACAAATATGTGCTAATGTAATTCAGCATTTGTTACTAGTGATGAATCGGATACAACACTAGAAAAATATCCCTGTTTTCCTTTGCTATCTAGATTTATTAATTTACTGATCGACAGTAAATGATAGATGAATTAGTTGCCTTATTAGAAAAGAAATTATTTTCCGAAGAAAAATCTATTGTAATCGTTAATAACATAAAAACTCATAGATCAGTCTCACACAAAATACGTGCACTAAAATTGATATTAAGCCAGAATTTAAAGATGATATTAACTAATGTGGACAATTTAAATTTTTGAAATTTCGTACCTAGCTTATTTACTACAGAAATATGAACTATATGACATTATATACAATGTTATTACGCTATGAATCTCTAGGAATGGCGGTTATCAATGGGGTGATCCGCTGGAGTTACATTTAAGCATATAAAGAGCATTATGAGGGATATATGAAGGTTTTGCATCGCCGATAAATTCCCGATTTTTGAGTGAGATTTAATTATTTTAATTTTTTAATGTGTTTGAATTTAAATTATTAACAAAATTGATTTTTGTTTAGTCATTATTTTTAAATTTGCCATTATATCACACGTATAGTTTTTAAATGTGAGTCATTGGAGCTCAAATGCGATAATTAAATCAATTATTTTATTAAATTTTATTTTTTTTATTATTTAAGAATTTAGATGATTGTCGATTCTGTAGTTTTCTCCCAGAAATCGATTCAAAATTTGGTAGTTTAGGAAATCTTTTTGACATAAATCTCGCCGAATACCCTGGTAGTTGGTCAATAAATCCTCCATTTATGAATGTTGATTTGGAGGATGTAGCAAAAAAGCTCATTTCTACTCTTAAATCTGGAACAAAATCACGTTTCTTCTGCACTTATCCTTTATGACGAGATAGTGAAGGTTGGAAATTACTAGAAAATTCATCATTTTTGGTAAAGAAATTCCAACTACCTGAAGGTCGCCGTCAACAAGATGCTTATGGTAAATTAATTCGTTCAGCAATGGGGTTGAGCTTATTTTGTTTGAGTTACAAGAGCGATGACAATTTTAATACCAACAGATAATCCAAGTGACAATTCCTCTCCATAATTCCAACAAAATTCATAAATATTTATTAAAGAATTATTACATATTTGCAAAAATAATAGTTGCTTAAATAACTTAAATAATTTAATTTTGTCATTTTTAAATTATATGCTTAACAATAAATTTTTCACTTTATAACATAAATTTAATTTTCTCCTTGATATAGGTAAGCAAGTTTTAAATATTTATATTTATTTTAATATATTTATAGTATGGCTATTCAAATAGAATATAAGCAATGGTTATTTATGACTAAAGAGCTGTACCCGTATTTTCATAGTTTGCTGAAAAATCCCAAAGAAAAACAAATATGTGCTAATGTAATTCAGCATTTGTTACTAGTGATGAATCGGGATACAACACTAGAAAAATATCCCTGTTTTCCTTTGCTATCTAGATTTATTAATTTTACTGATCGACAGTAAATGATAGATGAATTAGTTGCCTTATTAGAAAAGAAATTATTTTCCGAAGAAAAATCTATTGTAATCGTTAATAACATAAAAACTCATAGATCAGTCTCACACAAAATACGGTGCACTAAAATTTGATATTAAGCCAGAATTTAAAGATGATATTAACTAATGTGGACAATTTAAATTTTTGAAATTTCGTAACCTAGCTTATTTACTACAGAAATATGAACTATATGACATTATTACAATGTTATTACGCTATGAATCTCTAGGGAATGGCGGTTATCAATGGGGTGATCCGCTGGAGTTACATTTAGCATATAAAGAGCATTATGAGGGATATTATGAAGGTTTTGCATCGCCGATAAATTCCCGATTTTTGAGTGAGATTTAATTATTTTAATTTTTTAATGTGTTTGAATTTAAATTATTAACAAAATTGATTTTTGTTTAGTCATTATTTTTAAATTTGCCATTATATCACACGTATAGTTTTTAAATGTGAGTCATTGGAGCTCAAATGCGATAATTAAATCAATTATTTTATTAAATTTTATTTTTTTTATTATTTAAGAATTTAGATGATTGTCGATTCTGTAGTTTTCTCCCAGAAATCGATTCAAAATTTGGTAGTTTAGGAAATCTTTTTGACATAAATCTCGCCGAATACCCTGGTAGTTGGTCAATAAATCCTCCATTTATGAATGTTGATTTGGAGGATGTAGCAAAAAAGCTCATTTCTACTCTTAAATCTGGAACAAAATCACGTTTCTTCTGCACTTATCCTTTATGACGAGATAGTGAAGGTTGGAAATTACTAGAAAATTCATCATTTTTGGTAAAGAAATTCCAACTACCTGAAGGTCGCCGTCAACAAGATGCTTATGGTAAATTAATTCGTTCAGCAATGGGGTTGAGCTTATTTTGTTTGAGTTACAAGAGCGATGACAATTTTAATACCAACAGATAATCCAAGTGACAATTCCTCTCCATAATTCCAACAAAATTCATAAATATTTATTAAAGAATTATTACATATTTGCAAAAATAATAGTTGCTTAAATAACTTAAATAATTTAATTTTGTCATTTTTAAATTATATGCTTAACAATAAATTTTTCACTTTATAACATAAATTTAATTTTCTCCTTGATATAGGTAAGCAAGTTTTAAATATTTATATTTATTTTAATATATTTATAGTATGGCTATTCAAATAGAATATAAGCAATGGTTATTTATGACTAAAGAGCTGTACCCGTATTTTCATAGTTTGCTGAAAAATCCCAAAGAAAAACAAATATGTGCTAATGTAATTCAGCATTTGTTACTAGTGATGAATCGGGATACAACACTAGAAAAATATCCCTGTTTTCTTTGCTATCTAGATTTATTAATTTTACTGATCGACAGTAAATGATAGATGAATTAGTTGCCTTATTAGAAAAGAAATTATTTTCCGAAGAAAAATCTATTGTAATCGTTAATAACATAAAAACTCATAGATCAGTCTCACACAAAATACGGTGCACTAAAATTTGATATTAAGCCAGAATTTAAAGATGATATTAACTAATGTGGACAATTTAAATTTTTGAAATTTCGTAACCTAGCTTATTTACTACAGAAATATGAACCACATGACATTACTACAACGTTATTACGCTATGAATCTCTAGGGAATGGCGGTTATCAATGGGGTGATCCGCTGGAGTTACATTTAGCATATAAAGAGCATTATGAGGGATATTATGAAGGTTTTGCATCGCCGATAAATTCCCGATTTTTGAGTGAGATTTAATTATTTTAATTTTTTAATGTGTTTGAATTTAAATTATTAACAAAATTGATTTTTGTTTAGTCATTATTTTTAAATTTGCCATTATATCACACGTATAGTTTTTAAATGTGAGTCATTGGAGCTCAAATGCGATAATTAAATCAATTATTTTATTAAATTTTATTTTTTTTATTATTTAAGAATTTAGATGATTGTCGATTCTGTAGTTTTCTCCCAGAAATCGATTCAAAATTTGGTAGTTTAGGAAATCTTTTTGACATAAATCTCGCCGAATACCCTGGTAGTTGGTCAATAAATCCTCCATTTATGAATGTTGATTTGGAGGATGTAGCAAAAAAGCTCATTTCTACTCTTAAATCTGGAACAAAATCACGTTTCTTCTGCACTTATCCTTTATGACGAGATAGTGAAGGTTGGAAATTACTAGAAAATTCATCATTTTTGGTAAAGAAATTCCACCTACCTGAAGGTCGCCGTCAACAAGATGCTTATGGTAAATTAATTCGTTCAGCAATGGGGTTGAGCTTATTTTGTTTGAGTTACAAGAGCGATGACAATTTTAATACCAACAGATAATCCAAGTGACAATTCCTCTCCATAATTCCAACAAAATTCATAAATATTTATTAAAGAATTATTACATATTTGCAAAAATAATAGTTGCTTAAATAACTTAAATAATTTAATTTTGTCATTTTTAAATTATATGCTTAACAATAAATTTTTCACTTTATAACATAAATTTAATTTTCTCCTTGATATAGGTAAGCAAGTTTTAAATATTTATATTTATTTTAATATATTTATAGTATGGCTATTCAAATAGAATATAAGCAATGGTTATTTATGACTAAAGAGCTGTACCCGTATTTTCATAGTTTGCTGAAAAATCCCAAAGAAAAACAAATATGTGCTAATGTAATTCAGCATTTGTTACTAGTGATGAATCGGGATACAACACTAGAAAAATATCCCTGTTTTCCTTTGCTATCTAGATTTATTAATTTTACTGATCGACAGTAAATGATAGATGAATTAGTTGCCTTATTAGAAAAGAAATTATTTTCCGAAGAAAAATCTATTGTAATCGTTAATAACATAAAAACTCATAGATCAGTCTCACACAAAATACGGTGCACTAAAATTTGATATTAAGCCAGAATTTAAAGATGATATTAACTAATGTGGAAAATTTAAATTTTTGAAATTTCGTAACCTAGCTTATTTACTACAGAAATATGAACTATATGACATTATTACAATGTTATTACGCTATGAATCTCTAGGGAATGGCGGTTATCAATGGGGTGATCCGCTGGAGTTACATTTAGCATATAAAGAGCATTATGAGGGATATTATGAAGGTTTTGCATCGCCGATAAATTCCCGATTTTTGAGTGAGATTTAATTATTTTAATTTTTTAATGTGTTTGAATTTAAATTATTAACAAAATTGATTTTTGTTTAGTCATTATTTTTAAATTTGCCATTATATCACACGTATAGTTTTTAAATGTGAGTCATTGGAGCTCAAATGCGATAATTAAATCAATTATTTTATTAAATTTTATTTTTTTTATTATTTAAGAATTTAGATGATTGTCGATTCTGTAGTTTTCTCCCAGAAATCGATTTCAAAATTTGGTAGTTTAGGAAATCTTTTTGACATAAATCTCGCCGAATACCCTGGTAGTTGGTCAATAAATCCTCCATTTATGAATGTTGATTTGGAGGATGTAGCAAAAAAGCTCATTTCTACTCTTAAATCTGGAACAAAATCACGTTTCTTCTGCACTTATCCTTTATGACGAGATAGTGAAGGTTGGAAATTACTAGAAAATTCATCATTTTTGGTAAAGAAATTCCACCTATCTGAAGGTCGCCGTCAACAAGATGCTTATGGTAAATTAATTCGTTCACCAATGGGGTTGAGCTTATTTTGTTTGAGTTACAAGAGCGATGACAATTTTAATACCAACAGATAATCCAAGTGACAATTCCTCTCCATAATTCCAACAAAATTCATAAATATTTATTAAAGAATTATTACATATTTGCAAAAATAATAGTTGCTTAAATAACTTAAATAATTTAATTTTGTCATTTTTAAATTATATGCTTAATAATAAATTTTTCACTTTATAACATAAATTTAATTTTCTGCTTAATATAGGTAAGCAAGTTTTAAATATTTATATTTATTTTAATATATTTATAGTATGGCTATTCAAATAGAATATAAGCAATGGTTATTTATGACTAAAGAGCTGTACCCGTATTTTCATAGTTTGCTGAAAAATCCCAAAGAAAAACAAATATGTGCTAATGTAATTCAGCATTGGTTACTAGTGATGAATCGGGATACAACACTAGAAAAATATCCCTGTTTTCCTTTGCTATCTAGATTTAATAATTTTACTGATCGACATGAACTGATAGATGAATTAGTTGCCTTATTAGAAAAGAAATTATTTTCCATAGTTCCGAATCTTCAGTATTTAGTATCTTCTTGGGCAACAGTCTTATTTCTTTCTTGGCTTCTTGGTATTGTTTTTCCAATTTCTTTCTTCTCTTTAGATCGCTTCTTCTTTGTTTTTCGTCTTTCTTTGTTGCTCTTGCCTTTGTTTGAGAGTCCTTTATTGTTCTAATAGCATTTCTTTTATTTTGGTTTGTTGCCATACTATTTCATGCTCTAGTTTCACTATATGCTCCTATTGTTTTGAGTTCGCGTCCTCTAATATTTTAAATTCTATTCTCCATCTTCTCGCTTGATCTGTTATTTGGGTTATCATTCTTTCTTGTCTGTCATCTTTGGGCTCTCTTATTTTCCTTGATGGTTTTGGCCCTTGGTTTCTCAGTTTGTTGATTTCTATCTTTGCGTCTTCCCACTTGGCTTTGTAGGCTCTTGTTCGGTCTTCTTCTTCTACTATCATTTGCGTATAATATCTGGTGCGTGATTTTTCATCATTCCTTGTGCGCTCTTTCTTGCCATTTCGTTTTCCAGTATGATGCTTGACTCTTTGCCGCTTCTTTGGCTTGTTCCTCTCTCATTTTCTTAGTCTTTTCCTCTTTGTATCTGGTTCTCATATGTTCTACTTCTTTCTGCATTTGATTTAAAATTTTATAAGTCTCCTCTCCTTCTTCTTGTATTTCTATTTCTTTGTCTTTTATTATCTCTCGTAGTTTCTCAATTTCATTTTGTTGATCTTGTTTGTCTTGTTCTAACGTTCGTATTTCTTTTCTCTGGTTTATGATTCTTGTTTGATTTTAAAGGGATTCTTTCATCAGCTCTTCTTCTCGTTCTTTGTAAGGTTTTTCATTTCCTTCTGGGTCTACTATTCGCTATTATGTCTGTTGTTCCAATTCCTCTCTTATCATATTTATTTTTATCGTGTCTTTCAGTAATTCTCCTTCTACCGCTAGTAACATCTCTTTTAGTCGTGTTGTCTTTTGTCGCCATTGTTCTGCTTCCTCTCTTGCTTCTTTTAATTGTTGTGGTTGATCCTCGATCGTTGTTCTTGGCTCTTTCTTCTCTGCTTCAACTTCTTTTGTTATTTGATCTTTTATCTCACTTTGATTCATTATTGTTTGGTTTTTCGTCTTGTTTTGGTTCATTATTATTTCTGAATATTAATATTAATTATTTTCTCTTCTCGTAATTAATTCATATTGTATATAGTATTTTAGTGATTTTTTGGTTTTATAATTTTTAGTTTTATTTAACGTTTTATTTATTATTTACACTTTTTACACATTGTTTTCATCCTCTTTTTACTGATCAGCGAAACGGAATCCCTTGATCAGCCCGTTGATCGGCTTTTTACATACTGGACATATATTAACCTTTAATCCACATGATTCACAAGTGACCATATGTCCACAGGGTGTATAAATTATCTCGACATGCTTTTGCCAACATGTTACGCATTGATGCTGCTCTAATATGGCTTCTTTTATCATTGATTTTTCGAGATTTTCCTTCGGTTTCTCTTGGTATCGTTTGATGGCTCGTATTACTGCTTGTGTCGAGTCGTACCATTTCAGGTTGTTAGCCAACCTTTCGCTGATTATTTTCCTCATCTTTTGAGTATTTATGCCTGACAATAACATTAAAGTCCTCGTTTTTGGTCGATCTAAGATATCTTCTACTTGTTGATTTGTGATTATTATTTCTACATTCTTTGACTCCTTTTCTTCCTTGTACATACATTTTCCTTTATGTTTTAATTTTTGAACATTTTGATCTGGTATTGGCTGTTGGTTTTTGCATCCCTCGCACATTATTTTTCGTGCTGTTTGACAATATCCTTGCTTTGCAAATTCTGCTGCTCTTGGGTTTCCTTTGAACGTTTTAATCCTTTCCTCGAACATCCTCTTTATAGTCTCTCCTTCCCATATTAGTTCCGTTGGATCTTCAAATTTCTTTGTTATTATAATCTTTTTCTCTCCTCCTTTTTCATCTTTGTCCACTTCCAATTCGGGAATCCTTCTAATCTGTTTTTCGCTTGGTTTCTGACATCGATATTAATTATGAATGGACAAGTTGAGAATTTTCTCAGATTTTCTGGTTTTGCTGTTTCTCCTTTCTCCCAATGTTCGAGTTTTCCTTGAAAATAAATGCAGGTAACTTCGTCTGGTAGTTTTGGTGTTCCTGTAAAATAAAATCCTTGTGCGGCCAGTTCCTTGCTTTGTCGGTCAGTAAATACTTTATTGTCTTTGAATGTTAGGTATCTTTGTTCCTCTATTCTCAGCGGTTCGTCTTTTACTCTTCTTTGTGAGTATAACACTTTCCTGATTTGTGAGGGCCGTCTTGCTGAGTCAAAGTTGGTATAGTGTTGAATTGCGATTGCTAATGTGTTGATTTTTTCTTCTTCTGGTTTTTTCCATAGTTTCATCCATATTGAATCTGGTCCTTCTCTCATCAGTGCTGTTATCTCCTCGCTGTTTCCGCTTGCCATTTAATAGTAAATGTCGTCATTATTCTTGAATTTTAATTTTTATGATTTTTTCTGATTATTTGTATTTTTTGATCTTTATATGGTTTTATTATATTTTATCTACATTCTATTTACACTTTCCTTTCCTCTTTTACAACGTCTTATCCGGCTTTTCTACTTCTAGTTTTATATACAAATTATCCTCGCGTAAGAATCCTTCTCCTCTTAATCGTTGTTGTGAATAGAAGAATGGTGTGCCCACTGCCGTATTCCAGAAAGTTGTTGGTCTTCCCATTTGCAGTTCGTTTCCGGCTCTGATTGGGTTGTGATGTTCCTCTCGTTCTATCATTGTTAATATCATATATTGCTTGAAAGGCCATGTTAATAGTTCATCATATTCTCCTCTTCCTACTCTAACGAAGACACTGATATAAGTGTCTGTTGCATTTCCATCCCCATTTGGATATAGTCTAATGCCCAATTTGTATCCATTTTTCCAACTATATATTGGTGGACTATCTAGGATTCTCTATGTTCCCCCTTTTGCTCTTTATAGCTTCTCCGCGAATCCAGTTATTCTCCATATAAATGGTGCTGTAGGTAGTTTTCTAGCTACCGGGCTGGTTGTTTCTAGATCCTGTATGCTGCTGATTACCTGCTGTATTCTCTCTTCCATTTCGGCCATTTTCTTGGGTGTATTTTCTTGGCTTTTCTCGAAATTCTTTCTGGATTCCAATATTTCTGTTCGTAGGCTTTTTACTTTCCATGCTATCATTCCTATCGTTTTCATCATGATTTCTGTGTGCTCAATACTGTTTTCCATCATATGCTTTTGCATTTCCGCAATTGGTAGCCGTGCTTGGCAATTGAATAATTCTAACGGGCATTTGACTGGTTTACCAATACATTCATTCCAGTGTTTTTTTAGTTTGACTTTATCTTTCCTGTTGCAGTTGTTTGCACATATTCCTTCCTAGAAATCGCATATTTTTTCTTCACTTGAATTCCGATGCTCCTTTTCTATTTTTACTCATTCGTCGATAGCTCCACAAAATTCACACTTTTCCTCTCTCGTGATACACAATTTATTGTGTTCCTCTATATTCTTTTTCGTTGTGTTCGTTTGACATTTTTCGCCTGGTATCTCGTTATATTCACACTCTTTTGTGTGGTTTTCGGCTTCCTTCACAAGTCCTTTCCATTCGCACTCCCTTACTCTACTTTGGACTAATAGATTATTGATTTCCTTGTTGGTGGCTTTATCCATTTTTGTAGGGTCTTCGTATCCTTCGATCGCTTCGTCGCATCCAGGACATTTTATTATTCCTGTTTCTATTACTTCTATCGTGCAATCCGTACATATTCTGCACCCACACTTTGTCTGTCTCGCTCCAATCAGTAATCCTTTACATTTGCAACATTTTAATCTTTATTCTGTATCGTTCACCATTCTAATCTTGTCTTTCATTATTCGTCTCGTAGCTTCGGATGGATTCTCGCTTCTTCTGATTCTTTCGATAATTGTCTGCATATCTACAATAATTTCTAATTACTTGACGTATATCCCCATATCTCTCATCTGTTATCTGATATACATCAAATTCGTTTGACCATTCCTGTGGCGTTTCAATAATGAGCGATTCTTTTAACCAGAGTCCGCTTGTACTTGAATTTCCTATAACTTCATATTCCTCTGTTCTTTCTGTATCATATTGTTCCAGTTTGATGTTGTAGTTGAATTTTTCTACTGCTGGTCATAATCTTTTCTTTTTTGGCTTCTGTTTACATTTGTTGGTGGTTCTTACTAGTTGAATTATTATCAACATTATTACAATACTTGTTACCGCCGCTGTTATCCAGATCATTTTTGTCGTGTGGTTTGTTTCATTAGGCTGCGTTGTTGTTGTTTCTCTTGAGTAGGTTGTTTCCATTATTCTTTCTTTTGGTTGCACGTTTTTAGGTGCTTTCTGGAGTTGTAAAGCTTCATGGATTGAAAGGTGACTGTCGTCCATGATCATTTCTTTTCGTGACGTCTTGCTACTTAATTTTCTCTCAGGTTGTTTTGTTGTGGGCTGGTCTGTCGCGATTGACTTGGGTGGTTTTCTTGTTACCGTCCCCCAATATTCATGAGTTCCTTTTTGGATGTGTACTACATATTTCCCGAGTTTTCTTTTAGTTGAGATGCGATATTTTTGATTCTTTATAGTTTTGTTTGACTTGAATTCTTTTGTTCACCATACCATTTCCTTTGGTTTCATATACACAGACTCTTGAGATGGGTTTCTCACCTGTGTTTTCGACTATTATCTCTTCATTTGCTGCATTCGACTCTATCTTTATTATTACCGCTTTATCCTCTCTAATTTGAAGTTTGTACTGTTCTTCTTTTGCTTCTTTTTCAGGATGAATTGTTGTAATTGACTTGGGTAGTTTTCTTGTTATCGATTTCCAATAGTCATCCCTTCCTTTCTGAACGTGTACTATGTATTTTCCTCGTTTTCTTGTGGTTGGGATTCGGTATCTCTGATTCTTTATGTCTTCATTTGACTGGCATTGAATTTTTTCATTTACCGTCCCGTTCTTTTTGGTTTCGAATACACAGGCTGCAGCTTCCTTGCCCATGTTTTCGACGATTATCTCGTCTCCATCCTCTGTGTTCGATTCCACTTTTATTACCATTGCTTTATTTTCCCGTACTCGACGTTGATGTGGTTCTTCTTTTGGTGTTGCAGGTTTTTCCCCCACAGTTTTGGCTACTGCACAGGTTATTATCATGTTATCATTGGCACATATTATATATTCCGCATCACCTTCTATACTGTCCATTCGCATTTTCTTCCCACTCTCAGGTTCATTTTCCAGCAGTCGGTAATTTGGTTCTGTACGCATACTTGTTTAATTGCTTCTGTCACTATGTTTGTTATTCGTAGTTTGCCTATCCTTGGGTCTACTTGGATTCTTATGCTTCCATCCTCTTTTTCTGCATCTCTACATATGTTTTCGGTGGTACGGCATGATGATGAGTCTTCAGGCTGTATTTCTGTCTTTCCTGGTCTTCCTATTGAGTCAAATTGACAACTTATGCTTATATTCGTTGTCAGATGTAAGCATATTCCTTTACTTGGGATTCATCTGTCGTCTATTGTTCGTATTCTGAACGATTTCAGCTCATTTAGAGTATCTTTATCGGCTTCTGTTAATTTGATTGACGTGATCAATATCATCAGTTTTTGTAGTAGGGACGGTCGGTTTTGATTTTCTCTTGGTTGTTATACATTTTCCTTATGTAGCAGTGTCTCTCGTTTTTGTTTTTTCTCGATGTTGTCGCTATCTCTTGTTCCTTTCTTATTTTCCGTTCCTTGAGGAGTGTTCTTATTTTCGTCACTGGGTGGTTCTCTTTTCTCTTGCTGTGCGGGTTTATTCCCGTCTTCTGTATCTGGTCTAGTATCTTGGTCATCTCCGTCTTCGTTATTGTTATTGCTTCCTTCCCCGTTATTATCTTCATCCGGGGTTTCTTTTGAAATGTCGTCCTCGACATTTATTGCTTCGATTATTTCCTCGTAGACCTTTATTATTCTTGCTTTTAGATCGTCCATTTCCTTTATTTCTTGTTTACTCTTTTGGAATCTTATTTGTTTTTGATGCCATCTGTGTATTATTGTGAGTAGCTGTTCCTTTCTGTCTCCGATTCGTATTGCTTCCATTGGATGGTTTGTGAATTTCAGTATTTCCCATTTCAGCATTGCTTTTATCGTCTTTGGGAATGGGTAGTATATTGTTTCTTTTAGTAAGACATTTCTATTTCTCACCATATAATTTAGATTGAATACTTTAAGTGATGAGCTTTTGTAAGTCCATTTCATTAGATTTGCTGCTGCTTCGTCTTGTTTGGCATCGATAGCTTCCCATAGAGTTTGAATTGTTTTACCCATTATTTCTCTTTCTCTTATTGTCGCGTTGCTGGTTATAAATTTCACTGCACTTGCCTGTCTCGATTTCAGTGCGTAATGTAATACGTTATTCTCCCCGTTATCCTTTTCTCTGAAAGATGATCCAGTCTTTAATAGTTCTCTCAGAACTGTTGTAGAAGCATCTGTTGCTACTGCGAACATTAATGGCGTTTGTCCCTCTTCATTTGGTATATTCGAGGTTTGTCCACATTCCTGCATAAATTGGATTATGTCTATTGTTCTTTGAATGGTTCTATGTTGCACTGCAAAAGGTAGGGCTACATTTCCTTCTACATCTGCCATGGTAAAGATTATGGGTATCTTTTTTTTGATGAGATCCATTTCTGGTGGGCTTCTAGCTCCTTTAGCATAATCCATCGCGATTTTTCCCGCTTTGTTTACTGTCCTCATCCATCCTTTCCCTTCGACCCATTCTGGCATTATTTATATGATGGCTTTTACTATTATGTCCATCTTGTCCACATTGTTCTTTGTGGGGTTTACCATTAATTTCTGTTCATCTGGTTTAGGTTCCTCTGTTATTTGCGTACTGTATGGCGCTGCTTCTATTTTTCGGCTTAACGTTAGTCCGTTTATACTCAGTTGCTGAGTTTGCGATCTGGTTTTCATACCTCGCTTCTCTGGTTCTTTTGTTATTGTTTTGGGTATTGCCTTGCATCTGCTTACATTTACATATATAGGTCTGGTGAGTGGATTGTTGATCAATTTGACTCGGGAATTATTCTCGTTTACATATATTATTTCGCATGGTCCTTTGCCACTCCTTTCTAGTTTTCTGGCGACTCCTGGAATAATTTCTGGTGTTGCGATTATTACCCAGTCTCCGACCTGAAAGTTATGTTCGCGTACGTCTCGTTTTTTATCATGCAACTCTTTGTAACTTTCTTGGTTAAATCTAATATTCATACCTGCCGTTTTCCAAATCTCTTGCATTCGCTCCTTGAATCCCGTTACGTAATCATCAATCTCCATATATTGTGATATCGGTGGTAGGTATTCCAAGTCTATCGGCATGTTGCATTCTCTGCCGTACATTAACTTGAAAGGACTCATTTTTGTTGCTGCATGTATTGACATTCTATATGCCATAAGGCATAGATTTATATATCTATCCCAATCCTTCTGATGTCTGATTATGTAATTTGACATCATTTCTATTAAGATGCCATTGAATTGCTCTGTTTGTCCGTTTGTTTGTGAATGGTATGGCGAAGTTCTCAATTTTGCAATTCTGAAGTAATTTGTTACCTCCTCTATGATTTCGCTCATGAAGTTGGTTCCTTGGTCGGTTAGAATCTGTTTGGGTGTTCCATATCTGCAGCATATTTCTTCTACCAGAATTCTCGCTATTGTCCTGGCTTTCTGGTCTGGTATTGCGAATGCTTCTGGAAATTTTGTTAGATAGTCTGTTACTACTAGTATATAAATATTTCCGTCGTTGGTTTCCGGCAATGGTCCTACTACATCCATTGCAATCATCGTCATAGGTTCTGGTGGGATCGGCATAGGTTTTAGCGGTGCCTTTAGTTTACTTCCTGTGCTTTTTCTGGTTGCGCATGTCAAACAATTCTTTATCCATCCCTTTACGTCTTCTCCAATATTTGGCCACTAGTATTTTTGACGTAGCCTTGCTTTCGTCTTTTTTTGCTGACATGTGTCCTCCAAGCTTCCCATCATGATATTGCATTAGCACTTCTTTTCATCTACTTTCTGGTAAGCACATGAGTCGTTTTTTACCATCTATTAGTAATAACCATCCTTTCTCCATGGTATATCGATGCCTGTGTTTTTCATATGCTCTTTCAATTTATTGTTGTTATCGAAGATTTTCCTATCGTTGGTTTTCATAAATTCGATTATTGTCTTCAATTTTTCGTCTTCTTTCTGTTCATTTTTTAATTTCGTGAAATCGATATCCTCTGCTATCATCATGCAGATTCGTCTTACGTCCTGGTCCATTAGTTCCTCAAATACAAACCTTGACATGCAGTCTGCGTTAGCGTTGGCTTTTCCGGACTTGAATTTGATGTACGGCGAGTATTCCTGTAGCTACATTGCCCATCTCATTAATCTGCTGGAGGCTTCTTTGTGTTGGCCTAACCATACTAATGGTTGATGATCTGTTGTGATATATATCTCATGAGCCCATAACAAATATTTGAAATGCTTGATGGCTTTGATTATTGCTAAGGCCTCTCTTTCGGTTACTAAGTAGTTCTTTTCATGCTTCTTGAATGTTCGACTGTAGTATCCAATGACTCGTTCCCTTTTTTCCTCGTCCCATTGTCCTAGTACTGCTCCGGATGCGTATCCGCTTGCATCCGTTGCCAATAAAAATGGTTTTTTAAAATCTGGGTGAACGAGTATTGGTGCTGATATTAGTTTATCTCTGAGTGTTTCAAAGGCTGTTTGTTACTCCTTTTCCCATGTAAATAGGGTATCTTTCTTGGTGAACTCCTGTATTGGTTTTGCGATGGTAGCATAATTCTTTATGAACTTCCGATAGTATCCGCATAGACCTAAGAATTCTTGCACTTGTGTGACTGTTTTTGGTACTAGGCAGTTTTTTATTTTTTCAATGTTTCTCGGGTCTGGTACTTTGCCTTTTGCCGACACAATTTGTCCTAAGAAGGTGACTTTTTCCTTGGCCCAATCACATTTTGATGGTTTTAATTTTAATTTCCATTGTCGTAGTCGAATAAATACGTTTCGTATATCTTTCAGGTGATGTTCGAAGGTACTAGAATAAATTAATAAATCATCAATATATACCATACACTGTTTAATGCCGTGTGTTACGAATTTCATACATCTCTGGAATGAGGCTGGTGCGTTGGTTAATCCGAAAGGCATTTTCTTGAATTGGTATAAATCTTTTCCGATTGTAAAGGCAGTTTTCTCTCGGTCCTTTTCCTTGACCTTTATTTGCCAATAACCACTTTTTAAATCTAGCGATGTAAAATAAGCTGCTCCATGTAGTGTTTGTAGCATCTCATTTATATCTGGTAACGGGTATGTATCCCGTTTTGTTACTGCGTTGAGTCGTCGGTAATCTATACAGAATCGTTGTGTTCCGTCTTTTTTCTTTACCGTGACCACTGGAAATTGCCACGGTGAGCAACTTGGTTCAATTACCCCTGCATCTAGCATCTTTTGAACTTCCTTTTCTGCAACAGATTTCTGAGCTTCTGCTAATCGATATGGTCGTAGCGTTATTGGAGTATCAATTAAATTAGCAGCTAAGTATTCCAAAACTGTTGCCAAACAAACCGTTGCTCCAGCTCCAACACATTCAGCAAAATTTCCATTTAACAACTTCCTGTGAATTTTACCAACAGGAAAATGAAGACCAGCTCTTCAACTACGAATTCTGCTTGGGACTTCTTTGTTTTTTCAGCTTTACCTTTCGTAGACATCTTAAACGACGATGATTCTTGCACTGAAATTGAGGATTTGATAGAACAAGCTCGAGAAGCCATATCCAATGCGCTCCTGAACACCTCATCATTTGACTGGAAGATAGGATAAATTATGTTCGGTTAAATATCGGTTAAATTATGTTCACAAAACTCCATCAAAGTCGACAATTGAATAATTTTAAAAATATTTTGCACTGATGATGTTTTCGTTAATACATTTTCATTTGAAGAGTAAAAATTAGAAATGAGCATGAGCAGAAATTTCGACATAATTTCGGGTTCTTTTTCTGTAAGCGATGACATTATTTTGAACGGGAAAAGAATTTTGGATCAATTTAACACGGCACAGAATAATCGGCAATATGTACAAAATAATTCACTTTCAGATAATTCAAGGTTTTCAACACATAATTTGAACAGTACTCAATACTAATTTCATTGTCATTTATATTCAAACTAAAATTTGATGAAGTCTTGGAATTGTTTAATATACTTCTCCATTTTATATTAAAAATTCTTCAAACTATCAATTGATATTCAGGTGCGAAAATTTTATTATTTTTTTAAATCTAACCCTTTACATATTACTTTTAAAAGCTAAAAATAACAAATTTTAGCATTAAAAGTTATTAAGAGGCTGCAGCTTCTTTAGATACTAGTTCTTTGTCAGCTTCAGTAACTTGACCAGCATCCTGGGCCTCTGCAGCTTCACCTGTTTCTTTCTTAGTCTAAAGGGGTTAATTATATTTACAAGACCCCAACAAATTACTTATTATTATTAGCTTTAAAGTTTAAACGGTGTTCGAACTGTCTCAAACATCGTTTAATGATCTAATTGTTCTTCTGATGCTGCTCTAATTGAATGATGCCAAATATTTTCCATTTCATTACAATTTATCCAAATACCTTGTCAATATGGCTATCTTTCTGCCCCATTCCAATCATAACAAACTGATTTCTTAAAATCGACCTAAACATTTGTTCATGTCAATATAATTCCAGAAGAATACAACTTCAGAGATATAAAAAAGGAAAAAATTCAAAAATTGATCCAAAATACAAAAAACACCGTTTACACAGACGTGACTTAAATAACCAATGCGAACAGACAATTGTAATTTGCAATAATTCTTATTCTATTTATATTTTCGTTCCAAGGTAGAAAATTTTACAAATATCCATTTTTATTATTTAATACTTTATAATCAAACATTAATTTCATAAATTATTATGCAATACGAATCGATAAATGTTATATTGATTATTCGATCATTTAATGTTTTTAATATTAGTTTTTCATATAAATACTAATTAGGTATGTTTACTTGGTAATTATTTTTTTTCTCTTATTTGAATATTACACTTCCTAAATCTTTAGAATTTTATTTTTTAATTTTTCGGTCTAATTTAACGTTGCAATTATCAATATTTTATTTATTTTTCATATTTTTTCCAGGAAACATGGATTTTGGTAATCAAATAATATAAACGATTTATTGGATAAAAAATAAAACATTTAAGAACTCTAAAATTCCTTGTTTACTTTGCCAAGATTTTTCTATTGTATGTTTTGCCAAGATTTTTCCAATTTTGATAAACACAGATTTTTGTTTATTATTTTGAGTGAGAGTATTTTGATTTTATTTTAAATGAATTTATTATTGATTTAACTCGTCCAACAAATTATTTTAGACTAAACTTTTTGGATATAAGTGTTCTTTATTTTGAGTTGAATTTTTATATAGAATTTAACTCATTAAAAATTTATTTACAAAACAGAAAAAATTATAAACGAAAATTAAAAATCAAAGTGTAATTTTATACATTCTTGATACAGTGCTGAAAATATTTATAATCAATATTTTTTTTAATTATTTTTAAGCATTTCAAAAACACTTAATGTTTTTAGAAAAATTATTTAAATAAACAAATAATAATTAATTAACGTCGAAGATGTTTCTCTTCTGTACACTTTTGCATAAAACATAGCTACAGTTGATAATTAAAATATCCAAAAATAGATGAAAAAAATATTGAGCTTAAAACAGGAAAATCTTAAGTTGTCGTAAAATAGTCATCGTGTATGGTCGAGGTGTACTGTGCAAAATAGTAGAAATATTAGGTAAGCAAGGAAATTTTATTTCATTTTCACACTGTAGATCAGTGGTCCCCAAACAATACACTGAAAACCCTCCCAAGTGATAAAAAAATGTTAAAATTCACACACAAAAAATGTTTAACAATGCATTTTTAATGAGATAGCTGCACATGATGATTTCAAATGATTGAACCAATGTCAGATCGTATATAGTCAGTTTAATCTTTTAATTTTTATCTGTTTCTATATCAAATTGATATTTTGTTAAAATATTATTAATGTTACTAATTTGTAGGTGCTTATGCAAATAGGATTAATAGGCCACCTAAGCCCACAACCACAACGAACTGGGACAGCGAGAAATCTATCATAAATCTGTAGTTTATTAATTAATAGGAAGGCGATAATTAATGTGTTTATTATTTAATAAAGAATTAAAAAACAATTATTATTAAACATTGCACACCATTTTGATTTATTTAAAATTGATTTTCCCTCATTTTTTAAATAAAAATCATAATATATTGTACATGTTTATTTTTTATTAATATTGAATAGACCCAAATGGTCACCAAGGTTTCTGGGGCCTGTTTTTGCTGGGAGTCTCTCGGAATCGTCATTAATCTTCAGTCTCCCGGTTAACTATGATATTGTTTTTTTCTTACCCACGTTATTAGCATCCGTCACGTTTTTCCACTGTTTACAATTTAATATCCTAAACACTTTGAAATAATACAATCATAATTTATAAAAAAGTGGACCACCATCATGAACAACAAACGGAGAAGTACTGAGATGAGTCAAATGACAAACAGTGAATGTAACTCGGACTATGTGATTAATACGGTTAACATGTGTAGACCAAAAAACACCTGTTATATTTATTAAGCGTTATAATATCTCCTCTTTTATAATCTCCCGGGTTCGAGGTTGTGGGAGTTGGCAACCCTAGCCCTTGTGCATTGCCCATGTATAAGTCATTTAAGTGATCTGTCAGCATCCAAATAAACTAATTAATTAAAGTTTTCTTAATCGGTCGTATTATCGAAGACAAGGAAACTTTCTTTTGGCATTATATTTGCAAAAATCCTCTTTTTTCCTGAAACCTCAAAATAGTTTTACGGCATAGAATTATTGTCGTTTTTTGATTCATTTATGCTTCATTAACTTTTGCAAATATATCAGAAAGCTAGATATTTCTAGTAAAGCACAGGAGCATTTTTGGTAGCGATTCAACAATCACAAAGATCAACAAGCCATTATTATAAACAAAAAATTGTCTTGCAATTAACTTCTTATCTTAGTATCAAAATCCACTGATTAGATATCTTTTTTTCTTTTTTCAAGGGTAAAAAATTCAACAACAAAATTTTTAAAATACAATAGATTTAAAGTTCATTTTTGAAATCCGACGTAAACCGCACAAATTACCATCAACTCCCGGGAACCACAGCTGTAGATGAATATTTTATTTAATAGTCAACACAAATATTCCGCCCAGTTACTTTCAAGTGTATTTATTTTATATTTAAAGTCATTTTGATATTTAAATAATTATTCTAAAAACATTAAAAGTATTTTTGAAATGCTTAAAAATAATTTTAAAAATATTGATTATATATATTTTCATCACTGTATCAAGACTTGTATAAAATTACACTTTGATTTTTAATTTTCGTTTATAATTTTTATGGTTTGTAAATAAATTTTTAATGAGTTAAATTCTATAAAAAAATTCAACTGAAAATAAAAAACACTTATATTCAAAAACTTTAGTCTAAAAAAATTTCTTTGACGAGTTAAATCAATAATAAAATCATTTAAAATAAAATCAAAATTGTCTAATCATGTTTAAAAGATTAACTATAAAATAATTTAATTAATTCAGATAACTTTTATTATTAATGTGAAACTAGAATGGGAAAGCACTTAACATTAATAATTTACACATTTACGAACCTTTGCTAGCGATACTTAAAAATAAAAACGGTTATAATTTCAGAATTGGTTAAAACCTGCAGGTAAATTTAAAAATGAACAAAAATCAATTTTGTTAATAATTTAAATTCGAACACATTAAAAAAATTAAATCTCACCCAAAAATCGAGAATTTATCGGCGATGCAAAACCTTCATAATGTACCTCATAATGCTTATTATATGCTGAATGTAACTGCATTGGATCACCCCATTAATAACAGCCATTCCCTAGAGATTCATAGCGTAATAACATTGTAGTAACGTCACATAGTTGATATTTCTCTAGCAAATAAGGTTGGTTACGAGATTCAAATTTAAATTCTCCACAATGGATAGCACCATCTATAATTTCTGGCTCTATATGATATTGTCGTTGACTATATGGTCTGTCAGAGTCATCGATGAATTTTAATAACTCTTTTATGATTTCAATAGTTTTGTCTTCGGAAACTAATTTCTTTGATATTAAAGCATTAGCTAATTCATTTATTAGTTCATGTCGATCATTGATTTTAGATAGCAAAGGGAAACAAGGATATTTGTCTGATTCACGACTATTAACCAGTGCATGACTATTTTAGAACCTCTGTAGTGTTGCTTGGGATTTTTCAGAAAACAAACTCTATGAATATAAGGGTAAAGTTCTTGAGATATAAATACTCATTGCTTATATTCTATTTGAATTGATGAAGCCATGCTGTAAATATATTAAAATAAATATAAATATTTAAAACTTACTTACCTATATTAAGCCGAAAATTATATTTATGTTATAAAGTGTAAATTAAGCATAAAATTTAACAATGACAAAATTAAATTATTTAAGTTATTTAAACAATTCTTTAAATTAATTTCGCGTAACCTATAATCATTTCTGCATTCCTATTATTTTTGCAACTATTATTTTTGCAAATGTTTAATAATTTTTAATTAAAAATATTTATGAATTTTGTTGGAATTATGTAGAGGAATTGTCACTTGGGATTATCTGTTGGTATATAAAATATAAGATATGACTGTACCATAATAACATAATAAATTAATAAAAGTAATATAAATCGATAGTTACCCTAGGGTACCATCAATTAAATATTAATTAATCAATAAATATATAATAATAAGCTTTCATTGCAAGTATCAAGTTTTAGTAAAAAAGATAATGGGACCATTGATAATTGTTTTGTTAAATAAAAGCCACAGGAACCAACATTTACACTGTAGATGTTGGTTCTTGTGGCATTTTTGTAGCGTCCAAAAATAATAAATATTGGGCTGCAAATGTAAATTTTTTAAACAAAAAATACCTTTGTCATGTATTGCCCGGCGTTTATTACCCATATCCGCACAGCAATTATTTATATTAGTTTCTATATTATTAAAAGGAGTTGATTTGTCAAAGATCATCTTCAATAATGTTCATTAATCTAAATATTTGTTCTGTAAAACAGGGAATGTCAAATATAATTAATGTCATTTACGCCAGTAAATTTGTATAGTAAAGTAACATACCAAAAACAAATCAACTAATAAAATAAACATCGTTAAAAAATAATTGCATTATTATAAAATTTTTCATAACATCTTTCTTGTTTAAAAAAAGCCTTGAGCGAAGCAGTACTTACGAAATGCAAATCGTTATTAATTGGAATGTTTATCAATTTAAATATTTATAAATAAATTTTAACATATTTCATTCCGAACATCTGGTGAAACTTCGACTTCTACCAATTCTATTTGGCCAAATTTTCCGTATAAGGAAGTATAATTAAAGCATATTTATAATAAATGTAAAAACCTATGACGTAAAACTGTTAAAATTGTAGTTTGAAGATCAGAGGATAGTTATGATTTTTGATAATTGTGTTTGAACGTTGGAATGTGTGTACATTATGTATCAAAAATTAGAAAACCAATACTCTCTTGCATATGTTACGCAGCGAAGACCTATAAGAGTGAATTGAAGATTTATCGTGAGAATAAATATTGTCTTTATAATATTCCAGTGGTCAAAAATATTTTTATTTATAGGGTAGATATTTTATGACCAACCGAGTCAAAAATCCATTCTTTGTTAAACTGTTGTTTACTGTTTTCACATATTTTCTTCCATCTCTAAAATGTCGAACATGGCGGACCAACCCTTAACCTGTGTATATAAAAAAGTTGAAATCCCGAGCCCAACCGAGTAGAGACGCAATGTGAAAAACAATTAAAACAAAGGAAATTTTTTTAATTTTTGATTATTTCCGAACTAAAATGGAGTTTTAAAATAAACAACTCGTTTTATTTTTAGAAATATAATATTTGTATAATAAATATTATTATTGCAAATTACTAATTGATAAAAAATTTTAAAACAATAATATTAATATGGCTATGAATATTGAATTTAAGATTTCGTTTATAAAGATACAGTAAATTTTATTTACAATTTAGCTGATCAGTCGTTAATTTAACTTTGAACGAATAAGCTAATTATTAACCAAATATTTTATTGGCATGTAATTAGATGCAATCAAAAACTGATAGATTTTGTCTGTGAATTTTAATCACTGAATAAACGTGGTATATAATGAGGGCTATGTGCCGTGGATATTTGGCTTTAAAAAACAAGACTCCCTCCCACTTTTTCGAGGAAGGGGGAGTTAAATTTTTTTTAATTATTTGTTTTAATGAATAAATTTTTATTTAATATATTGTTTAAATTTTCAAAAAAATTTTAATTCACGATAAAAAAGTATTTTTTCTTGATTATAAAGCCTAGAAAATAAAAATTGGCTTAAACCCGATTAAAAAACCTAAAAATATTTCCTCGAATAAAAATCATAAGTATTTTTTCATTCTTAAAAACCCATAAAAATAAAATTGGCTCAAATCGCCTGTCGACTAAAAGCCTAAAATATATTTGCTCGATTAAAAATCCTGAATATTTTATTTACTTTAATTATTTGTTTTAATAAAGTCATTAATATTATTTATTTTTTTAATTATTAATTAATTATTATTAAATTTAATAGTTTGTTTTAATCAAGTCAATTATTTTTTTAAAATTATATTATTATTAAATTAAATGGTTTATTTTAATGAAGTGAATTAAATAATTATTTATAATTTTATTTTCATTTAATTATTTATTTAATATTATTTTTATTTAAATTATTATTATTTTAATATTATTATAATTTTGTTATTATTAATAATTTTATTTTTTTTATTTTTAAAATTTAATTGTAAGTCTAAGAATAATTTTTCAATGTAAAAAGCATTGATAAATCATCGATAAATTTTGAATTGTAAAAATAACCAACTTTCAATCCATAAAAATATTTTTATTGACAATAAAGATTTAATAAAAAAGATTAATTTTTTTTCAAATCAAAAATATTCGGCCATTTCGGCCAACAATATATGGATTCTTCGGTCACGTTTGAAATCGTGTCAACATTGACATCCATATGAACATGTTACTCTTAAACTATCTTTATAAACATTGCAATTTACAACACATTCAACAAATTCTTCAATGTTAATCCCTGTGAAATGGTAAATTTTTGTTGCTAGAGACTTTGGTGAGCAATTATATTTTTGTAATGCTTGGATAAAGTTCCTGAATTTTCTTTAAAATTACTTCAAAGAGATAAACTAAATAAAAAAATAAAATAAGTACGTAGTTAGGAGCTTTCTGGGACCACACACCATTGCATAATATATTGGAGGGGGGTATTTTTAGTGATTATTTAAGGTGTGTATTGATTACATAATGATGAAATTTTTTTGTGTATTTTTCTAAATTTTGTAAGTGGTTTTTACTAAAGTTTTTTGTGTATATTTTTTATGTGTATTAAAAGTTTTTAGTAAAATTTCTAATTAAAATTTATTTTCCAATTTATTTTTAAATTGTGAAATTTAAAATATAATCTTCACAAAAATATATTTCTAATTAAAATTTTTTAGTAAAATTTCTAATTAAAATATAATTTTTTATGTATTTATAATTTAAATTTTTAGTATAATTTTTTATATGAAAATTTTATTATGACTTTTAAAGTATATTTTTTTTAAAGTAATAATATTTTTATCATAATTCTATAATGAAATTTTTTGTACAAGATTTTAGCATATTTTCAGTATAGTTTTATCAATGAATTTTTTTTATATATGAATTTTTAAGATAAAATTTTTACGATAATTTTTACAATGAAATTTTTATGCATTTTGATAACGATCAAAGAAATTTAGTGTTATCATAATAATAATAATAATAATAATAATTCCACCAATTAAAATCTTTATAAAAAGCTATAAACACATAATCACATAAAAAACACGTAAAATATCAAAATCTCTATAAAAACTATAAACAAATAAAATAAACTCGTAAAAGATCAAAATTTATTTACATCATCACAAATCTGTTTATAATAAACTCTTCTTAGCTCAGCCAACAAAATATGTACAACTTCCTTCTTATTGTGGTCCCTGCAGCATCTGCATCTAAATGGACAAGTCAACATTGAGGGATCTGCACAAACAATGCAGTTATCTAAACATTTCAAACCAGATCCTTGAACTGATTCGTAGTGCATCCGTACAAGTTCTTCGATGTTGATTCCTGTCATTTGATAGATCCGTGTAGTCAAATTTTCAGGAGCACAATAGGAAAGTTTGTTTTTCATATTCTGAAAGAGTTATTCCATCTTCATCACAATTGTTTTGAATACGTATGCTTCTTGCTCGTCGATCATTATTAATTTTTACAATCGTCAGAATTCAATATATTTAAACAAAATCAGTGCTTAATAAATAATCTAGTATTTCTTCGTCGGTATTAAGATTATTAATTAAAATTTTTATAAAATTAAATATTTCTTGTATTAGACTGTTGAATTCCAGTGTTTTATCCCCTGTTTTGGTAGACAAATCATACAAGTTGATTCGACGACCCATGTCAATATTCAAAGATAATGATTGAATTTGTAAATCTAGAATCTGATATTTGAGATCTCCTTCCTGTAATGGTCTTTTGCAACCCATTACTCTACATTTTCCACTCTTGAAGAATAAGATTGGATATTTTCCACTTCTATCCAATACATGTTGAGGTTTGCCTGTTGGGAACGTCATTCCGACTACTTGTATACATATTAGGTAACCGATAACTAGTTACTGAACAAATAAATATTTAGTTACTTACCAACCAAACTTTAAATAAAAGTAAATCAAAACAAGAAATACAAGTAAAAATACAAATTTATTTATAAAACTTTTTTTACTCTCTTTCACATCATTAATGCTTTATAACTGTAAATCACTAGATTGTTTAGCTACTGAGTAGTTAGCAAGAAAACTTATCTTTTCTGAATAAAATTTTCCATTTGATTATTGTATTTTATTGAAATTATTTTGTAAAAGTCAAACATTTTTCAACTGTTTTTTTAAAAATTTATCCAATTCCTCTATTAAATGTTATTTCTAATAAAACTTTTCATTTACCCTTTAAATAACAAATTTAAAAGTAGGTCAAGGTCATTGGATGACTCATCATAATTTTTCAAGGTCATTCAAATTTTCTCAAGGTCATAGTATTTTTAAACATTTTTAAAATTTAATTTACTACTTATTTTTATAAGTATTATATAATTTTTTAATTTATTACCTATTATTATTAATGTTATTTTTGTTATTAATATGATTATTATTATTAGGATTATTATTATTATTTTTATTATAATTATTAATATATAAAAAAACCAAGACATGTAGAAAAACAATTTTTATTATAAAGAAATAATTCTACTATAGTAATATTGTCGAAGAGCTTTATTCAAAGCCTATTCCACATACTTTCGATATCGGGCAGCGCAGCAATGACATTCATCAACACATGGATATTCAGGTTCCATATAATTTGACAAATTGTTTTGTTCGATATCCCATTCAACAAGATGTGTATGTCCTGATACAGCAGTATTGATGGATATTTTGTATATGATAGATAGGCCTAGATATTTGAAAACTCCAGTCAAAAGATTATCTGAAAGAATGAGTAATTTAGAATTCCGATTTAAACACACATACGAGACTTTAAAAAGAGCTAAAATCGAATTATAGGATGATATTATACATCTAAATAAGACCATTGGTATTATCAAAAATGAAGTAAGAAAATCAATATTAAAATTGAAAGAAAATCGTAAACTTAATGAAAAAATGATGAATCAAGTTCAATATAGTATAAAATTTTATTCTAATTAAACAACTGATCAGTTCAATCGTATAATGAAATTACAACAACCGGTTACAAAGAAGTTAATGTTAACAGTGCCAGAAAATCATCATTGCCATTTCCATTATACATATTTTCCATTTTTACATATTTTCTTAGTATTGCATGATTTTGATTGGTCGAATAATGGAATTAATAATGTAATTTAGAAATGATGCTGTATATCAAATCGTCGGCCCAAGTGGTAGTTGTAAAACTATGTTTCTGTGTAAATTACTGAAATCTTATTTATTTCAAACAAACTTCAACAAGATTTATTGGCATAGGGGTGCAGATGAAGAACATGGATTAACTCAAAAATAATTTCTGTAAATTGAAAAAGATGAAAATAGTAAAGAGTTTCGATAAAAACTGGTCAAGTCGTTTAAGGAAAGGTGATGTCATCATTATTATTGATTTGTATCAGGAAGCTAATAAAGAAAAGGATTTTAATAATTTATTCACAAAAAACAGTCGACATGTTGGTGTTACTGTGATCTTTATTACTCAAAATCTATTTCATCAGGGTGGCCCACATCGAACAAGGAATTTAAATGTTCAATATTTAGTTATTTTCAAGAATCCTAGAGATGCAACAGTTAAAGATTTTCTTGCTCGACATGTATACCATAATAATCGTAATTTTCTCATCAGTGCATTTCAAAATGCTACAAAATCACCACGTGGATATATATTTCTTGATTTCACACAACTATGCAATGATGATTTACGGGTAAAAACAGATATTTTCAATAAAGAAGGTGCCATGGTATATAAACAAAGTTGAAAACATTAACATGTAAAAATGTTTATGAAATCCAGGCTTAAAAATATCCGAAAACTTAGACAAAGTATTAAAAAGAAAAACAAAGTTCCACCAAAAACCAGTTATACACCATCTAAAAAACTAATAACCGAGAATTACCCTGCAATGAATCCAATTTCGAAAAATTTTATTTAAAAGAGTAAGAAAAACGTTAACATTGTAAAAAATCATAAGAGTTTCCCATATTTTAATGCATTGTTAAAGGCATCGAGTATGAAAAAATGTCTATTTTACAATCATTTCCAACTTTTGTTGTCGATGATTTACTCAAAATTCTATTAAAAGTAGTCAGAGGTAAAATTAAAATCAGTAATTCTTAAAAAACTAGTCTTGAATAAACATCGTAAGCCTTTGTCACTAGTAAATAATAAAAATCGTCAGCAAATAAGAAAAATCATATATAAACAACAAGGTGGTTTTATCGGAGCAATGTTACCATTAGCATTATCATTATTATCACAATAAATGATGGGAAAATCATTACCTAATGTTAAATTAAAATTTAAATCATCTTGTTGTAATGGAGAAGATTTGGACGAACCCAGAAGACGAAGCAGGTTTCGGTGGAGTGGCAAAGTTAAAGAAAAGAGTCCCAAAGTCGAAAAAGGAAACGAAAAAATGGTTGTCAAATCAGCTTGCGTACAGTTTAAACAAACCAATGCAGAAAAGATTTCCAACAAGAGCTTATAATACATTCGGTATTAATGATTTATGGCAAATGGATTTGATGGAGATTATACCGTATTCGATGATTAACAGGGGTTATAAATATATTTTAACATGTATCGATGTTTTCAGTCGTTTTGCCCGCGGTGTACCAACAAAGACAAAATCTGCAGAGGAAATATCTAAAGCAATTAATATTTTATTTAAAAATGGGCATCCCGACAATTTGCAAATCGATTTAGGTATTATTATTATTATTATTATTTTAGGCAAAGAGTTTTACAATAGTAAAGTTAAGCAAATCCTGGATCGTCTCAAAATAAATCATTATTCTGTACATTCTCAATACAAAGCCGCTCATGTTGAAAGATTTAACTGTACATTGAGGGATAGATTGAAGAAATATTTCGTGCATCAAGGTAATAAAATATAGATAAATGCATTACCGAAAATACTTATTAGTTATAATAATTCATCATATCGAGGTCTAAATGGTTTGAGACCCGTAGATATCAGCTCAAAAACACGAGTACAGTCTAAAAAAGTTCCTACTACAAAATCTACATATAAAGTTGAAGATCACGTTAGAATAAGTAAAATTTCTCCTTCACCTTTCATCAAAAATTTCGATAGTAAATGGAGTGATGAGGTATTTCGAATTACTAAAGTTAATACTAAACAGAGTCATGTAATGTATGTTATTAAATATAGTGATAACAATGTAATACAAGGGAAATTTTATGAACAGGAATTAAGAGTTATTTCCAAACCTACAGTGTTTAGAATTCAGAAAATATTGAAAACTAAAATGGTGGGTAAGGATAAACAATACTACGTCAAATGGCATGGCTATCAAAAACCATCATGGATATCATCAAAAGACCTAAACATTTGATGAAAACTGTGTAACGACCGAACACATCAAAATAACTGTATCATATATTGGGATGTGAGCCCGTCAGATACACCCCCCTTGGCTTACGTAATTATTACGTAACATTTGACCTCTGCACATACTGTTGCTACCTGGAGATTGACCTCTGTCCACTAGTTGCTACCTAGTAATTGACCTTTGGTCAGTGACCTCATGATTCGTCACTTGACCACTGGTCACTTATTACAATAATTATACTTTTTACTTCATATAAATGTAAGAGTTTCGTTTACCTCATAGATTCATGTTACTTGCATGTGATATATTAAAAAATTATATTTACATGAAATTTTCAATTGTTAATTATATTATTACATAAAAAATTATAAAATAATCATTAAACATAATAAATTAACATCAAACTCGTCTTAAAATAAATGTTCAATCTTAAATTATTTACCTTACTGACTATTTCGTTAGTAGTATACTACGTAACAATTTTATCAAAATAATCATAAAACTTTAATAATTAATAATTTATAAAAAATTATATTTACATGAAATTTTTAATTGTTAATTATATTATTACATAAAAATTATAAAATAATCATTAAACATAATAAATTATCATCAAACGCGTCTTAAAATAAATGTTCAATCCTAAATGCTTTAGCTTACTGACTATTTTGTTAGTAGTATATTACATAACAATTTTAACAAAATAATCATAAAACTTTAATAATTTTCATGAAAATTTAAGTTTAAAAGCACTATAGTATATTGATAGTTTATTTAATTAAAATCAAGTCACTCAAAACTTAAATTTGAACACTAGATTTACAATATTTTAAGAAAATAATTCAACAAGTTTAAAATTTCATCTTAACTAAATATAAAAAATTAAATTATACAAGATTTACTTTACCAATTCCTATACAATTTTAAATTTACATCAAATAAAATATACAGATTTATAATCTATTAAAAAATTTAATTTTGAAAATAAAAAATAATTCGCTCACGATAGGAGTTGAATCCACGACTCAACGAATTATTACCGACACCACTGATGTAAGAATTTGAAAATAACTCATTAAAAATAGGATTTAAACATTGGATTTATAAAGTTTTTGAAAATAACCCATCATAGGATTATTTACATGTAAATACTTAACCAAATTCTATAAATTTATAGCAAATATACTGTTTCTAATGAAAATTAAATACTTTGATAATAATTCACCAAGTTAGTCGGATACTAATTTACATGTTCATCTTACTCTATAAATTATTAGCGATATCATCAACTAAATTCGTTGTAACAACTATTTTAGTGTTTTTATGAAAATAAGTCACTGGGTTTACAAATGAAAGTCACTGGGCTCACTATATAAATTGATAAAGAATAATCGATCCATGAGTTTTATATAAATATTTTTTTTAAAAATTCACGCATACTGGATTAATTAATGCTAATAATAATGCTATTGATAATAATTTAACTTTCACAATTAAAAAGATAATTTTTCACACGTAAATTTATTACAAACACGTATTACATTGTCCATATCAGTCAAGTAGATACTATTGATATCTAAATAAACTTTTGTTTTTAATAAGAGCTTTGATCTAAATACTAATTAAATGTTGATACCAAAACGTGTAACATTCTATTTACATTCATTATTCTAATCAACCGATAATTTCGAACATTAAAGCTTTATGTAACCAAAGAATTGAATAAATAACCATTAAAAATTCATCATGTGTTACCTATTAAATATTTCAATAATTTATGATTCAAACTAGGTATATTATAATACTTTTCAATAAATTTATAAATAAACTATTACATGATTTGTTATAAAGTTATTTAAAAGGTTAAGAATTTTAACCCTATGTGAAGAAATAGGTAATAACTTTAACCTTAAGTAATGAAAGAAGTAACAATTTTAACTCAAAGTAATGAAAGAAGTAATAATTTTAACCCTAAATAATGAAAGAAGACACAATTTTAACCCTAAAAGATGAAAGATAACTTTTAACCCTATGTGATTAAAAGTTATAACCTTATGTAAACCAATAATTACTAAATACCAAGTAAACACATGTCTTTATTAAAGAGTAGTTGATAAAAAAAACATATATATTTTAAAATCGTTGACAATTTTTAAGTACCAGTTAAAATGGTATGGAAATATGAATAAATATTTTAATTTAAGAATATTAAATTGAAAATCTCTATTGAAATTAGATTAAAAAGTATATAAATTTGTTAATCGTCAATTTAAATAAACTCGTAAAATTATTGATTGATTAAATGCAATTGTTAATTAGAAATATTATTGACTGAACTTATTTTTCAATAGAAAGTTATTCTTGAAACAACATAAAAATCATATTTCAATATCTTTTCTTTAAATTAATTTTGAAAAAGTACAAACCAAATACTTGATTTGGATTGGTTGTTACTATTGCTATTGACAACGACACTATTTTTCTATAAATTTAGTCGCTAAACACAAAATACTAATAAATTTATTAAAATTATTACAGTTTTCTTGAAAATAATTTGAAAACGTACAAACTATTTTTCAATAAACTTATTATTTAACTAAAACCGGTTATTGAAAATACTAATAAATTTATCAATTAAAATAATTACAATTTTCATGAAAATAATAATTTGAAAATGAAATTATAGAATACTTGATTTTGATTGGTTAATTCTATTTATTACCAATGACAACGACTCAAATTAATTCAAATTTTAATGTTCATATTATTTTCTAAATATTATTGGTACCACATTGATAGGAAATCATACTATTCAATCGAACATAATTTCATTAATCTTTTTAAATAAATCACCACCCGCCACATCCGCCTCTGATCATTGCCAGAAATAAGTTTACTGTAAAATTATAAATTGTTGCCGACGAAGAAGCATAAAAACCAAAATTTTGCACGATAAAATATTTAAATTGTCAAACTATGAATCGATGGAATCATCTTTGGATAATGACTGTCTACTTAACATTTTTTAGGCAAAACTTGATAATTGTAAACAGTAGCTCGTAATTCGAGGTAAAACTCTACATCACAAATGTTAATTGAGAAAAATGGTATAAAAATTATTTAAAAAGTTAATATAAAATTTTATTCCACAAATTTAAAAAATGAGAATACTATAATAAATGTTTAAAGAACATCGAATTATTTATAGAGTCAATTCTTTTTTATGCGATATTTTATGTGTTTTTGAAGTTATGCGGTTTTCCCATTCGGTTCAGAAAAGGACTAATCTTTGACAAACATAAACCAACCGGATACTTTTGAATTGAGAATCATTCAAATCACGAGGTTTCATTTCAAAGTTTTAAAAATATTTCCTTTCTAATGAGACATTTCACCATCATATTACGAAGTTGTTATTCTATGTTACAAAGATCAAAATAATGATTGCTGTGTGTTATAAATATTTTGACATCGTCATCGCATTGAATATTGGTGGAATAAAACTTACTACGACCTCCATTTTGTTGCCTTTTTGTTTTTTATATGCGTAAATGTATATGGTAGAATGTTTTTTTGAACCACCTCGAAATATTGCAATACTTACGTGTACATTAGTTTATTTTTAGTCTCAATTATGTAAACGAGTTGGTAATACCATAAACAAATGTAATAAATTCGTTCCTTCGTATTAGCATAGCGTGACTCAAAAATAATACTCACCATCACCAATTATGGTTTTGTATATTCTAATTGTATAAGCCTATCAATAACACAAAGTGAACACACTATACCACCAATGACCCAATTCCCAACCGGTTAGAGATTCGACATACTCCACATCGACCTAGTAGGCAAACTTCGCACAGACAACGAATTCTGTTACATTCTGACAATAATTGTTTGGAAAAAACCCTAGTTCGAGGCCGTTTCAGTTCCTAAAATCACTGCAAACACGATAGAGCACATTTTAGTGTCTACTTGGTTTTCAAGTTATGGAATCAAAATCGCTATCATCACAGACCAAGGAGCCTAATTTGAATAAGACATTTTTTCATCTTACCGCCAGTCTCGGCAAAAAAGATTTAAGAACTAGTTCCTGTCACCCGAAATAAACGGTCTCGTTAAACGCACTCATTAGATTTTGAAATTATCTTTCAGAATATACTTAACGTCAAATACATCGATCAGAGCATTATCATTTGTTTTACTAGGATAGCCCAACACACCTAATCGCTCAAGTGGCGTGTCTCCTTCACAACATTTGGTTGGATCTAATAATATCATACCTTATGAAATCATCGATATTTATAATGACTCGCCATTATGCAAGATCAATCTCATGCGCAAAATTTTTTTTTAGCTTAGATACAAATCCACCACTTACATACTCCACATCGTACAAACCATATATACCAGTCTCCCCTCAGTATCCCACGCATTGACGAGAACAATCGACTTTTCAAACCTTATACTCAAATACAAAGATCTATTCCGCATCATAGAGCTGGACAAAAAGTCATCGAAACTAGAAATTGACAACAAACACGTCATGGTCAATCTTTCCAGATTAAAAACCATCTTTCTGCGCCCTTCAATAGTATGAACTATCAAAAAATCACATCACTAACGAGTATGACAGATTGCATCATTAAAAAAGATACGGGACAACTGACAACACTCTCAGACATGCCAAATGTTCAACGCCTTCTAGACAACCCTCCAGAATGAAAGTTGAAAATTTCTTTATTTTTAGAAAAAGATTTTAATTTATACATTAAAACCATTTCTCATATTCCAGTTATATTGAAACTAATGCGTTATAAGTAATTAACCATGTACTTATTGTTTACATATATTTTATCTTTTATGCCATACATTTCGCTGTCAAGAATATTTAAATCAATGAAGAAATTGTTCTGCAATATTTTCTTTAATTTTCCCCTTCTAGTGAGAATTTCATATATCTTCATGTTTTAATTTAGAAAATATTTTACAGAAATTTTAATATCGTTTTAGTACCATCCTAACATTAGAAATGTATATATAATAATTTCATCTACTCTTGTTAATTGGACGCATACTCTGCTATATATCTCCATATCAACAAGGTTTAATAATTTCCTTCTTTGTACTTCATGATCTCTTGAGCCTCATGAGCACTAAATTTAATTAGGAATTATCCATGTATATTACCTACGCAAAGAAGTCATATTTTTCGTTATTTTTTGCAGAGTACGCTTCATTTTAACACGGCGTTTACGAAAACAATAAAGTTAATAATATTTCTTGCAGTTGAAATATAACAATTATCATACTTTTCTGTTTCAGTGTTTCTTCTGATATATGATGACCCATTATTATGCTTCACGTTAAACTTTCATGGAATATATTTAAAGAATTTTTTCAGTTTTAGTTCAATATTATTCACATTTGCTTTATACGAAAAAGAAATACGAGTGAACGGTTTTAAAATCGGAAACAAAATAATATTTACTGTTTTTAGTTTATAAAATCGAAAATAAAACAACTTCAGAGTAAAAAAAAATCTAAATTTTTTTAAATGTCAAATTTGTTTTGTAAAAACAAAATAATTCTAAATTCATAAACTTAAATTAAAACAAACAAAATCTAAATATGTTATTAATTTTAAAAGTCATTATTTAAAGACTAAAATAAAGTGAATGCTGTTTTAACAAATCAAAACTTTTTAAGTTTATATTTTTAAGAGGTTCTCAGAAAATAAATGAAATATGTCCATGAAACCATGCAAATGTATGATAAATAAAGTTATTTTAACGCTTTGTGATGATGAATTAAATATTTATCTATACCCTAGTAACAAACTCTTTAATAGTTTTAACATGGTGATGCAAAGTTTATAAATTAGTTTCGTAGTAAAAAATCACTTAATTTATTGTCAAAATTTTAAGTGTTAAAGTTTTAGTATTTTTTTCATAACTGAATATTTTAATATACAGTTAATTGAACGAAAATTAATTTGTAGTAAAGATATACCGTAGTAAATATATATAATTTGTAATGAAGATATATATTCTCGTTTAATAGGGTAAGGAAATTAGATCATCACTTACTAATCTTGGAATTACTCCAGGGCCCTCTTTCAATGGTCATCCGTCATTGTTTTTATCTCGAGATTCAAATGCTGGGGTTGATATGAATAAAATAAATCGAACAAGACCATTTCCAACTTTTGATAGTGGATCTTTATCAAAAAAAGGTAATAAATGTGATATATTATTTACACCGTTGTGGTGAATTAAAATGCTCAATCGACATCAGACATTCATTTTGTCATCTCTTCAATAAAATGTCTGAATGTTTACGGATTTTAATGCTCAATTAATAAACAAAACACTATTTTAAGAAATATTTTAATTAATAAAGTTGACATTTTCATTTTCATTATTGATCAAGTTACACCCAACTCATTTTAAAATAACTTGATTTTCGTCATAAATTTTATTTATTATAATTTTATAACAGATCATTTTAAATAGCTTAACTCTACATTTATTCACTTACTCGATTCTTCTTTCATTCTTTCCTTTTGGATAATGAAGTTATACTCAATGAGGTGATACAAATTTGACGGACCCTTGTATGGACCCTCGTACTGATTACCGTCTTTGTGTCTTTTCTGTAGGTCTTTGTTAACTAATACTTCCTTCCACACCTCAAAGGCACGAGCGCCTTTTTGTGAGGTCCGATAAAGTTCTTATGATCTGCAGCTTAATCTGAGTTATAAATCTGATTGCTTCTGGTTTAAATATAAATTAACAATCCGTCCATAAATTATTTCTAATGGAATAAACCCGTAGCGTACGTTACTGCTATTTATGTTAAAATCTATTATCGGTTAAAAGTGCATACCAGTTCCCAATTAAATATATTATAAAAAGACATGAAATTATTTCAAATTTTATTAAAACCATAAAACACCGTCTTAATTTCACTCATAACAATTTGTCACATTCATTTTCCTGACAATTTAATTATTAATAAAAAATAATTATCTCTGTTATTTTGTTGGCGTCTGATATGACGATGTTTGGCTTATCTTGCTATATTTTAGCTTTTGCTATTATCGGTTGTACGCAACTCATGGCAGGAAATCCGACATTGTCAAAATATTATTCATTTATTTTTCATGAAATTGTTTCAAATTTTATTAAAACCATAAAAAAAAGACGAACCGATAAAGATGAAAGTAAACCTACCCAACAATGAAACAAAGGAAATATTGATGGGCCCCGATTGTCAATTACACGAACTATACCGACGAATTAACCAGGAAATCATCCAACTAATAATAGAAAACAGCGATGACGGAATGGTAGAAGACATGATAATAATATACCATAAGCGACAAATCGGACCACGAGAACGAACACCAATATACGAATTAGGTATATGGGAAGACGGGCAAACTATAAACATAATAGCCATGGACAAACCAGAAAGGAAAAACACGACGAACAAAGAGCAACAAGTTCGAGAATTCCAAGAAGAAATGAAAAGAAAAATGGACCAAATGTTAACAATATATCAATTATGGAGACAAGATACAAAGTTGAGTACAAAATTACAACCAGTGGATGACTCACGCTGTTGGTCAACACCATGGAAAAAGGTGTATGACGAAAGTCAGAAGAAGTGAAAGGGGAAAACTGAGAAAACGGAAGCAAAATAGAGAAAATACTTTCCAGGAGAAACACCAGAAGAAGTCTCTAACGAGGTAACCTTAGAACTATAAGAAGATGGTCAATACGAAAACCTACCATAAGAAATGAGAAACGAAATAGAATGGCAACCAGAGAAAGATGGGAAAATAAACGACCGAGCCCGATGGTGGATGGGCAGAAAAATTAAAATCAGCTGAAGAAGGAAAAATTACCAACCTAACAAGTCATCAGTTTTATACGGAAATAATATTATTTATAAAATAAATTTAATTAAAAATAATTAAAAAATTTGTTTCTATAATTAAAAATATTTTAGTTAATATTTTATCATGATAAACAACGAAGATGAATTATTAGAGTGTCCCATTTGCTATGACCCCTGCAGTGGTGAGACCGTTGTTACCATTATCCCCTGTAACCACAAATATTGTAAATCATGCTTTAATTTATTAATGGAAAATAAGAAAAGAAAATGCCCCTTGGACAACGGAATACTTGACAACATCGTTGTCTATGACGAAATCAAAGAACAATATTTATTTCAATCCTTTCAAAAATATAGAGGAAAACCCATTTTAAAAAAGGCAAAATATTTATCTAGGACTCATTGGAAGAAAATTTCTATTTATTTTTTAGAAATTGTCAATGATTTTTTTAAAGTTTCGGAACATTTTCTAAAATTACAAAACATATTTAATGAATATGATGAGGATAAGTTTCAAGAAATTATTAATTCTTCGACATTTACTTCCGGTTTTCCTTTATCAAATGAAATTTTAAATACAGTCAAAGATTCGGTCAAAAATATCATTTCACACATTTCAATAAGCATCCGAAACTATAGAGAGCATTGTAGAGATTGGAGGGAATGGAATGGAATTCATTTAGCTGTATGTCAGATTAAAAAGGAACTTGACTCTACTAAACACAAAGCCTTAATTAATAAAGTAAATAATTCTATTACTGACTTGGAAAAACTGAACAATGTTTACGGATTTTTACACTTTACTTACATCTCATATGAAAATCTCAATAAAAACTTAACAAAGCTTTTGCTGGTATTCAAAACCGAAATCAAGACTGATTTTATACAGAGAATGCTAATGTTTACCAGTTACTTGGAAATCCGCAAGAATTTGCACTTATTTAGAACCATTAGAAACGGAATAGAAAGTATTGGGTCAAATCTTCCTTCAAAGGTTTTTCTTGAAATTCTTCCAAACATTGGCAAAGAAATTTTGCAACCAAAACAGAAATGCATTTCTTGCATTACTATAAAAAATCGAGAAAGTTCTGTAAATATCGATTTGGATATTTTTTATTTCTGCGACGAATGCATCAAAGTTTACCCGCATCAAAATTCCATTGAAAATTTTATTTTAGATTCTTATAAATCGATATTTTTAGACAGCACAGAACTGATTTTAGGTTCTTTAGGAGTTGTGAGAAAGAATATCGGCTATTTATTCAACGAAGACAAATGGAAATTCTATCAATTTTCTCACGTAAATTTTGTGTCCCTTGAAATCTACACAATAAATGAAAAAAATATAGAATTACGTGAGAAATGTCTTGACAGATTTGTGGAAGATTTTGAAAAGAGACTTTCGAAGAAATTCAAAGAGACCGGATCATTTTATGGATTCGCAAGAACAAATCCAAAAAATATGCGTTTCTTTCAAAGGATCTTGGAAAATTTCAGTAAAATAACGGAAAACGAATGCAACATGGTGAATATTGAAAAAGAAAATCCAGATCATTTCATTGAGATTGATTCAATATATTGTGACTTTGTATTCAGCCAAATAGAGCAAATCTTAGAAGATTGTAAACACTGGAAACGTTCACTTGAAACAACGATCAAGGAGTGGGAAAGCTCAAATTTCTATAAGATTTACGTTAAAAATTTGAGAAAAATGCGGAAGAAAATTATAATACTTATAAAAAATGTATTATATTTCACTAATTGATTAATTAAATAAAAATTTCGTTTTGGATTTTTTATTTTTTGAATTAATTTTGAATTAATTTTTTTATTAATAAACTTTGAAAAATTTATTTTTAGAATATGAGTTTACGTGTTTAGTTTTGAATAATTTTATTTTATATAAAAATGAAAATAATTAAAAATTCTAGAGATACTTTGAAGGTTTTTCAAAAAAAAAAAATTCACATTTTACAAATATATATATCAAATGAATTTATTCTCGAATTTCTCTTTTTTCGACTTTTTCGCAATTCTGAAGTAATTTGTTACTTCTTCTATAATTTCGCTCATGAAATTTGTTCCTTGGTCGGTTAGGATTTGTTTTGGCGTTCCGTATCTGCAACATATTTCGTCATAGACAACGATGTTGTCAATTATTCCGTTGTCCAAGAGGCATTTTCTTTTGTTATTTTCAATTAATATATCAAAGCATGATTTACATTATTTTCGAATAAACAAAAATACTTTATCGAAAACTGAAAAATACAGACGGATTATGGCTCAATTTTTATATAAGAAAAATATTTTATAAAGCTGAGGATAAAGACGGATCCCTACAAAACTTAATAATTATAATGATAGTAGTAAGGATAACGGTAATTATAAAATGACAATAATTAAAATAATAATAGATATAATAATAATAATAATAATAATAATAATAATAATAATAATAATAATAATAATATTAATAAATATAATGGTAATAGTAATGGTAGTAATAAGAAATAATAAAAAATTATAAATATAATAGTAATAGCAATAATAATGGATTAGAATAACACATATAATAGTAACGATAATAATACTAGTAATAATAAATAGGGATATAGTAGTTATAATAGGGATAAGGCTAAGAGAGATACTTAGTGGATATTTAACACAACAAAAAGTGTACAGGCAGTGGTAAAAGTCGATAATACGAACAACGGTAAGAAGGACTATGGGAATAGACGTAATGATAAGTGAGATAACAGTTTTGATTAATATTCGAAGGATATAGGAGAACAATGGGACCTAATAATCGAAATCGAGCACAGGCATTCTATCGGCAGCTCGTTGGACCCAGGGATCGTTCGGTCAATTATAACAATAGCAATAGCGCTCACATTTTGCAGACGATCTACCCATTCGAACACAGTTCCAAAGTTGGTAGCAGCGGGTGCCGAGTGGCAAGCGAAAGATATTTGTATGGGGTTGTCTGGGTAACAACCATATAGTGTCAAAATATCAACACCAAGAAACCCACCAGTATGAAGGTTAACCATCACAATAACGAGATAAATAAAACTAATCAAAGTACAAAATTAAATTATAATAATGATGAAATTGAATGAATTAAGTTCCATTATCGATTTATCAATTATAAAAATAAAAAATTAGAATGGATCAAACTACGAAATTAAATAATTATGACTATAATGACAAAGGAAACAAACCAGATCATGAAACCTAACGACAGAACTTCCCAGTACTCCAAGTAAAGACATCAACAATCTGTTAGTTTACGTCTTCTTTCCGGTAATCCCTTCTGATTGACTCCACCAACGCCCAGGCATTTCCATATCTAATTTTCACTCAATAATGAATAAGGTTGTTCCAGATAGTTTCGGGCTTGATAAGATTAATCGAATAAAGAATATCCACGACTTATTAATTGTTCAAAATTTCTAGATAACTCATGGATCGACGCGTCCTGAATCACGGTTAGATTCCCCGCAAATTCGGCTCCTAGATGTAGGCAAGTGATGTGGGACGCGGGATTCTCAATCTTCCCAGTGAGAGAATCCAGGATGGGCTGTCAGAAGAATTTCGGAGAGGCTGATCTTCCATTCATTGCCATCAAAAGAGAATCCGGTCGCAACCCAGACCGGGAAATCAGAGGCCAGACCGAGTATCTGTTAGCCCGTCTAGAAGAGCATCAGCGAGAAACAGATCGACAGGTGAGGAAGGCCAGACGCCACTTGGCAGAAATAAATGATGACATCGCCGCGGGCATAATCCCCAGCACGGACGGATTCGCCCCACCCATACAACGTATCGTATGAGCTCAATGACCGGAAGTTACGTGAGAGGACCGCAGCCATCAATGTGGTAGTCCCGCGAAAAGATATCCTTCGAGAATTGCGCGATGAGGAGAGATATTCGAACAGTCTTCGCGTCCACCCTTATGCTCGTGAACGTACAAGACCGGATTCAGGCCGATGCTACCCAACACCCGAACATCATTAATTGTATGACAACAAAAATTTAGGCCTAATTTATGATGTTTAACTTATTAGTTTTTATTGGTTTATAGAATAATTAGTAGTAAAAGATAATAATATGCCTGACGTTAGGTATTAACACAAAGTTATAAGAGAATGAGAGAATATTTTGAGAAATAATAAACCCGATGATTGTTTCTTATTCTTGTAGATATGAGGCCATGCAGAATCTTACAAAAGGAACTAGACAAAGCCCGAAAAATATATATAAGATTGCATCAACAACTAATGCAATTAACCAGAGAAATTCAACAAGTTAAGGCAACCTGGATAGAGATGGGTAAAGTGAAAATAAAGAAGGATTACGGCTAAATTTTTATATAAGAAAAATATTTTATAAAGCTGAGGGATAAGGACGGATCCCTACAAAACTTAATAATTATAATGTTAGTAGTAAGAATAACGGTAATTATAAAATGACAATAATTAATGACATATTTACTTTAAATTCATAGTCAAAAAATAATTCTTAATATTACATAAACTCTTGTTAAGAAACTTCAAATAATTTTTATCAAGATTATTTGTTGACAATACAAAAGGTTTGGTAATTTTAGGGCCAGATTAACATATTCGGGGCCCAAAGCGATTTACCAAGTATGGTTCCAGAACAATTAACCAAATCCAAGTAAGTGCAAAATTAATATTTAGTACAATATTATATACACATTCAATAATAATATTTTTAGTTAATTATTATGACTCATTTATTTAAAATGAACATCACGCTAGTTTATGCAGTATTTTAGTAATTGCAAAAGATATGTAGTAGCTCGTCTTGGTGCCCCTTTCCATACAGTGGTCTAAACACGTACTTAGTGTGCTTTATTTAAGAGTTAGAAAGACATGGATTTTTCTGAAGAGTCTAGATGAGTTCAAGATTTTAATCTTTTGGGTAAAATTATCGGTTTTCGATCAAAGATCATTGATATTAGGTTATTTTTGACAAAAAATCTAAATATAGTATCATAAGTTACGAGATATCGGACGGTTCTCCATTCGGATTCATGATTGTTGATAGATTGATAATATATAACCTCACTTCATTTGTCACATATTTAACTCTGTTTTATTTCTCGATGCCATGTATTTAATTATTGTTTTAACTCGTTCGCTCCATGCGTTAAAGTGGTGTACATATGTGTTCTCGAGCAAAGCTTTATACATTTTGTAAAAGCTTATGTTAGAATATGATGATGTAAACTTTTTAAATTAAATAATTGATTTTCTTGTTATAGTCTTGTTCAAAAACACGCCATATAAAACATTCTTTGTGTGTGTTATACATCTCCGCTTTGATCATTTTATAAAGAGAACATTAAATTACTCGAGAAGTCTTCTCCACTGGGTTTAACCCGTTTCCTTTCCGGGACATGAATTGGGAAGTCCTCGATTTTGTTCCTCACGACCTACCATTGGCCTTCGTCATCATTAATGTGCAATGTAATTTCTGTAAATGCCAATGGATTTTTCTTTCGTAGGAAAGCAAATAATTTTAACCTACCTCTTCTCAGTATTTCTTTTGACTTCTTGTGGGGTTGTGTATATCCGACAAAATGTGACATAGAATTTTGTAAAAACAAAGTTCGTTTTTGTGTACGTACATGTTCTATATGCATCCATTTCTATCGTTGCTGATTAGTCATATGTTCGTGCACTAGAGCGGTGATTCCCACAATATCTGAGAGTGATTTATAGAACGTGATATTTTCGTCTTTATCGAATTAATTTATATATAAGTTTGTGTCAACAGCTGGTTTTGGATTCGATAAAAAACACATCCTGCAGTATTGATACAGGAAAAAGAATCATGAATCTGCAGTTAATCACTTTATATTGCATCATTATTAATTTTACACATTATCTATTTTAAGCCAATATATATAATACCAAGTTATTATTGAGTTTTCCAGCTTTTGGAGAATAAGAGATCAGTCACAAGACCTTTTCGTCCGCAGCTTTATACTAATCATTTTATCTTCCAGGCAATGTGTGCTTGGTATTGGCATTCTCTAAAAATTTTTCGAGAGTTTCACTGAGTCTCAATGTTGACTTTACCAGTCAAAAAGTGATGATCATTTATTAAATCGGATCGTTGCATACAGTCCTATCAGTTGGTATGTCCTTCTCTCTTTGCATTAATGCGACTAAACCAAATTCGACCTTCTAGAATTTTGTAATTTAAATTCATTTCTTTTTATTATGTTTTATTTGATTCTGCAAATTTATTTTTCTTATTATTAATTAGACTTATTTCTCATCTTTTTATTTTATTTTTTCATTAATTATTTCGCTAATCAGCGTTCAATTAACTAGGCGAATTTTTGGTCAATTTTTTATTTTTTAGTGTTTTGTTTATGTGTATCTCGAACTGGTCTTAATTTAATCGTTTAAATGAATCGGTAATACACACGTAAATACAACATGCAGATTAAATCAGACCCATAAAACACCAACTAACCATGCTAAAATATGAGAAAGAAAACAATTAAATATAAAATCAAGAAACACAAAAATAAATTAAAATAATAACAAAGTGCAACAAGATCCGCACGAAATAAACATAAAAATAGCATGAGAACAAGAAAATTTGATCGAACTTTGACAATTTACTAAAAAATGGAAAAATCCATAAAAATGAAGCAAATAATTTGAATTGGAAACAATTCAATTAAGAAATTAAAAATAAAATTGTCAAATTAAATTACAAAATAATAAAATTAAGAATAGAATATACTAGAAAATCACAAGGTCAAATTTTGTTTTACTAAATCAAATTTAACACGCAAGGTTAGGGTCGTACATTAGGTATGTATACCGATTCATTTTCACATAATTTTAATCAGTTTTTGAAAAACTTGAATCAGTTTGAATCTGAGGACTAGTCTTAGCCAGTAAAAAGCCAACTTATCAATGTGAGTGGAGGAATGCTCGAAAACTTTCTCCACGTCGCGTCCATGTAATCTCGTAAGAGCTCTGCTTGGGCGTCGGCGTGGGGAAAGCATTACTATGTTATTATGATGAAATATGCTATGTTAATTATAGTCTATTATGCTTCAATAAATATTATTAGACAATAAAATAAATTTTTTTGTCGAAATTTTTCCGGCACACAGCCGAAACAACACCACAAGTTATCAAAATCTTATATATCCTACCAAATCGTGCAGTGCGGTGTAAGTCCGCCAATGATTCGTGCCCGTGAAGGCTACGGCGTGAGAACGCAGTAGCTGGAACGTAAAATCATCATTCCATATAAGGGAAATGGGTTGAAGAGGGAATAGTCTTTTGGCTATTTCATCATCACTCCTTTCCCATAACTTTGACCTAAAATTTCTGTAACAAAAGGCTAAAAATCAAAACACTGAGTAGTCCAGTGGGCACTCATTAATCTTTAATATAAACATAAATGCGCCTAGGATCAATTAAAAGGGAAGGTGACGGGGAATTAAAAAGAATTAAAATCGTTGCTATAGCCTCTAAATTAATAAATGATTCTATTATGACAATAATCTATAGTAGTTTGTTCTGGTTACTCTAACTCAATTGTTATTCTAAAAAATTATTATAAAAACTTGCAAAGGTAGCTCAATAAAACCACTCTATAATGACCTTATTCATAAAATAATCCGATCCCATATTCCTTAAAACTAATATAGTAATTTGAAAATTCATTCCACTCTTAGATCTGTAAACCCAAGTAGGATCATGACCGTTTTCTTCCTTGTAGGAAATGTACGCTGAATTTATCACCATTAAGACGATGACTTGCGATTACAGAAGTATAAAGCGTAAAATTTAGAGGCGATATGAATAAATTATTCCTAAATTCTAACTCAGTTATAAGATCTCGAATGGATTAAATAAACTAGTTTCTGTACCCAGTAGTACCCTGATAAATCGGAAAATCCAATAGAGATATCAGCCCAAACTTTCAGCGACAAAGATCTGTGTTAAAAAATTACGTCCACAAAGACAAATATTAATATCCCTAAACAAAAGGGGAAGAAATAATATCCAGCGAAAATCTATGAGAGTTGCCAATAATATGAATATACCAGGTAGAACTGTCTGAATTATTTATGCTTGAAGAAATCAGCATGAACGTTTAGAACTAATTGAATAATTTTTGTGAGGAAAAGATTCTGCCAGTGAAAAAAAAGCCATATGTTTGTCTGAATAAACCCCAACAATTCATGAAACTCCTGATTCCAATAATAATCAACAGAAATTAAAAATTTATTCTCAATAAGTTTGGCATAAACAAAACTAAAATCATAATTCTGACATATAACCAAAGCGATCCGAGAATTGGCAAGCACACGGAATAAAATATCTAGAATTCATATATAAGAGAACATAGATAAGTAAAAATATAACCTAACTAACAGTGTACTCCAATATATGAATAAATGCTGCAGCAAACATCAATCCTTACTGAATGAGAGCATGAATTCAACATAAAAGTCCAATGAGGCTTCTCTGATGTATAGCCAAGACCAAAATGTAAATTCGGCGTAGGCGATGATATATATTGAGAGAAATACGACTTGACCTTTAGGAAAAAGTCAATTATTAAAAATCGAAATACTTATCAGTGTGCCATTCATCAGGGGAGGGATGCACACCAACACATGAGGAACACTAACTGTCGATAAGTGATGAGAATTGATAATGGAGATTATCGTCACATGCATGCATTTATGGACTTATATATAGGATACACACTCTGAAAATAAACAGTTTTAGAATTTAATGGCTAGGCATTCGCAATTTGTTGACGTACCCACCGAGGAACCCAGAAGGAATAAAATAGAACGTCCAGAAGGTAAACTAATGAATTAATTTATTTGCTAATTATTGATTACGAGCCCTAACTAAACAACCCGAACCAACGATTCACCCGTTAACTATTGACGATGCCGGCAGGGTCACCACGAAATCGAAGAGATAAAACTTTGATTAGTTCGCGTTCCCTACTTAACGCACCTTTTAACTGAAATAGTCGAACGTTAAACCAAATATGAGATAATTTGAGTCACCAACCTACTACCAAGAGGAGATGTGAATTCAATATACCGTCAGTCGCCCAAATAAATCGAGTTATCTGCATTCAGGTTCTTTTGTAGCCAACCCTCAAATCCATAATAAACCTAACCAATCAAAGTAATTCAACCCACTACAGAAGAATGATTAAAATTAATTTCTCTTCTTTTCCTCTCTGTGCAACCCTGATAAGAGCAAGATCCTCCCAGGTACTTATCCAATCGAGCAAGTAAGAAGTCATCGTTAAATAATAATAAAAAAATTTAAATCTTATAGGTGACATGTTGTATGATGATAATAATACAAAAATTCATAAAATATTATGAACAATAGGTTAATATGATAATGATGATAATAAAAGTGTGAAATCTGAAATCTCATAAATGATAATAATAATTTTTAAATCTTATAAATGATATGTTATATTATGGTAATAATATTAAAATTTAGAAATATTATGAATAATATGTTTTATGGTAATAATAATAATAGTATTCAAAAATCTGACTATTGGTAGGTCGTGTAATAATAATCGTGATAATATTTTGAATTTTTGTAGGAAATAATAATAAAATGTAATAAGAAATTATAGCGATAATATTTTGTAGGAGTAATGATGATAGCAGTTAGAAGTCAACACGGAATTAGCAAGATGATATTTGGGAGGGAATAATAACAACCATAGTTAATAATTCAGATAGATTACTGAAGACAACATTTAGAATTTTGCATAATAACCTTTAGAAGTTCCTGTGTAATGATGCTAATTATACGTAGGATTTTATAAATAATTTCTTGTGTAATCATAATAATATCTATATATTAAAATATTATACTATAATATTGACCTTAACGTTTTCTCGCCCAATGGAACAATGATACATCGTAAGAGCGGGATTAGTTTAGCAAAAAATTTGAAATCTGAAAGGTTTAACACTTATATAATAATATTAATAAGTTTAGCCTTTTGATTTGACTACCCGGAAATCATAATTGTAAGATGAACTAAAATTGGTCCACCAATAAAAACTTTAACAATAGTAACACTAGCATCTTTTGATTTTTTTTGGACCAAGTGCAGCCTTAGCAAACCTAACTCGAACTAATAACCACGTTCCCCAAAGGGTTACTTAGTCTTTGTGGTTTTGAATGCGATACGGCTGAGTTTGACATTCCCGCCCCCCTTGTCGTAATCGTGATGGGCGGCGGAGATGTTTTAGTTTGTATTGTCTGCAATTCCACTCACTCGGCTATAGTACGATAAAATGAGTTCTAAATTGACGTCCCACTCTAACCATGGATTGATGACAGACGAAAGCCAAGTAATTAACTTAATTCTCCAAATACAAATATTGGATGACCACTAGATTTGAGATCTAAATTGGTACTCAGCACAACTTAGAGTCTGTCCGGAAGGCTCTTAATATCTCCACGAATTATGGGGGATTTTGAAACTCAAACTGAGTGCGTTCAAACTAACACCGCGTTAGTGCCACTGATGGTGTATAGGAATCAGGAAACACGTCGAAAATATTACTTACCTCGTAGATCGTAGTAATTACTCACATCCACCGCGACAAAAGACCCCGACGAGCAGGCCACCCGACCTCGTAGCTCCTTCGTACGCAATACCGTTCACTAAAGATCTCTCTAGCAAACCTAGGAGAACAAAACTCAGAACGGGTTTAAAGAATAGTTGATGTATGGTAATTAAGATGACTCGTAGATCGATGCGTCCCGGGTCATCGCCAGATTCCCTGCACACTCAGCAGCTAGGTGCAGGCAGGCGATGTGAGACGCATAATTTTAGATATCCCACGTTCGAGAAACGAGATCCGGTAATCAAGGGAGTCGGAAGACGTGGAACTTCCTTATGTGGCCATAAAGCGCGAACCTGGCCGGAACCCGGCCAGGGAGATCCGAGACCACGCAGAATTCCTGTTAGCTCGACTAGAGGAGCATCAGAAGGAAACAAATAGCCAAATAGACAAGGCCAGACGATACCTAGCGCAAGTGAGCGCAGATATTGCGGAGGGCAAGATACCCAGCACCGATGGGTATGCTTTCAGTTACAACGTCTCATTTGAGTTGGACGATCCGCGACTTCGTGGCCAGACGGGAGCCATGAATGTAGTGATTCCAAGGAGAGTTCTCCCTCGCAAACTGCGAGACGCGGAAGGAGAGCCGGATGATCGTCACGACCATTCTTATGTTCGCAGACACCCAAGCCGAAGATACGATAAAAGTGGTCCTAGGTTCAACCGACGCTGATTTTGATGAATTTTGTGTTATTCTTAATAAATATTCAATAATAGTTATTAAATAGTGTTTCTAGACTGATTTCCCAATATTTTCTTGAAAAAATTAAAATGCCTTTAGCGAAAATAAATTAGTGAAATCGATTCCAATGCCGATGTTTATTTGTATGCGGATTAAGGTGTGACGAATGAAGATTAATTTATGATAGATAATGGGAGTAAATAGTATAATTTACATTTAAACATGAGCTCGGTTCAGATTTTACAACAGAAGCTCTCAACAGGGAATCTAACCGTGATTCGGGACGCGTCGATCCATGAGTTATCTAGAAATTTTGAACAATTAATAAGTCGTGGATATTCTTTATTCAATTAATCTTATCAAGCCCGAAACTATCTGGAACAACCTTATTCATTATTGAGTGAAAATTAGATATGGAAATGCCTGGGCGTTGGTGGAGTCAATCAGAAGGGATTACCGGAAAGAAGACGTAAACTAACAGATTGTTGATGTCTTTACTTGGAGTACTGGGAAGTTCTGTCGTTAGTTTTCATGATCTGGTTTGTTTCCTTTGTCATTATAGTCATAATTATTTAATTTCGTAGTTTGATCCATTCTAATTTTTTATTTTTATAATTGATAAATCGATAATGGAACTTAATTCATTCAATTTCATCATTATTATAATTTAATTTTGTACTTTGATTAGTTTTATTTATCTCGTTATTGTGATGGTTAACTTTCATACTGGTGGGTTTCTTGGTGTTGATATTTTGACACTATATGGTTGTTACCCAGACAACCCCATACAAATATCTTTCGCTTACCACTCGGCACCCGCTGCTACCAACTTTGGAACTGTGTTCGAATGGGTAGATCGTCTGCAAAATGTGAGCGCTATTGCTATTGTTATAATTGACCGAACGATCCCTGGGTCCAACGAGCTGCCGATAGAATGCCTGTGCTCGATTTCGATTATTAGGTCCCATTGTTCTCCTATATCCTTCGAATATTAATCAAAACTGTTATCTCACTTATCATTACGTCTATTCCCATAGTCCTTCTTACCGTTGTTCGTATTATCGACTTTTACCACTGCCTGTACACTTTTTGTTGTGTTAAATATCCACTAAGTATCTCTCTTAGCCTTATCCCTATTATAACTACTATATCCCTATTTATTATTACTAGTATTATTATCGTTACTATTATATGTGTTATTCTAATCCATTATTATTGCTATTACTATTATATTTATAATTTTTTATTATTTCTTATTACTACCATTACTATTACCATTATATTTATTAATATTATTATTATTATTATTATTATTATTATTATTATTATTATTATTATTATTATTATTATTATTATTATTATATCTATTATTATTTTAATTATTGTCATTTTATAATTACCGTTATCTTACTACTATCATTATAATTATTAAGTTTTGTAGGGATCCGTCTTTATCCCTCAACTTTATAAAATATTTTTCTTATATAAAAATTGAGCCATAATCCGTCTGTATTTTTCAGTTTTCGATAAAGTATTTTTGTTTATTCGAAAATAATGTAAATCATGCTTTGATATATTAATTGAAAATAACAAAAAAAAATGCCTCTTGGACAACGGAATAATTGACAACATCGTTGTCTATGACGAAATATGTTCCAGATACGGAACGCCAAAACAAATCCTAACCGACCAAGGAACAAATTTCATGAGCGAAATTATAGAAGAAGTAACAAATTACTTCAGAATTGCGAAAAAGTCGAAAAAAGAGAAATTCGAGAGTAAATTCATTTGATATATATGATTATTTGATATATATAAACACGTAAACTCATATTCTAAAAATAAATTTTTCAAAGTTTATTAATAAAAAAATTAATTCAAAATTAATTCAAAAAATAAAAAATCCAAAACGAAATTTTTATTTAATTAATCAATTAGTGAAATATAATACATTTTTTATAAGTATTATAATTTTCTTCCGCATTTTTCTCAAAATTTTAACGTAAATCTTGTAGAAATTTGAGCTTTTCCACTCCTTGATCGTTGTTTCAAGTGAACGTTTCCAGTGTTTACAATCTTCTAAGATTTGTTCTATTAGGCTGAATACAAAGTCAGAATATATTGAATCAATCTCAATGAAATGATCCGGATTTTCTTTTTCAATATTCACCATGTTGCATTCGTTTTCCGTTATTTTACTGAAATTTTCCAAGATCCTTTGAAAGAAAAACATATTAGTTGGATTTGTTCTTGCGAATCCATAAAATGATCCGGTCTCTTTAAATTTCTTCGAAAGTCTCTTTTCAAAATCTTTCACAAATCTTCTTAGACAATTCTGACGTAATTCTATATTTTTTTCATTTATTGTGTAGAGTTCAAGGGACACAAAATTTACGTGAGAAAATTGATAGAATTTCCATTTGTCTTCGTTGAATAAATAGCCGATATTCTTTCTCACAACTCCTAAAGAACCTAAAATCAGTTCTGTGCTGTCTAAAAATATCGATTTATAAGAATCTAAAATAAAATTTTCAATGGAATTTTGATGCGGGTAAACTTTGATGCATTCGTCGCAGAAATAAAAAATATCCAAATCGATATTTACAGAACTTTCTCGATTTTTTATAGTAATGCAAGAAATGCATTTCTGTTTTGGTTGCAAAATTTCTTTGCCAATGTTTGGAAGAATTTCAAGAAAAACCTTTGAAGGAAGCTTTGACCCAATACTTTCTATTCTGTTTCTAATGGTACTAAATAAGTGCAAATTCTTGCGGATTTCCAAGTAACTGGTAAACATTAGCATTCTCTGTATAAAATCAGTCTTGATTTCGGTTTTGAATACCAGCAAAAGCTTTGTTAAGTTTTTATTGAGATTTTCATATGATCTGTAAGTAGAGTTTAAAAATCCGTAAACATTGTTCAGTTTTTCCAAGTCAGTAATAGAATTATTTACTTTATTAATTAAGGCTTTGTGTTTAGTAGAGTCAAGTTCGTTTTTAATCTGACATACAGCTAAATGAATTCCATTCCATTCCCTCCAATCTCTACAATGCTCTCTATAGTTTCGGATGCTTATTGAAATGTGTGAAATGATATTTTTGACCGAATCTTTGACTGTATTTAAAATTTCATTTGATAAAGGAAAACCGGAAGTAAATGTCGAAGAATTAATAATTTCTTGAAACTTATCCTCATCATATTCATTAAATATGTTTTGTAATTTTAGAAAATGTTCCGAAACTTTAAAAAAATCATTGACAATTTCTAAAAAATAAATAGAAATTTTCTTCCAATGAGTTCTAGATAAATATTTTGCCTTTTTTAAAATGGGTTTTCCTCTATATTTTTGAAAGGATTGAAATAAATATTGTTCTTTGATTTCGTCATAGACAACGATGTTGTCAAGTATTCCGTTGTCCAAGGGGGCATTTTCTTTTCTTATTTTCCATTAATAAATCAAAGCATGATTTACAATATTTGTGGTTACAGGGGATAATGGTAACAACGGTCTCACCACTGCAGGGGTCATAGCAAATGGGACACTCTAATAATTCATCTTCGTTGTTTATCATGATAAAATATTAACTAAAATATTTTTAATTATAGAAACAAATTTTTTAATTATTTTTAATTAAATTTATTTTATAAATAATATTATTTCCGTATAAAACTGATGGCTTGTTAGGTTGGTAATTTTTCCTTCTTCAGCTGATTTTACTTTTTCTGCCCATCCACTTATTTTCCAGTGTATGGTGCTAGTCGGGCTCTGGCGTTTATTTTCCCATCTTTCTCTGGTTGCCATTCTATTTCGTTTCTCATTTCTTCTGGTAGGTTTTCGTATTGACCATCTTCGTATAGTTCTAAGGTTACCTCGTTAGAGACCTCTTCTGGTGCTTCTCCTGGAATGTATTTTCTCTATTTTGGTTCCGTTTTCTCAGTTTTCCACTTTCACTCCTTCTCACTTTCGTCATACATTTTTTTCCATGGTGTTGACCGACAGCGTGAGTCATCCACTGGTTGTAATTTTGTACTCAACTTTGTATCTTGTCTCCATAATTGATATATTGTTAACATTTGGTCCATTTTTCTTTTCATTTCTTCTTGGAATTCTCGAACTTGTTGCTCTTTTTTCGTCGTGTTTTTCCTTTCTGGTTTGTCCATGGCTATTATGTTTATAGTTTGCCCGTCTTACCATATACCTAATTCGTATATTGGTGTTCGTTCTCGTGGTCCGATTTGTCGCTTATGGTATATTATTATCATGTCTTCTACCATTCCGTCATCGCTGTTTTCTATTATTAGTTGGATGATTTCCTGGTTAATTCGTCGGTATAGTTCGTGTAATTGACAATCGGGGCCCATCAATATTTCCTTTGTTTCATTGTTGGGTAGGTTTACTTTCATCTTTATCGGTTCGTCTTTTTTTTATGGTTTTAATAAAATTTGAAACAATTTCATGAAAAATAAATGAATAAAATTTTGACAATGTCGGATTTCCTGCCATGAGTTGCGTACAACCGATAATAGCAAAAGCTAAAATATAGCAAGATAAGCCAAACATCGTCATATCAGACGCCAACAAAGTAACAGAGATAATTATTTTTTATTAATAATTAAATTGTCATGAAAATGAATGTGACAAATTGTTATGAATGAAATTAAGACGGTGTTATTATGGTTTTAATAAAATTTGAAATAATTTCATGTCTTTTTATAATATATTTAATTATTTTATACTTTTGTCGATAAATTAGAATGTTTTAACGTAAATAATATTTTTAGCATCCATGATAAAATATTAAAAAAGTATAATAGTTTATCGTAATTTGAGATTCTATGCCAATCAAAATGTAGAAAAGAGTGTGCCAGATCTAATACAGATTGTAATTTTATAAATATCACTGATTAGATAAAGAAACATGAATATTTTGTACTTATGTAGTATATCGCAAGGTATTCTATAAACCCACGTTTATTGCTATAAAATTTGCGGTTGACGAAATTATATAAATATTGTTAAAATATACTAAAAGTTAAAACGTATTTGTAATTAAAGCAAGGCTGAACATTATTTTTGATATAAATGTAAGTGTTAATTTGTTTTCCTTTCATTTAACTTATCCAAAATCAATAGTAGCCTCGATATATATTTATTTTTCAAATAATTTTTTTTTAATTAAAAATTTATTGTAATATAGAACAGAGGTGTCCAAACGTTTTACTGCATTGGTCATTTTGAAATTTAAATCCATTTGCGGGGCCAAGTATATATGTGAACTAAAAAATCTAAAGAATAAAAAATACCTACAAGCAAAAAACTCTCCAAACACGGATTTGTACGGCTCAAAATATTGTGCCTAAGAAAAAACAAATTTTTATCAAATGTGCTGACCTATATAAATTTTTATTGAAAATTGGCTGTTTTTAAAAAGTTGGAAAAATTTGTGCGAGTAACTTAATTTTGAATGGTTTCCTATTGAACAGTATGTGTGCTACATATAGAATATATATATTTCATGACCTACATAAAATTTCCAATCATCTTAGATAACTGTCTAGGGCTGGAAGAGACATGTGATGGAGGGGACACATACATCTACTAAATGTAATATAATTCTAATATTGTATTTGTTTTAATATTTTTGCTGTAAAAATGGTTTATATTAAAAAAAAATTAAGTATTTGAATTTTAAACTATTTAGAAAATTTAAAAAATATAATAACATTATCACACTATATAAAGAAATGTTATTGATATAATGAAAACTAAAGAAAACTCAACAAACCTAATTTAAAATGACAGCATCTGTCCCCAGGGAATATTTTATTACTGCCAAAAAGAAAAATGTATAAATTTCATGAATTATGAAACCCAATTTGGCACCAGGACCTAGAAATTTTAGTCACCTTAGTAATTATCTTGAGAAAATTTCAATTTTCCACAAAATTCATGATTTAAAAAAAAATACATAACTTAATTAATTAAGAAAATAACCTTAATTTTGTGTGCGCATCTTTTTATATGTGTATTTTTTTTGATAAATAAAGAAAGCTGATTTTATGTAGTTACTTAATTTACTCAACAGTTTTTTATTTTTTTTAAAATTAAGAATAATCGAAAAATATATAAATAATTGAAAATATCCGAATGATTATTTTTCATTTCAAATCGACTAATAAAATTTTCAAAAATTTCTGTAACTTTTCCCCCATAATGAATTTCACTTTCATTCCATAGCTGTAATTATATAATTCAAACATTATTTTATTAAAAATTCAAAAATGATTGACGAAGAAAAATAAAAGCAAAAAATTTTACAATTTAAATCATATGAATAAGGCAAACATTTGTTTTCCATTCAACGTAAAAAATACACAAACTGATGGAGGATTAGTAACAGTAGAAAAGAAAAGCAAGAATTTTAGTCCCAGAAACCTTCCCAAGCTTATTAACAAAACTAAATCAAAAATTATTATTTAAGTTAAGAAACTATTTTATTAAATAGAAAAGATATCTGACTGGTAGAAGATGCATGGGAAGATTCAACTTTGTCTACGACGTTGTTATATCTGCTCTAAGAGGAAAATTTATCAAATAAAAATCAAGGAAGTATTTATCACTGGTTAAAACTGTGAATTTTTATAATAGATTGTTATGGAGTAGAATACCATATAAAGTACCATATCGTAGTAATGATTGATAGTTTTAGTAAATTGAGGCAGGAATTTCTTATTATCATACAGGAATTCAGCTCATCTTACCTTCATCAAAGAGCCATAAGAAGACTAGGAGATCTTATTACAACTACCTTGACAATTGGATACGAAGAGATGAACTGGTATGCACTTTTAACCGATAATAGATTTAACATAAATAGCAGTAACGTACGCTACGGGCTTATCCTATTAGAAATAATTTATGGACGGAGTGTTAATTTACATTTAAACCAGAAGCAATCAGATTTATCAAGAAGAAAATTGAAAGATTCGATTTATAACTCAGATTAAGCTGCAGATTATAAGAAATTTATCGGACCTCACAAAAAGGCGCTCGTGCCTTTGAGGTGTGGAAGAAAGTATTAGTAAACAAAGAGCCACAGAAAAGAAACAAAGGCGGTAATCAGTACGAGGGTCCATACAAGGGTCCGTCAAATTTGTATCACCTCATTGAGTATAACTTCATTATCCAAAAGGAAAGAATGAAAGAAGAATCGAGTAAGTGAATAAATGTAGAGTTAAGCTATTTAAAATGATCTGTTATAAAATTATAATAAATAAAATTTATGACGAAAATCAAGTTATTTTAAAATGAGTTGGGTGTAACTTGATCAATAATGAAAATGAAAATGTCAACTTTATTAATTAAAATATTTCTTAAAATAGTGTTTTGTTTATTAATTGAGCATTAAAATCCGTAAACATTCAGACATTTTATTGAAGAGATGACAAAATGAATGTCTGATGTCGATTGAGCATTTTAATTCACCTCAACGGTGTAAATAATATATCACATTTATTACCTTTTTTTGATAAAGATCCACTATCAAAAGTTGGAAATGGTTTTGTTCGATTTATTTTATTCATATCAACCCCAGCATTTGAATCTCGAGATAAAAACAATGACGGGTGACCATTGAAAGAGGGCCCTGGAGTAATTCCAAGATTAGTAAGTGATGATCTAATTTCCTTACCCTATTAAACGAGAATATATATTAACGCATTTATTATTACTCACTCTCATAGATAAATGTCTTGAACAAAATCCTCGTCTTTGAGATTCTTTGGTACAATTTTCTTTATTGCATAATCTGCGCCACTGTTTAATGTTAAACGTTTTCCGAACTCCATTTGGTGCCTTTACTACATCACCCTGCACAAGAATTTATTTAAGTTAATAGATTTTTCAATTAAAAACTCAATAATTACAATTCGTTTCAAGATAAAAAAAGTTTAGGGCCTTTTAAATATACCAAACTAGTCTGATAGTTATAGAAAACTAGCTAATCACATGGAATAGAAAATTTGTTTAAGAAAAACATTTAATTTGGAGTTTAAAAAAATCTCAATTTTGTTATGTTCAAAACAAACAGAATTTAGAGAAAAAAATAACAAAGAACTTTTAGGATGTGCAAGTGATGTATTCAGGCCTTATCCAACAATTGTGTGTGTGTGAGTCATCATGCATCTGTTATAGGGCCTATACATTGACTTTATATATTATTATTAGTTTATATTATGTAATCTAGCAAGTCTCCTTGCAAAAGAATTTAATCAATGCACCCTGTAATTTGGACCTAAACAAACGCTCAAGTCAGATTTATACAAGTTGGAGTCACAACCGGTGATCATTGAAACCCTCTCTATCCAAAACACCAACATGTTAAGTCTTTTCCATTAATCTCAGCAAAATATTGAGGTTTTTTTAGACCTGAGAAAGTAATAGCACACAATATTCTTTTATAATAACAGTAAAAATACAACATGAGGATTTGAATTTTAGAATTGAGAAGAAAGAAAATGGTCGTGTACAGCCAATTCTCTCAAAATATAATGTTTTACAAAATGTATGTTGTAAAAAGACAAGATCCTTTTAACCAACATGATATTCCAGATTTAAATGACTGGAAAATGATCCAGAATTAATTGAAATGTAGTTTAGCACCAATTACGAATTTCAGATTCAACAACAATGTATTCGAAAGAAATACAGGGACAATGCTGACTATTCTAGCAAAACAATCTATAAAGAGCTAATAAGACAAACGGTAATGGTGATGAGAGAAAAAATTCTCAGCCGTTACTCTTCACAAAATCCTTGCTATTCTTTCCAAACTCAAACTCTTTCGCTGTGCTTAGAATCAATCAGCAATCAATGAGAGCCTTTTGGAATGTGAAATGAAACGGGCTAAGTGAAGTATGGAAATCGGAAAACCAAGTCTGCAACATAAGAATTTGAATTTTAAAATTTGTCAAGAAAGAAAGTGGTCCTTTACAACCAATTCTCCAAATATCCTGATTTACAAAATTTATGTTTTAAAAAGACAGGATACTTTTACCGACAAGATATCCCAGATTTAAATGGGTTGAATTTTATCTAGTACTAAACAAAGCATTTTGTTTCTGCTGTCGTATTTTTAATCAAACACTTTGTGGCCTAACAAAAGACGTATTCATCAAAAAGGGCAACAACAACTGGCCTAAAGCACTCAACCCATCACGCTCCAGTTTCATTAAACGCAACTATTGCAAACAACACGTGACCAGTCAAGCGATGTATGAAACATTCAAAAAAACTCAACAAGTTGATGTAACAATGGCCGAAAAAATTAATCCATTACGTTAAATTCTGAAGGAGAACAGAAATTATATGCTTTATTTAATTGAATTTGTCCATTTTCTCGAGGCAAGAGCTATCATTCTGTGTAAGAGGTGAATCACAAGATTCTTTTAAAAAGGGGAATTTTGTAGAATTTACTGAAATGCAGTTGTGCGCTAATAAGGAATTTTAGATTTATTAACAATGTATTCGAAAGAAATACATGGACAAAACATTCTATTGAAAGCTAATGAGCACAACGGTCATGGAGATTAGAGAACAAATTCTCAATGAAGTTGAAAGAGGAGAAATGTTTTCTCTATTGATCGACGAAAGCTTATACAATTCTGATGGTGAACAATCAAGTATGTGCTTCAGATATGCTAATGACAATGAAATCAACGAAAGGTTTTACGCATTTATTGAGTAAAACGATTTTGGTTCAGCTAATATTTTCCCATGCTTACAAACAATCATATGTAAAATAAATAGTTCAACATATTCAACCTCAGTCGAATGATTTAGCAAAGTGAATCATAAGAACAGTTCGGACATGTTGGCAACATCATTGACAGAGAATAAAACAAAGAATAATTGATGTAGATTGTTACCAAAGATTGAATTTAGTTTGAATGCTACAATAAAAAACTCGGCAAAATTCTTACTTTTTGAAATTGTATATGGCTGGAAAATTAATTTATATTCGGGAGTAGTACACATACAAAAATGAAGAGAAGAAATTGAGGATGAAACAAAAACTAATCTAGTAAAGGCAGCTACAACTATGCAAAATAGAGATTTAGACAACCAGGGTACTCGAAATTTTATGGTGGAAGAGAAAGTATTAGTACGCTTGGAACCACATAGACGAAAGAAGGAGGGAAATCAATATGAAGGACCTTACAAAATTTTTAAATTCTTATCGCCAAGACAAGTTGAATTACAATTTCCACACTCAATCAAATCAAGAAGAATCGAATGGCTGAAGAAGTACAAAAAAGTGAAGAGGAGAGTGATTTCCAATAATGAATATTAAAAACTTTGTTTTAATATTCAGAATTAATTAGATACGTTTTAAATTAAATAAATTGTTATATAAATTATGACTTTTGAAGAGATTATAATTATTATAAATTTATTAAAGTTCTTTACATCCTTTTTCCATGAGAATTAACTCTTCTATTTAATTATTCTCATGTCACCCCTTTTTAAAAGGCTTTAGCCACTCTATATTTCAAATAAATCTCCTTCCATTTTCTAGTTCAAGTTCACAGCTTCTCTCGTGTAATTGTTTATTACTTTCGCCTGTTCAACATATCTGTTATCTTTTTTATTGTTATTATTGTACAGGTCTATTGTGTATTATAACAAAATTGTGGAATTTAACATAAATTTGATTTCTGATAATAACTCTTGTGATCTGATCTTTTAGGATGATATGGATAACGTCCCAAATAGTTCTGAATTGTATTTCTTTTAGGCCATTCACCGAATGAAAATATGGGCTTCGGAATATTATTTTGACATTGTGTTCTTTCATTAAATTATCCATAAATTTAATTTGTGTTCAAAGTTAAGTTGATAGAATTACAAATAATCATGCAAAATCGATAAAGTTTGGTGGCCCTTGTAAGTAGTGGGATACCGTCCCTCTAGCTCAGAGGCCATCTAGCTCACATACCCGCCCATCCACCCGTCAAAAAAATTTTTTTTTAAGTTTAAAAGTACAAATTTTTTTAGAACAAAGACAATGACTCATTCAAGGTCATTTTAACAAAGACCATGACTCATCAAAATTTTCTCAAAGTCATTTAAACAAAGACCATGCCTCTTTCAAGGTCATTGGATGGGTCATCAAAATTTCTCAAGATCATTTAAACAAAGACCACGAGTCATTCAAGGTCATTGGATGAGTCATCAAAAATTTTCAAGGTCATTGGATGAGTCAGCGAAATTTTCAAGGTCATTTAAACAAAAGCCATGACTCATTAAAATTTTCTCAAGGTCATTCAAAATTTTCTCAAGGTCATTCAAAAGTAGGTCAAGGTCATATTATTTTTAAACATTTTTTAATTTTAATATACTACTTATAAAAATAAGTAGTATATATATTGTAAATTTATTTTATTATTATTATTATTAATATTATTATTAATAATATTATTATTATTAACATTATTAATATGCTTATTACTTTTTATTATTCTATTATTACTTATAAAAATTTTAATAATACTTGTAAAAACTTTAATTATTATTATTATTATTATTCTAAGTTCACGTTTCATTATTATTAATATTATTATTATTATAAAAAGTTCACGTTTTATTATTATTAATATTATTATTAATATGCTTATTACTTATAAAAATTTTATTAATACTTATAAAAACTTTTATTAATATTATTATTAATAAACTTATTACTTATAAAAATTTTATTATTATTATTAATACTTTTAAAAACTTTTATTAATATTATTATTATTAATATACTTATTACTTATAATAATTTATTATTATTATTAATACTTTTAAAAACTTTAATTAATATTAATACTTATAAATACTTATAAAAAGTTTTATTATTATTATTATTATTAATTTTTATTAATAATAATAATAATAATAATATTAATATATATATATATATATATATATATATATATATAATAAAAAGCTATATAAAAAACAACTACATATAAAACAATGAAATAATTATAAATACATTAAAATATATATATTGTATTTTTACATGTAAAACATTTATAAAGTGATATTTCGCGTTTCGTCACGCTGCGGCTTTTGCATGAAATAATAATAATATTATAAAAATGTAAATTATAAAAAATTAAAATTTTAAAAATTGCATCTAAATTTCATAATAAAAAATGAAAACTATTACAAGTTTTCTAAATAAATAAGTTTCCAAATTAACAAAAACAGTGTTTTAAAAACATTTTAAGTTTTCCTATCACAGAATCTAATTTCCTCGAGTATAAGGGATGTGCCGGGTCGTAATTTGAGGTATCTAAAAGGTTGTCTCTTATCATTGCCGGCAAAAGAATGTCAAGCCCTCAGTGCTTAACCTCAAGAAAAAACGAATCAGTGTCGCCGGCAACCATATTAATATCACAGTTAAATTCTGATCTGCATTTTGCCAATTCATTATGTTGTAATTGGTACATCCGCAGCTTAGACAGGTCTAGCACTGATTGGCCGATGTAGCTAAGCTTGTCTAAACATATAGAGTCTTTGTTCAGATGAGCAGCAATCAAATCATCCACTATTTTAATGGACTTTTTGAAAGTCGGTTTTGAAGCATATACAATCATCTTTTCAGCTGAATTGCATAGCCTCAAATTCATCCGTTTTTTCAAATTCTCAATGGATTTACCATATAAACTGTTATTAAATATTTTATACAAATCTCTATGAAGCTCGCACTTTGAGTTTGAGCGTAAATCTGTATTTCTTTGTATATATTCTTTAAAAATAGGTGCTTGTTTAAATTTAATTGCCCTATGAATACACTCAACTTCTGCACCCAATTCTATATACAGATTGAGAAGTCTCCAGTGAAGAACATGGTTCTTCTTACTGTAATGCGTGAGCAGTAACTTCTCAACTTTTGAATTGGGCGGGCACATTTTTTCCGGGGCAAGCGGAAAGTCATTCAAATACTGATGCACGCGCTCAGGGATATTGATGTCAACTTCCATTGTATAACCATACGGAAGGAATTCAATATTCGCATTCACACATTCACTCAGCACATCATTCAGATTATCATGCACCCAAACAAAATCACCATACGGAAGGTTTTGGCTAAATGCCCAACCAAATAAATTATTAATGTCTATATACAAGAGTTCTGTACCTTCAGAACTTGCAACATGATGTTTGTTAACAAATGTTAACCCACCCCGTATTCCACCCTCATAGAAATTAAACATTTCCATGTCCTGCAGAAATTCTATGGGTTCCTTTAATGTCATGAGAGCGGACGCCCATGACATTCCAGGAATTCCATAAAAATTCAGAGGTTCTAAACCATTGTAAGCAATAGCCTTTGCGCGAAATTGCTGAAAATAGTCTGCAAGGAGGAATACGTCTAATTTTAGGTAAATTAACATATAGTCTAACATTTTGCTGTGTCCAAATTAGTTGGGCGGTAGCATATTCATCATCAGATACAGAATCCCATTTTGTAGGTAGTTCATAAGTCGATTCAAGAACCTCTAGCGATACTGCAAAATCATAAGGAAAGATACCCTTTGCCTTAACAATAAGACCATCAAAAGCAGAACAAGTTAAAGGTAGATCAGTACGAGTTTTCACAGCCTTGGCTAAAGAGCAATTTACAAATTGCATACTATTATTCAATTGTTTAGAAGGGGTGTTGTTATATTCAAAGACATTGATTGCCAAATTTAAATCACTATTTTTTCTCTCAAATTTGGGGATGCTACAGAGTCTCATTGGACAATCTGTAATTGGATCGTAATTCAATTCATCCATAAAAGTAGTGTAAGAAGAAACACGCTCCCTATTTTTAAAACTATATCACGCTTTAAAATCGATAAAACACTATATATAAAACACGAATGATCTGTGTTTTTAACGTTTACAATAGCCTTTTTACATACTAGAGATTCTGGTGTAGGGATAAAACTATTTCCAGCTAATCGACTTACAGGATAATACGCGGTTAAAATAAAATCGATTTCGCGAATCTTAACTACGCGCCAACCACTTCCTAAATATGTGAATTTTTCGATTTTCTCATTTAACCGACTCACACCATCAGCAAGAAAACTATCGGAAAAGACACATGCGCTATTTGAAAAGAAATTATCTTTTATTTCCCAATCTTTTTCAAATTGAATGAGAGCTGTAAACTGGACTTTTACAGATCCCATTTTCTTTTTTTCACTTCGTAATTTATTTACAAGTTTATCCGTTAGAGCGATTTGAACAAGGTTTTGATTTTCTAAATCAAATCGAATATTTTTACGGGAACTCCTTAAGTCAACCTCTATTTCAGGTTCATCGTTTACATTTATTTCATAATTTACCGAAACCCTATTTGATTATATTCAGTTTTGTCATCACTAATGATGATTTCTATTTTTTTAATTTTAGCAGGGATACACGACACGATTTTATCAGCAGGTCTTTTTGATATTTTATTATTTTTACTAACAGTTGTATTATTGTTTATGTTTTTAGTAATCTTTGTATTATTTATGTTATTATTATTATTATTATTAATAACATTTTTCGCATTAATAATTTGAAATAATGCCTTTTTATTAATTTTAAATTGATTTAAATGGCTAGAGTGTTTCTTATAAAACTCTAGATATTCAATGTCTTGGGCGGTATCGTATTTAGGGCAAATAAAAAAGTCGATGCCGTAGAATCTATGACCATAGTAACTTTCCATAGTCATATGGCATCTCGAGTTATGACCAATTCCAGATTGGCAATAGTTTTTATACAAACGACCTGATAAATATGTAATTATTATCAAATGTTTAGTATTATTTAAATCATATATGAATCAAATAATAATATATAAATGATGATAATTATTAACTACGTAAATATTTTAATATTTCAATTCGTATTATAAATCATATATTTCTATTATAAAAATTAATATTCCTATTCTTATTATAAATCAAATATTTCAAATCATATTTCTATTTCAAATCATATATTTCTATTCATATTATAAATCAAATATTTCAAATCATATTTCTATTATAAAATAAATTACATGTTTCACATGTTCTCGTAAATAATTTATAAAAAATTTCTATTCGTATTATAAATCATATATTTCTATTATAAAAATAAATCACATATTTCTATTATAAAAATTAATATTTCTATTCATATTATAAATCAAATATTTCAAATCATATTTCTATTTCAAATCCTACATAATGATATTGTTCTTCTTTATTTAATAACAATAAATTAATAATTGTTCCTTCTGAAACTTTGGACCTATGAATTATGTTTAAAAATGGATGTTTTAAAACAAAGTCATTATGTTCGGGCTTAGCTGTTTCATCATAACTAAATATATTAATTATTAGTCCTTCGTTATTTGACTCAAATTTTCAAATACCATTTAATTTCATGGGAATATCATTTGGTTCATAATTTAATTCATTTAGATACTTAGTGTACTACAACTATCTTTTCTATGACTACTAACAATCTCATCTTTTTTAAGTATTGACAATATGCTATAGATAAAACATAAATTATTACTATTTTTTACATTAATTATACACATTTTGTTAGCCAATTGTTTTGGTGTTTTTATATAACTTCTACCACTTAACCTACTGATGTTACTTATTTTTGTTACTATAAAAGTAGTGGGATACCGGCCATCTAGCTCAGAGGCCATCTAGCTCACATACCCCCCCGGCAAAAATTTTTTTCTTCTAAGTTTAAAAGTACAAATTTTTTTAGAACAAAGACAATGACTCATTCAAGGTCATTTAAACAAAGACCATGACTCATTCAAGGTCATTGGATGACTCCTCAAATTTTTTCAAGGTCATTCAAAATTTCTCAAGGTCACGGAATTTTTAAACATTTTTTAATTTTAATTTACTACTTATTTTTATAAGTAGTATATATTTGTAAATTTATTTTATTATTATTATTACTATAATTAATATTTTTACTATTATTATTAATATTATTATTAATATTCTTATTACTATTATTATTATTATTAATATTTATATTATTATTATTATTATTATTATTAATATTATTATTTTATTATTATTATTATTTTTATTATTTTTATTATTATTATTATTACTATATAATGAAAACCAAGACATATACAACAAATTTATTATAAAGAGATAATTCTACTATAGTAGTATTGTCGAAGAGCTTTATTCAAAGCCCATTCCACATACTTCCGATATCGGGAAGCGCAGCAATGACATCCATCACCACAAGGTATTCGGGTTCCATATCTTTGGACAAATTGTTTTGTTCGATATCCCATAGGAACTCATCTATTGCAGTAAATATCCATATTGATGTATGATTGAATATCAAGTCTGGAATTATTGATGCTGGCTTATCCATGATTCCATGTATTTCTGGATAATAGAATTGCAGACGTTCTTTAATAACTTTAAAATAATCATCTAAAAAGCAAGTAATAATAATAAAAATAGTAATAATAAATTACCATAATGTTTAATTTCATTCATAGCTTGAACTGCACTCGGTATAACCATTTTAATGATAAAAATTGAAATAACAATTACTTTTATACTAATTTATAGACACACACACACAAATCTTTAGCTATAAACAATAAATATTAATTTATAATGTTTTGAAAATGATTAAAGAAATTTTAATAATATTATTAGTTTTCAATATGGCCAACTCAATTGTTGTAACCGTTCAAGGTAAAAATTCAACAAGATGTGTATGTCCTGATACTGCTGTATTGATGGATATTTTGTATATGATAGATAGGCCTAGATATTTGAAAACTCCAGTCAAAAGATTATTTGAAAGAATGAGTAATTTAGAATTCCGATTTGAACATACATATGAGACTTTAAAAAGAGCTAAAAACGAATTATATGATTATATTATATATCTAAATAAGACCATTGGTACTATCAAAACTGAATTAAGAAAATCAGTATTAGAATTGAAAGAAAATCGTAAACTTAATGAAAAAATGATGAATCAAGTTCAATATAGTATAAAATTTTATTCTAATAAAACATCTAATCAGTTCAATCGTATAATGAAATTACAACAACAACCGGTTAACAGTGGTGGCAACAAATTGAAAGAAGTTAACAGTGCCAACAAATCATCATTGCCATTTCCATTATATATTTTTACATATTTTCTTAGTATTACATGATTCCGATTGGTCAAATATATTATAAATAAGCTTACACTTTCATATATTTTTATAAAATGCCAGAAACTAAATTTTTTATAACTTTGTTGAATGAGCTGGTCTCTAATAATAGAGAAGAAGATGAAATCATTAAAAACATGAAATTTATGGTAAACCGTACTGAGAAAATCGTTGAAGACATCCCATTCGATTTTGAAAAAATTCTCAATTTGCCACCATTGGAGAGAAAGAAGGCATTCCAATCAATATTTAGTTACATGTTTGATGAAAATAATAAATGGATGCGAATAATAGTAGGATTAATGTACATGAAACACATGATATTAAAATCTGGATCCGACTATGAAAATTATTTCCAATGGTCTATAGAGGTATATTACTTTATAATGTTAATAATTTATTATTATTTAGGTGATAGAAACAAAAATTGATCCGTGGGTAGAATCAAACGGTGGATGGACAACTATTATTCAAGTTGCCGCAGAAGCCAAACGCTCTGATATTGCAAATTTTAATAAATATTTCTTTGTTATTTTTATTAATAAAAAACTATATTTTAAGGATTTATTGATTATTACATGTACATTCTTCATCACCACAAGATTCTATCATAATATTTTCTATAACATGATCAATACAATTCTTAAATTCGGTAGGCTCATCTTTTTCGGTAGCTTCTTCAACATTAATAATTTCTTCAGAATCATTAATAATTTCAGTATCTCCATCATTAACAATTTCATCACTCTGACATCCAGAATCACTCTGACATTCAGATTCGCAATCCGATTCTTTACTCAATGCTTCAACTAGAGTCAACATATCTCTAATTTTTACACCGGTTATTTCTTCAAGTTTATCAAACAAAAAGTTTATTAAATATTCTAAACCAAAATTAATTAATTATTTATATTTTATATTTTACCTTTTTCAGACATCATTTTAACACTATTTTAAAACTAATTATAATTTTGTTTATAGAATAACAAAGAAACATTAATACATTTATTAAACACTAAACACTAAAATAACTGTGAAAGTCTAGCAGTAACAATTTTCCAGATTGGAGAAATCACATCGTTTTGATCTGCTTTATATCCTTGGATTGTTATTGTTATATACCAGTTTTCCTGTTCTTTGAATCCAATTTCTGTAAATGCATCATAATATCTGGTATATTGACTCGTGAAAAAAGCATTTTCATTGCATTTTAAATTGGAATTGATCTTTTTGAACGTATTATCAATATCCTTGATATCTAACATTGAGAGAGTGCCAGTGAGAGATTGAAATTGAGTCTTATTGAGTTTGACCGGATTTGACAATTGCATATTAATAGGCTCCTTTAAAAAATACATTTTATAATTGTGGAACATCTGAACTGGTTGGACGCTTATTTTCTTGGTCATGTTTGATTTATGATCTCTATAAGGTGGTGACGCACTTTTATACCCTTGACAGATACTGATTAACCAATCAGAATCATGCATGATAAGTGCATGATAATTGCATGTTAAGTGCGTGACTGTATGTAAATTAACCCGTGGAGTTTTATGATTTTTCACATATCATCTATATAAAATGTATTAATATTATTATTATTATTACTATTATTATTACTATTATTATTATTATTACTATTATTATTATTATTATTATTATTACTATTATTATTACTATTATTATTACTATACTAATAAAATTACTATTATTACAATTATTATTATTTTTACCAAAACTAACAAAAATAAAACTATTACTATTATTATTAATATTATTACCAAAACAATAAAAATAAAACTATTATTACCAACACTAGCAAAACAAAACAAAAAATAAAATTCAAAACATTTATTTTCGAAAAAGTTGGTATTTCGAAGAATTTCTAACTGATTTTGCCAGGCACCATTCCACATAGCGCTGGTATCGAAAATCGCAGCAGCTACAACCCAGAATACAAGGGTATTCGGGTTCCATCTCCTTTGGTCTTCTGTCAAGCTTAATATCCCATAGAGCTTGATCAATTATGTTAAAAATCCATATGTTGGTGGTTGTATAGACCAAATCTGGAATTACTGATTCAGGCTGGTCTTTGACTATTGCTCTGAGTTGAGGATAGAAGAAGAATAACCTTTCCAGTAATACTGCCTGATATTTATCTGGAAACAAAGATATTAATATTAATAAATAATAAATAATAAATTTACCATAATTTTCGATCTTTTTTTTGCTTAATTTTGTGCTTGAAGGATTTTCCATTTTAAAAATGAAATAAAATGAATAAGCAAGTTGTTTTAATCAATCATTAGCCAATCAGATATCGACCAATCCGGTGATTTCATTTTGTATATCACAAACAATATTTTTGTACTCTAGATTTCGCACCCCTAATATAACTATTTTGCTACTAGCAAACACGTTAACACACATTGGGTTGTATTTTAAAAGCCTCAGTGCAGGAAATAATTCTGGTTCGAACATACAAAGACATTTTGTTGACATGTTGTATAGATTGATAGATTGTCCTATATCCATGGTAACTGTAATTGACTGTATTTTAAGATCCTTTATTCTATATTGTAATTTATTGACATCTAAAGGTTTCTTACATCCCATGATTCTGCATTTGCCGGATTTGAAAAATATTATAGGGTATTTTCCACTCCTATCTACAATTTGCTGTGGTTTACCATTTGGAAACGTCATTTTTGATACATCGAAAGTTCCTTTATAATTTATATTTGATAACATAATTAAACAATAAAGAAATATTAAGCTATATATATGAGTTTTTAGGAAGAGTTCATTAAATCATATAATATAAACAAAAACCTATAATTATACAAATTAATAATGGAATTTAGAAATGATGCGGTATATCAAATCGTTGGCCCCAGTGGTAGTGGTAAAACTATGTTTGTGTGTAAATTACTGAAATCTAATTTATTTCAAACAAAATTCAACAAGATTTATTGGCATAGGGGTGCAGATGAAGAACATGGATTAACTCAAGATAATTTCTGTAAATTGAAAAACATGAAAATAGTAAAGGGTTTCGATAAAAACTGGTCAAGTCGTTTAAGGAAAGGTGATGTCATCATTATTGATGATTTGTATCAGGAAGCTAATAAATCAAAGGATTTTAATAATTTATTCACAAAAATCAGTAAACATGTTGGTGTTACTGTGATCTTTATTACTCAAAATCTATTTCATCAGGGTGGCACACATCGAACAAGGAATTTAAATGTTCAATATTTAGTTATTTTGAAGAATCCTAGAGATGCAACAGTTATTGATTTTCTTGCTCGACAAGCATACCCTAATAATCGTAATTTTCTCATCAGTGCATTTCAAGATGCTACAAAATCACCACATGGATATATATTTCTTGATTTCACACAACAATGCAATGATGATTTACGGGTAAAAACCGATATTTTCAATAAAGAAGGTGCCATGGTATATAAACAAAGTTGAAAACTTTAACATATAAAAATGTTTATGAAATCCAGGCTTAGACAAAGTATTAAAAAGACTATAAAGAAGCGTGTTCCACCAAAAACCAGTTATACACCATCTAAAAAACTAATAACCGAGAATTAGCCTGCAATGAATCTAATTTCGAAAAACATTATTAAAAAGAGTAAGAAAACAGATAAAATTGTAAAAAATCATAGGAGTTTCCCATATTTTAATGCATTGTTAAAGGCTTCGAGTATGAAAAGAATGTCTATTTTACAATCATTTCCAACTTTTGTTGTCGACGATTTACTCAAAATTCTATTAAAAGTAGTCAGAGGTAAAATTAAAATCAGTAATTCTAAAAAACTAGTATTGAATAAACATCGTAAGCCTTTGTTATCACTAGTAAATAATAAAAATCGACAGCAAATGAGAAAAATCATATAAACAACAATGTGGTTTTATCGGAGCAATGTTACCATTAGCATTATCATTATTATCACAATAAACGATGGGAAAATCATTACCTAATGTTAAATTTAAATTTAAATCATCTTGTTGTAATGGAAAAGATTTGGACGAACCCAGAAGACGAAGCAGGTTTCGGTGGAGTGGCAAAGTTAAAGAAAAGAGTCCCAAAGTCGAAAAAAGAAACGCAAAAGTGGTTGTCAGATCAGCTTGCGTACAGTTTAAACAAACCGATGCGGAAAAGATTTCCAACAAGAGCTTATAAGACATTCGGTATTAATGATTTATGGCAAATGGATTTGATGGAGATGATACCGTATTCGAAAATTAACAAGGGTTATAAATATATTTTCAGGTGTATCGATGTTTTCAGTCGTTTTTCCCGCGGTCTACCAACAAAGACAAAATCTGCCGAGGAAATATCTAAAGCAATTAACTCAATGTTTAAAAATGGGCATCCAGATAATTTGCAAACCGATTTAGGTATTATTATTATTATTACTATTATTATTATTATTATTATAGGCAAGGAATTTTACAATAGTAAAGTTAAGCAAATCCTGGATCATCTCAAAATAAATCATTATTCTGTACATTCTCAATACAAAGCCGCTCATGTTGAAAGATTTAACTGGACATTGAGGGATAGATTGAAGAAATATTTCGTGCATCAAGGTAATAAAATATGGATAAATGTATTACCGAAAATACTTGTTAGTTATAATAATTCATCACATCGAGGTCTGAATGGTTTGAGACCCGTAGATATCAGTTCAAAAACACGAGTACAGTCTAAAAAAGTTCCTACTACAAAACCAAAATATAAAGTTGGTGATCACGTTAGAATTAGTAAAATATCTGCTTTACCTTTCATCAAAAATTTCGATAGTAATTGGAGTGATGAGGTATTTCAAATTACTAAAATTAATACTAAACAGAGTCCTGTAATGTATGTTATTAAAGATAGTGATAACAATTTAATACAAGGGCAATTCTATGAACAGGAATTACAAGTTATTTCCAAACCTACAGTGTTTAGAATTCAGAAAATATTGAAAACTAAAATGGTGGGTAAGGATAAACAATACTATGTCAAATGGCATGGATATCAAAAACCCTCATGGATATCATCAAAATACCTAGTAAAATGAGTTTCTATACAATTTTACCGAGTAATAGTTGCCCACTAATCCATCCGGAAAATCAAGCAAGTAAATTTATGGTTGATCTTCAAAATCCCATTTATTTACATGGAAATTGGGAAGTTGCTTTGCAAGACTTTACATTTGTGTACAATACATTCCCATTTTATAGCCATTGTAAAATCGGATTCAAGAAGCGTGTTCCCAAAACCTGTAGTGGTATTTTCTCAATCAATAATTTTGAACGATATTGTCATATTCCGAATCAGATTTTAGATGAAAATTGTGGCATGTTTTTCAAAGATGGATTGAATGTTAGTTGTGATTATAGTCCATTTACAATAAAGTTTGAAAGTATTGAGGATGCCAAGCGAATGGGTTGTGATAAGCTTAGCATTGTTGTTCCTGGAACTGAATACCTAATACGATTCAAAACATTTGATGAGAAAAGTGTAACGATCGAGAACATCAAAATATCTGTATCATATATTAATGAGGTGGAAGATACATTTACATTTACTAATGAATTATATATTGAAACACTTGAAGAATTACATAAATATATTTCATTAAATTGTTTACACATATTTAAAACTATTGAATTTCTTAAAGATGGAATATGCAAATTCAGTCTGAATAATAACATTTGTGAAGTTACATTTGATAAGAATTTGGCTAATACATTGGGATTAGATAAGCAAACATATAGGGCAAGTGCTTTTGGTGTACGCAAACCAAAAATAATAAAACTTCATAGGCAAATGTTCATATATACTAACATCATCGATCCTATAATTGTTGGTGATTCTTTGGTTCCTCTTTTGAAATCTGTTTGGGTTGATAAACATGACCAGGATGAAGTTGTCAATATAAATATCGATAATCCCATGTACTTACCGGTATCAACATCATGTATAAACAATATAGAAATAAATATTCGTGATGATAGCGGTAAATTTATTGAATTTAGTAAAGATACAAAAACTCATTTGACATTACATTTTCGTAAATTAGATGGCCAATAACGATATTATTAGTATGTATAGTGGTAGCCAAAGTGGTGGCGAATTACCATATTTTATTGGTAAACAGTATGGATCAGGTTGGTTGAGAACAATTGGTAGATTTGCACTTCCTATTCTTAAACGCCTTGGTAGTTTTGGTATGAAAACTGCTAAAGATGTGATAATGAATGAGTAGAAAATATTGCCATCTCTGAAATCAAATGCATTATCCGAGTTAGGGAAAGTTCTACCTAGTGTTGCAGGTATGTTTCAAAAACCTGAAGCACCGGCTAAAAAACGTAAAAGACATCATAAACATATAAACAAACGAATGAAAGGACATGGAACTATATTTCAAAAATGATTTGTGGTAAATCTGAATTGTGTTTATTTGATAGACCATCTCCCCCAAGCAGTAATTGAAATGGGGGCCTTTGAAGATGTATTCCCGATGAATTCTATTATGGATAGTAGAACTGATATTGAATTTTATATTAATGGTTCCCAAACTGAATATCTAAATTTGAACGATACATTGTTAACTGTTCAGATCAAAGTTGTAGATAAAGATAGAAAACCATTGGGTGAACCTAGTGATGTAATACCAAACAATTTCTTGTTTCATACGCTTTTTAAAGATGCAGTTCTCGGATTTAATAATATCAAAATTGAGGGTGGTAACAGTACATATATTCACAAAGCTCTAATAGAAACTATTATAAATTGCAATAGCGATACTAAAAATACATGTTTAACTCCTATGGGTTATGGTAGTGATGACGATAGGGAAAAGTGGATTAAAGGATCGAAATTATTTACCATGTGCTCATCATTACAACTCGATTTTATGGATCAACCGAAATATTTACTCCCAGGTGTTAATGTACACATTAGATTGAAAAGATCTGATTCGGCATTATCACTAACAAGTGCTACCACAACACCAATTCTTCAATTAGTTGATGCAAAATTATTGGTAAGAAGAGTTCGTGTTGAGCCTTCTGTATTAGCCGGTCATCAATTGGGGCTTAATTCTAAGCATGCAATATATCCATTGAAAACAAAGGAAATTGTTCAATTTGCTATTGCTAAGGGTTCAGCTTCTTTCTATAAGGAACAAATATTTGGAGATAGAAGAATGCCCAACTTTATATTGGTAACATTTCAAAGTGAATCTCAATATAATGGATCATACTTAACATCGAGCTCAATTTTCAAAAACTTTGGTGTAACATCGCTAACTTTATCGAAAAATAGTGATTATAGAGAAACGTATACTCAAGATTTCGATAATGATAATTATTGTGCTACATATATGCAGAGTATAGTTAGAAATATGGGTTATTTGGATAAAACCTTTAATTGTGGTATAACTCTTGATGATTTTAAAAACAAATATCCATTCTTCACATTTGTTTTGGCACCCGATTTTGATTTAAATCAGAGTCAATTACCTCAAAATGGAAATTTACGATTAGATATAAAGTTTGCTAAAGCTACAACTGAACCGGTACATGTTGTAATATATGGAGTATTTGAAAATGAGGTTCAAATAACTGCAAACAGAACAGTATTGGTTTGAACGAACATTGTTGGTATAAATGTATTGATAATTTATGATAATTTGTCATGGAGTAAGTTTTTTATGTAATAGTAATATTATTGATGTAGTTCTGTTCAGGTCTATTGAATTGGAAAACTAATACTAGGACATGAATTTTTAGGGGTATTTCCTCTTGATAAAATTTCATATGTAATAATCAAGCCATAATCGTCAATACTCAATCGTCTCATCTTGGTGGAGAACATTGGTTAGCAATATATATGAAACCTAGCAAGATATTAGTATTTGATCCTATGGGTTTCTATTATCCGGCTTTAATGGTTTCAAAACTTCAAACAATGGGTAAACCTATTGTATATAATAAAACTATGTATCAAAAACCATGGACCTTAACATGTGGTCAACATTGTTTAGCTTGGTTATTATCCAAGAGATTTGATGATTAATAAATGTATTAATGTTTATTGTTATGTTTTAACTATTAACATTGTTATTTATTATTATTATTTTTATTATTATTATTTTTATTATTATTATTATTATTATTTTTATAAATATTATTATTATTATAATTATTATTATTATTATAATTATTAATATTATTTTATTATTATTATTAATATTATTATTATGTGTTTAATTAAAGATAAGCTAATGCATCATCACAAAGACAGTGCATGATAAGTGCGTGATCACAAAGAGAGTGCATGATCATCACATGATAAGTGCATGCATACACAAATTGAATGAAGAAAACACATGCAAACTCAATGTATGTGATTTACAAAGAACACATGCCTACACACTCAAAACAGAATAAAGAAAGCACATACAAACAAAAGTATGTATGTGATTTACAAAGAACACATGCCTACACAGAATAGGCTGCATGCGTAAAAATCTCTCACCTATATGTGTGTATTGCTAAAATGTGATTGGCTAAATCTTGAAAATATTATTCTCTTTATAAACATTGACAAATTCTAAATTTGTCACAATTATTTCAAAATTTTACTCGCGGGATTTCAACAAATATAATCAAAATGGAGAACTCAAGAATTTTACGCCAATTGTTGGTCGATGAAAATGGTAAGGATTTTTAATTTAATTTTAAATTTTATTATTCTATTTTTCTAGATTGGTTTAATATAACCGAACTTCAAAATCAAATTGACGGTGTCAACGAATTTGAAAATGGTAATTTAAAATTTTATTATTATTTATTTTAATATAATTTTAGAGAATGTTCAAGAAATTATTTTAACCGACGATACAATTATTATTATTAGTGATAGTGAAGATGATATTATGATAATCGAAGATGGTAAATTTTTAATGTTTATATTTTATTTTTTAAAAATCTTTTTAGTAGATTTGTATGAACCAATTAATGCTGATGCCCCCGTTTCTGGAGAAGATTTGAATGAAACATTTATTGACGATGCCCCCGTTTCTGGGGAAGACCACAATTATGGCCCCGTTTCTATGGATGCTGACGTTTCTGGGGGAGACGAGATTTCTTATAAAAAATGTAGGATTTTCATTATTTTTAAATAATTTTAATATATTTTTAAATATTTTAATGAACATTATTATTTTTTAATATTTTAAGGAGCATTATTATTTTTAAATTTATCATTATTTTATAAGAGTATTTTAATGAGTATAAGTTAATAATATGTAAAGTATTATAATACTTTAAATATTATTAATTTATAATAGAAATATATGATTTGAAATAGAAATATATGATTTGAAATATGATTAATAATATTTGATTTGTAATCAGAATATCAATTTATAATAGAAATATATTATTTGAAATAGAAATATATTATTTAAATAGTAATATATTATTTGAAATAGAAATATATGATTTGAAATAGAAATATATGATTTGAAATATGATTAATATTATTTGATTTGTAATCAGAATATCAATTTATAATAGAAATATATTATTTCAAATAGAAATATATTATTTGAAATAGAAATATATGATTTGAAATACGAATATTAATTTTTATAAATATTTACATAATTATCATCATTTATATATTATTATTTGATTCATATATGATTTAAATAATAATAAACATTTGATAATAATTACATATTTATCAGGTCGTTTGTATAAAAACTATTGCCAATCTGGAATTGGTCATAACTCGAAATGTCATACGACTATGGAAAGTTACTATGGTCATAGATTCTATGGCATCGACTTTTTTATTTGCCCCAAATGCGATACAGCCCAAGACATTGAATATCTAGAGTTTTATAAGAAACACTCTAGCCATTTAAATCAATTTAAAATTAATAAAAAGGCATTATTTCAAATGATTAATACGAAAAATGTTAGTAATAATAATAACACAAACAATACAAAGATCACTAAAAACATAAACAATAATACAACTGTTACTAAAAAATCAAAAAGACCTGCTGATAAAATCGTGTCGTGTATCCCTGCTAAAATTAAAAAAACAGAAATCATCATTAGTGATGACGAAACTGAATATAATCAAATAGGGGGTTCTGTAAATATTGAAATAAACGATGAACCTGAAATAGAGGTTGACTTAAGAGGTTCCTGTAAAAATATTCGATTTGATTTAGAAAATCAAAATCTTGTTCAAATCGCCCTAACGGATAAACTTGTAAATAAATTACAAATCGAAATAAAGAAAATGGGATCTGTAAAAGTTCAGTTTACAGCTCTCATTCAATTTGAAAAAGATGGGAAATAAAAGATAATTTCTTTTCGAATAGCGCGTGTATCTTTTCCGATAGTTTTCTTGCTGATGGTGTGAGTCGGTTAAATGAGAAAATCGAAAAATTCACATATTTAGGAAATGGGTGGTGCGTAGTTAAGATTCGCGAAATCGATTTTATTTTAACCACGTATTATCCTGTAAGTCGATTAGCCGGGCATAGTTTTATCCCTACGCCTGAATCTCTAGTAGGTAAAAAGTCTATTGTAAACGTTAAAAACACAGATCATTCGTGTTTTATATATAGTGTCTTATCGATTTTAAAGCGTGATATAGTTTTAAAGAATAAGGAGCGTGTTTCTTCTTACACTACTTTTATGGATGAATTGAATTAAGATCCAATTACAGATTGTCCAATGAGACTCTGTAACATCCCCAAATTTGAGAGAAACATTAGTGATTTAAATTTGGCAATCAATGTCTTTGAATATAACAACACCCCTTCTAAACAATTGAATGACATTGATTATGTACCTCATCATCCTCACCTTGTCTTAATTCATCGAACAAAGGTTATCGGTGGTAACCCGATTAATCTTTTATTATTACAAGACAGTGATAATTTTCATTATACCGCAATTTTTAATTTAAACAGACTGTTGAATTGTCATTCGAGTAGTGAATGTAACACCAGAATTCGCGAAAAATGGTGTTCCATTGTTTAAACGGTTTTGATTATGATAAAACCTTTAAGTCACATGTTGATTTGTGCGCTAAAAATCAAATAGGAACAACCCTATACACGCTCCCTGAAAATAAAAACTTAATATTTAAAAATTATTCTAAAATGAATACCCCACCATTCGTAATTTATGCGGATTTTGAGGCTGTTTTGCCTAAAGATGTAAAACATCATCAAATACACATGCCGATATCAGCAGGCTTATTATTAATAAATAATTTAACAATTACTACACAATATTTCAGTTTTTATAGGCTTGGAATGTGTTTTGGAATTTTTAAAGAAAGTAGAGGAAATTGCTGTCACAATTGTCCTACCATATTATGAAAATCATGGTAAAAAACCTATGAATAATCTTACTTCTAATGAGGAACAGCAGTTCATCGCATGTAGAACTTGCTATCTTTGTAAAAAACTTATTAGAAATAAGGTTAAGGACCATGATCATTTTACAGGTCAGTATCTTGGTGCTGCCTGTCGTAACTGTAATATAAATAGGAAAATAAGCAAACAGTTACCTATCGTCTTTCATAATTTGAGAGGATATGACCTTCAGCATATTTTAAAGTATGGATTGAATGAATTTCCGTCTTGGAAATTAAATATCATTCCTACAACAACTGAGAAATTCATATCTTTGATTGTAAATATTAAGAAATTAGCTGTTAGATTTATAGATAGTATGCAATTTGTAAATTGCTCTTTAGCCAAGGCTGTGAAAACTCTTACTGATCTACCTCTAACTTGTTCTGCTTTTGATGGTCTTATTGTTAAGGCAAAGGGTATCTTTCTTTATGATTTTGCAGTATCACTAGAGGTCCTTGAATCGACTTATGAACTACCTCCGAAATGGGATTCTGTATCTGATGATGAATATGCTACCGCCCAACTAATTTGGACACAGCAAAATTGCACTACAATGTTAGACTATATGTTAACTTACCTAAAATTAGACGTATTCCTCCTTGCAGACTATTTTCAGCAATTTCGCGCAAAGGCTATTGCTTACAATGGTTTAGAACCTCTGAATTTTTATGGAATTCCTGGAATGTCATGGGCGTCCGCTCTCATGACATTAAAGGAACCCATAGAATTTCTGCAGGACATGGAAATGTTTAATTTCTATGAGGGTGGAATACGGGGTGGGTTAACATTTGTTAACAAACATCATGTTGCAAGTTCTGAAGGTACAGAACTCTTGTATATAGACATTAATAATTTATTTGGTTGGGCATTTAGCCAAAACCTTCCGTATGGTGATTTTGTTTGGGTGCATGATAATCTGAATGATGTGCTGAGTGAATGTGTGAATGCGAATATTGAATTCCTTCCGTATGGTTATACAATGGAAGTTGACATCAATATCCCTGAACGTGTGCATCAGTATTTGAATGACTTTCCGCTTGCTCCTGAAAATATGTGCCCGCCCAATTCAAAAGTTGAGAAGTTAATGCTCACGCATTACAGTAAGAAGAACCATGTTCTTCACTGGAGACTTCTCAAGCTGTATATAGAATTGGGTGCAGAAGTTGAGTGTATTCATAGGGCAATTAAATTTAAACAAGCACCTATTTTTAAAGAATATATACAAAGAAATACAGATTTACGCTCAAACACAAAGTGTGAGCTTTATAGAGATTTGTATAAATTATTTAATAATAGCCTATATGGGAAGTCCGTTGAGAATTTGAAAAAACGGATGAATTTGAGGCTATGCAATTCAGCTGAAAAGATGATTGTATATGCTTCAAAACCGACTTTCAAAAAGTCCATTAAAATAGTGGATGATTTGATTGCTGCTCATCTGAACAAAGACTCTATATGTTTAGACAAGCTTAGCTACATCGGCCAATCAGTGCTAGATCTGTCTAAGCTGCAGATGTACCAATTACAATATAATGAATTGGCAAAATACAGATCAGAATTTAACTGTGATATTAATATAGTTGCCGGCGACAATGATTCGTTTTTTCTTGAGGTTAAGCACTGAGGGCTTGACATTCTTTTGCCGGCAATGATAAGAGACAACCTTTTAGATACCTCAAATTACGACCCGGCACATCCCTTATACTCGAGGAAATTAGATTCTGTGATAGGAAAACTTAAAGATGAAAGTAAAGGTCTCGGGTATAAGGAGTGGGTTTTCTTAAGACCCAAGTGCTATAGTTTATTAGGTAAATCTGATACAATGAGGGCTAAGGGGGTGAAGTTGTTGGGGACTGACATCAAACATCAGTCTTATTTGGATTGCTACAATAAAAACGTAGTTTTCACCGTACCTCAAAGTAGGATAGGGGACGCGGAACCATCAGCTGTACACATTTAGAAACAGTAAAATTGCTTTGAGTAATAACGATGAGAAGCGATTGTGGGTGGGGAAAAATACCAGTATCGCATTTGGGCATTATTTTGGGGTTGATGCAATACATAGTGACCAAGTTAATTTCTTGGATGAGCTGCTTTTCGGTGGTTCGAGCCCCAGATTTGATGACTCTACCGAAATCAGCGATAATGGACAGCTTTTCGATGGTTTTAACGAAGATAACATTGATATTGATGACGTGTTGTTATAAATGTTGTTAATAAATGTTTTTAAAACACTGTTTTTGTTAATTTGGAAACTTATTTATTTAGGAAACTTGTAATAGTTTTCATTTTTAATAATGAAATTTAGATGCAATTTTTAAAATTTAAATTTTTTATAATTTACATTTTTATAATATTATTATTATTTCATGCAAACGCCGCAGCGTGACGAAACGCGAAATATCACTTTATAAATGCTTTACATGTAAAAATACAATATATAAATATAAATGTATTTATAATTAATTCATTGTTTTTTATGTAGTTGTTTTTGTTTTTATGTAGTTGTTTTTTATATTGCTGTTTATTATATATATTAATATTATTATTATTATTATTATTATTAATAAAAATTAATAATATTAATAATAAAACTTTTTTTATTTTAACTATTTATAAGTATTAATATTAATAAAAGTTTTTAAAAGTATTAATAATAATAATAAAATTTTTATAAGTAATAAGTATATTAATAATAATATTAATAAAAGTTTTTATAAGTATTAATAAAATTTTTATAAGTAATAAGCATATTAATAATAATATTAATAATAATAAAATGTGAACTTTTAATAATAATAATAATATTAATATTAGTAATAATAAAACGTGAACTTATAATAATAATAATAATATTAATAACAATACATAAAGTTTTTACAAGTATTATTAAAATGTTTATAAGTAATAATAGAATAATAAACAGTAATAAGCATATTAATAATGTTAATAATAATAATATTATTAATAATAATATTAATAATAATAATAAAATAAATTTACAAAATATATACTACTTATTTTTATAAGTAGTATATTAAAATTTAAAAATGTTTAAAAATAATATGACCTTGACCTACTTTTGAATGACCTTGAGAAAATTTGATGACTCACCCAATGACCTTAACCTACTTTTGAATGACCTTGAGAAAATTTTGATGAGTCATGGTCTTTGTTTAAATGTCCTTGAATGAGTCATTGTCTTTGTTCTAAAAAATTTATACTTTTAAACTTAGAAAAAAATTATTTTTTTATTTGTGCCGGGGGGGGGTATGTGAGCTAGATGGCCTCTGATCTAGAGGGCCGGTATCTCACTACTCTTGTATATAGATGCAAAATTTTAAAAATATTTGCTTTCAGAATAAAAGTAATAATTAATTCTCAAAGTTTGATAGTAGATGGAGGTGTCACATACAGGACTCCCCCGGAAAATATATAGGTCGAATCGAAAATTTACCTAAGCCACGAAAATAAATAAATTATATGTAGCCAAAATTTTCAAAGTTTTTGAAAATAGCCAAATTTTCATCAAAATTTGTGAAAAATCAATACATTCATCAAATTTTTTAAGTTATAAAACCTAGTTAATTTTAATAATTATTACTCAATAGCTACTGTCCTCTTACTAATCTTACTAATCAAAAACTCATTTGGATTATGTTTCAATCTCGTTTATCAATTTACTTGTAATGAGCATAATGTCACATACATTGGAGAGACTTCCCGTCATCTCTGTACTCGAGTTCTACAGCATTTTCGATTGAAGGGTTTGACCAATATTAGTGAGCACAAGAGGTTTTAAAAGTGAAATAGGAATGTCTGATTTTAAAGTTTTATTGAAAAGTTTTAACAATTATTGGAAACGTATGATATATGAAGCATTGTTGGTAAGATCTTGGATTCAAAGATTAATGTGCAAAGTGCTATGACTACGAATGATTTAAATATTTCTAAATAGTTTAATTTTGTAAAATTGTTTTAAATAGATATTTTTTTGTTTTTAAAAAGTTAATAACTTTTAAATAAATTAATAACTTAAATAAATCTGATTCATAGTCAATTTTTGTAGAAAATATTATGTCACTTATAAAGAAATCATAAATGTAAAAAAGTCTTTATAATAAAATTATTAATTTATAAATTATTAATATTTTAAAATGTTTATATAAAAAAATTTTATATTTAATAGTAATATAAAAATTTTAAAAATATAAAAATATTGATTGAAATATTTATATATTAAAATATTTAGTTATTATAATTATTATTATTATTTTTATTATTATTTACTTTTAAATTTATTTTAAATTAATTACTTCAAAATTTTTTATATTAATTAAAAAATCTATCATATGCAACTCTAACTTTAAAATATTGAAAATTTAAACTTAAAAACAGATTTGATATTTATGTTTAAAAAAGTTTGTCTTGTGTATTTTTGTCGACTCTAACTTTACTTAAGACACTTTGAGCACTTTAAATTAATTTTATTTACTATAACTACTTTAATTCATTTTAATTTACTCTAATGTACTTTAAATTACTCTAATGTAAGTTAATTAATTTTAATTTACTATAGATATATTGATTTACATCGTTTTTAATTGAGTTAAAAAAATTGCTCTGACTACACTGTGACCATTTACATCGGTAGGAATTTCAAACTACCAAAATAAGGCGTATGCTCTTATAATCGATACGGCCCGTCTAACATAGGATCATTTATAAAACAACTGTTTTCTACTAAAACTCAAACGAACAAGTTTTATAAAATACATTTACTTTGATTTCAGTCACAAAATAACCACTTCATTCTAACTCAAAGTTGATTTTAATTCCTTTCCTGTATATTTAAATTTTTCCTGGTATTGGGCCAAAATAGAGTTACCTTGAGATTTGTTTTATCGAATCGGTCACATAATGTAAAGTAGTTTATTACGCTTGTTATTATTTTATTATTGTTATAATGAATTCCCCATAGTAAGTTGCCAACTAACTTACTATTGGTAGAATTAAAAAAAATAAATCGAAAATATAAAGTTAATAAAAAAATAACTATTTTAATTTTATTGAATTTAATAAAATTATATTATATAATTTTCATAGCGATTTATTTTTATTGTAAATTTTAATATTCTATAATTTGATTTTTTAACATAACATTTTTCCCAGCTATCCCGAGTCAGATTTTATAGGAGACGCTGTTGGGTTCTACTATTCTTCTTATTAAATATTCGCATTCTTAAATTAACAGCACATTAATTAAACAACATAATACATAACATAAAAACGTAACTAAAAGATAGAATAGCAAGTAAACATTAAAATACTAGAGAATAAATTCAAAATTAAAATTAAACAAAATAAGATAAAATAAAATCACCACAAAATGAATTAAGACGAGCACGAGATTAACATAAACAATACACTAAAAAATAAAAATTGACCAAAAATTCGGCTAGTTAATTGAACGCTGTTTAGCGAAATAATTAATGAAAAAATAAAATAAAAAGATGAGAAATAAATCTAATTAATAATAAGAAAAATACATTTGCAGAATCAAATAAAACATAATAAAAAGAAATGAATCTAAATTACAAAATTCTAGAAGGTCAAATTTGGTTTAGTCGCATTAATGTTGATAATTGCAACGTTAACTTAGACCGAAAAATTAAAAAAATAAATTCTAAAAAAGATTCAGGCAGTGTTATTTTCAAATAAGAGAAAAAAAATAATTACCAAGTAACATACCTAATTAGTATTTATATGAAAAACTAATATTAAAAACATTGACGACCCATACAAATATAAAAGAAAAATAAATTTATATTTTTTTAAAAAAATCTATAACATCTTCTAATTCTAATTCATAGTAAATGTTATTCAAGTTATTACAATACTCTTAATAGAAATTCAGGTACAAACAATCTTTCCGAACTAGAAGATCTTATGATATATTTATCTACGATAATTGTTATTTTATCTTTATAACAATAATTTTACAAGTTAAAAACATTTTCTTTTAAATTGTATTTTTATCTCTCGCGACCCAAGAATTTTATAACGCGACCCCAAATGTGGTCGCGACCCATGGTTTAGGAAGCCCTGTTTTAGACTGTTCAAAAACCGTTTGAACTTTAAAGCTAATAATAATAAGTGATTTGTTGGGGTCTTGTAAATAGTATTAACCCCCTTTAGACTAAGAAAGAAACAAGTGAAGCTGCCGAGGCCCAGGATGCTGCTCAAGTTACTGAAGCTGACAAAGAACAAGTATCTAAAAAAGCTGCAGCATCTTAATAATTTTTAATGCTAAAATTTGTTATTTTTGAGAAAGAAAAAAACTTTAATGTAAATTGTGAAATTTTTTAGAAATGGATGTGTAAAAAAAAGTTATGTTGTTTAAATACGTTATGTAAATAATGGAGTTGATAAATGTATATTTAGATTAAAAATGGGTGTTTAAATTTCTGGAATATGAAATAGGTTTTTTTGAATGTGTTAGCTTTTAAAAGTAATATGTAAAGGGTTAGATTTAAAAAATAATAACATTTTCGCACCTGAATATCAATTGATAGTTTAAAGAATTTTTAATATAAAATGGAGAAGTATATTAAACAATTCCAAGACTTCATCAAATTTTAGTTTGAATATAAAGACAATGGAATTAGTATTGCGTACTGTTCAAATTATGTGTTGAAAACTTTGAATTTTCTGAAAGTGGATTATTTTGTGTATATTATCGATTATTCTGTGCCGCGTTAAATAGTTCCAAAATTCTTTTCCCGTTCAAAATAATGTCATCGCTTACAGAAAAGGAATCCGAAATTATGTCGAAATTTCTGCTCATGCTCATTTCTAATTTTTACTCTTCAAATGAAAATGTATTAACGAAAACATCATCAGTGCAAAATGTTTTTAAAATTATTCCATTGTCGACTTTGATGGTGTTTTGTGAACATAATTTAACCGAATTATGATTTCCTATCTTCCAGTCAAATAATGAGGTGTTCAGGAGCGCATTAGATATGGCTTCTCAAGCTTGTTCTATCAAATCCTCAATTTCAGTGCAAGAATCAACGTCATTTAAGATGTCTACGAAAGGTAAAGCTGAAAAAACAAAGAAGTCCCAAGCGGAATTCGTAGAGCTGGTCTTCATTTTCCTGATGGTAGAATTCACAGGAAGTTGTTAAATGGAAATTTTGCTGAATGTGTTGGAGCTGGAGCAACGGTTTGTTTGGCAACAGTTTTGGAATACTTAGCTGCTAATTTAATTGAATTGGCTGTGATGCTGCAAGAGATAACAAGAAAAGTCGTATTATTTCTCGAGATTGGCAATCTGCTATCGGCAATGATGAAGAACTGAATAAATTAATGGAAGCTCATTCGGACCAGACTGATTCCCGATCAAACAGAGACAATGGATTCACCACCGATGTATGTTTCATTTCAAATAATTCTATCATTTTGTAAGCTTGGTTTTTACTGGTATTGGTTTAAAGTCTAAATACGGAGTATCAAATAATGTGCTAATTTATGAAGGTATATATACATTCTTAATATACATGGGCAAGAATAACAATGTGAAGTAATTCAGCTCTAGTAATCTAATGATAAAGCAATTACCAAGGTATAACGCCCTATTTTGTAGGGTTGGCCAAATATAACTTGATAATAAATGCTGATTATTGATCTACTAGGTATCAGGGTGCAATGCCTTACTAAAGTAGGGTTGGACAAATGTAACTTGATAAACATGTATAACTATAAGACCCCCGTTCAGGGTAGTGGTGATTGATAGTGGGGATGTAGTTAGTACAGGCGTGTATGAATCTGGTGAAGGTGGGAAAAACTTCATAACTCCGGTTATGATTTGAAGGTTAGGTTTGGATTGGGTCTGATCGGCTAATCAAGGTAGTGATGAACTCAAAGTAGGGGTCTATGGAGAGGGAGCACTTGATAAGATAATTCACGATAAGATGGTTAGTAAAAACTCGCGATCCCTGCGTTGGAAAGTTTTGAAGTGCTGAAGGTTGGTTAGCAATAATCAACAATGCTCGTTAGCGAAGGGAGAATAATTCCGGGCTATCATTCAAAAAAAGAATGTTTCTAAAATTATTTAAAAAAGTAATTATTTTGAGAAAGTCTACAAATTCTAACTTTCGTTTTGTTTTTTATATAAAACGGACTCAAATGTTTTTAACATTTACCAAAATACAAACCAATCATCAAAAATCATAACCAACCTCTGATTTAAAATACAATTTTGACATAATATTATGTAATAAATCAATTTAATTAATTGTAAAAATTAATTATAATTAATTATACTGGAAAGACAGGTATAATCTCATAAGTCCGTAGAAAAAACTACTATAAAAATAATTATTAAAAGGTTTCGATAGAAAAATTAACATGACGAAAAACAAAAATTTTACTAATTTTATTAGATAATTGTTTCCATTGAATAAATCCATTTACAATTATTAACATTTGTGCAATCTATAACTTGAAAGCATATATTGAAATGTTTGAGTAAATTTTTATATTTACTGAAATACATTACCCGCGGACGTAAAATAACATTCGAAATAAGATGTGTATTAAAAAAATAGCAATCTAAAAATTATAAGTCTAATTGCTAATAAAAATTTTTGTAATTAGAATATATATAAATCAATGTTTTTTCTAATTTGACACATTTTCAACAGTGAGAATTTTTAGTAATATTTAGCTGTTGAAAGAAAGAAGTTTCTGAAAATTTGAGTTACTTATGAAAATATTAAAATTCTTATAATAGTAAGGATAAATAACAGATTACATAATAAATAAAAGTAGTCATTGACTAATGAAAATTTATGTTGAAAATTTATGTTTATGTTGAATCAAAAAATAATAATAATAATAATAATAATAAAATACTAAATATACACAATTTACATTCAATTACTTAAATATTTTGAATATTAATTAAAAGATTTAAAGATTTTATTAACTATGTGGTGCGCCCAATATCTCCGTGAAATACATTATTTTGTCATGCAATCAAATTTTTATTGTAGCTATATTATTAAAGGTTTAACTTGTGCAGTTTGTTTTAAATTATTATTACGGTTTATATTGGCATTTGCGAGATTTTTAAATTTGTTGCAAGTCATGATTGATGCAGTGGAATATTGCAGCGTTATAAAGTTTCTGGTATTACGCCATGTACGCTTCACAAGTTATTCGTTCGAATAATTACTAAAAACTTTTGCAATATTCTTGAAGTCAAATATACCTAATTTCTTACAAGTACATTTCCTAAAATGATCACTAATGTGAGTGACTTAAATCTGAGTAATTATTGGGAACGAATGACTTGTGAGGTGTGGTTGATAAAATCTTTAAATCCTATAATTAATGTTCAGCCTACATGTATTTTGAATGTGTAAAAGAAACGTTTAAAGATTTAAAATTTAATTTTTAATTTCAAATGAATTTTATTTTTTAAATTTAAATAATTTCATATTTTGTAATACGAGTTGATTACGATGGATGATTATTGATTAATTTGTTTAAATTTTTTTTATTTCATTTAGATTTTGTTAATATGATTTCTAAACTGAAGAAAAGAGATAAACGGTGAAATATATAGTAAAATGTTTTATAGAATATAAAGTTGGCGTTTTTCAAATATTAAAACCTTTTCTTCTTTCTTTGAATATTTTTTCAATAATAATAATAATGATACTGTATGAAATTTGTTGAATTTTCCTGATGTATATAAATATTTTTAATTCTATATTTACAAGTGCCGAAAAAGCATTTAAAGTTATAAGCTTGGAATTATTGGTTGTATTATTGTTGAATATGTTACGTATAGGTTAGTAATAATCATATTTCATGAAATACGCAAACCTTTGCTTATTACATGAATTTTGCTACGCACTTGTACAGTTCGTGTTATGTAAAATTAAGTCTTCAGAAAGATATATGGAAAATTTTGAGCCGCTTCCTTTCAAAGTTTTAGTGTGAATATTTTAATTGTAAATTAAATAAGTTTTGATTTACCTTTTGATAATAAGTCATTTAACATTGATTTAAGAGGCCTACAAAACTCTAATGAAGAAGCAAGCCTTGATTCGTCAAAAACCAAGGCAGTAATATTCAAGATTCTTCAAATAGGCAATTCCCCATTTAACAACCAAAAGCTCGCCTAATCAATAATTTCATTTTCAAAAGTCAAATTTAAGAGAAATTAATAACAATAATTTTATTGCCAGGATTTAATAAGAATACAACTTGTTTGATGAACCAATGATCTTTTTATCTTTTATTAAAAATCTTTGTTAACTATTTTTATTAGTGCGGAAAAAGTATTACTTTTGAGCTGCAGTAAGTAGTTATGAGCCCTCTGCGCCCACACACCATTGCATAATAATATAGGGGGAGGGGGGGGGGTTTCTCGTGATTATTTTTTGTGTGTATTGATTACTTAATCATGTAATTTTTTGTGTGCAATTAATTTTTTTTCTGTGTGCAATTAATTTTTAAGTTGTGTATTTTTTTTCGAAAAATAAATGATAATGTGTATTTATTTCGATAATTAAATGATAATGTGTATTTTTTTTTGAAAATTTAAAATGTATTTTTAAGATTAAATTTTAAGTGTATTTTAAAGATGATAATGTGTATTTTTAAGTTAAAATTTATTTTCAAGTTTTAAAATTCATTTTTTAAGTAATATTTTTAATTAAAATAATTTATATGAAAATTTTAGTTTGATTGTTGAATTAATTTTTAATAAAATTTTTAACAAAATAATTATTAAATTTTTTATGATAAATTTTAAAATATATGTTTTAAATGATTTAAAATTTTATACATAAAACTATTATAATTGAATAAAAAATTATATTGTTAACATAAATTAATAATAATGATAAAAATAATAAACATAATAAAAATAATAATAATAATAATAATAATAATAATAATAATAATAATAATAATAATAATAATAATAATAATAATAATAATAATAATAATAATAATAATAATAATAATATTAATTCAACCAATTAAAATCTTTATACAAAACAATAAAAACATAAAATAAACTCGTAAAAGATCAAAATTTATATACTTCATCACAAATCTGCTTAAATTAAGCTCTTCTTAGCTCAGCCAACAAAATATGTACAACTTCCTTCTTCTTGTAGTCCCTGCAGCATCTGCATCTAAATGGACAAGTCAACATTGAGGGATCTGCACAAACAATGCAGTCATCTAAAGTTTTCAAACCAGATCCATGAAATGATTTGTAGTGCATCCGTACAATTTCTTCAATGTTGATTCCTGTCATTTGATAGATCCGTGTAGCCAAGTATTCAGGAGCACAATAGGAAAGTTTGTTTTTCATATTCGGAAACAGTTCTTCCATCTTCATCAGAATTGTTTTGAATACGTATGCTTCTTGCTCGTCGATCATTTTTAATTTTTACAATCGTTAGAATTCAATCTATTTGAACATAATCAGTATTTAATAAATAATCTAGTATTTCTTCGTCGGTATTAATATTATAAATTAAAAGTTTTATAAAATTAAATATTTCTTGTACTAGACTGTTGTATTCCAATGTTTTTATCCCCATGACAACGACTTTTCCGCTTGCAAATACATTCACGCAAAGTGGATTATACTTGGCAAGTCTTAATGCAGGAAACAGTTCCGGTTCGTAAATGTTTTCTGTTTTGGTAGACATATCATACAAGTTGATTCGACAACACATGTCAATATTGAAAGATAATGATTGAATTTGTAAATCTAGAATCTAATATTTGAGATCTCCTTCCTGTAATGGTCTTTTGCAACCCATTACCCTGCATTTTCCGCTCTTGAAGAATAAGATTGGATGTTTCCACTTCTATCCACTACATGTTGAGGTTTTCCAGTCGGGAACTTCACTCCAGTTACTTGTATACATATTAGGTAACCGATAACTAGTTACTGAACAAATAAATATTTGGTTACTTACCAACAAAACTTTAAATAAAAGTAAATCAATAACAAGAAATACAAGTAAAAATACAAATTTATTAATAAAATCTTCTTCACTCTCTTTCATATGATTAATGCCTCTATATCTGTAAATCACTTGGTTGTTTAGTAACTGAGTAGTTAGCAAGACCTCTTTTCTGAATAAAATTTTGTATTTGATTATTGTATTTTATTGAAATCATTGAAAATATTTTGTTAAAGTCAAACATTTTTCAATTATTTTTAAATATTTATCCAATTTTGATATAAAAAAAAATAATATCTACCACATTACTAGAAATTAAATGATTATCGACCAACTACTAAATAAGTTGAATTTCTAACCAAGCTTAAAAAACTACACGAAACAGGTATTGATAGATACCGATAAAATCTACTAAAAATCCAAATATGTATTTGTTGTAATTGTTGTAATTGTTGTAAAATATTTGTATTTGTAAAAATAAGGCTTATCCTTAAATTATGATTATCATGTGATTAGAATTTGATTAAAGTTGTGAGAAATATTTTAAGTTGTTAAATTTTAAATAAAACTGCTTAATTTGTGAATAATGTTAGTACTTTGAATAAAATTTTAAAATAAGACCTTCAGCAAATTGGTGAGAAAATAGTAGTTATTGAGTAATACTTATTAAAGTTACTAAAGTTTTATAACTTTTGTCAAATTTTGATAGATTTTTAATAAAATTTGTTAGTACTTTGAATAAAAATTTTAAAAAAGTTTCAACATAGTAGCAAATTGTAAAGAAAATAGTAATTATCAATTAAAAAAAATTTAACTAAATTAACTAAGTTGTAAAATAATTGAAAAAATTTGTTAGATCATTTTTAAAAATTTTATAAGTTTGTTAAGTAATTTTTCTAGATACTTGTTGAATGAAAATTAATCGTACAATTTCTCTTCATTCGTAGAAATAATCATATATATTTAAATTATTCAGAAAATTGTCAATAACAACATAAGTAATGGGTAACATAAATTTTTTAAATGCTAGTAAATTTTAATTTTTAATTAAATTACAAAAAATTGATAGTATTTAAAAACTTTTTATTACTCATTACTTATGTTGTTATTGACAATTTTCTGAATAATTTAAATATTTACGATTATTTCCAGGAATGAAGAGAAATTGTACGATTAAATACTATAAGAAGTCGATAATATACACTAATTTTTATTCAACAAGTACCTTGAATAAAATTTTAAAAAATGATCTAACAAATTTTTTCAATTATTTTACAACTTAGTTTATTTAACTTTTTAATTGATAAGTACTATTTTCTTTACAATTCGCTAGTATGTTGAAACTTTTTTTAAATTTATATTCAAAGTACTAACAAATTTTATTAAAGATCTATCAAAACTTGACAAAAATTATAAAACTTTGGTAATTTTAATATGTATTACTCAATAACAACTATTTTCTTACCAATTTGCCGAAGGTCTTATTTTAAAATTTCAAAGTACTAACATTATTTACAAATTAATCAGTTTTATTTAACATCTTAAAGTATTTAAATTTAATCAAATTCTATTCACATGCTAATCATAATTTAAGGATAAGTCTTATTTTTACAAAATCAAATATTTTACAAAAATTAAACATACATATTTGGATTTTTAGTAGATTTTATCGGTATCTATCAGTACACAAGTACCTGTTCCATGTGGTTTGTAAGCTTTGTTAGAAATTCAACTTATTTAGTGGTTGGTCGTTAACCATTTAATTTTTAGTAAGGTGGTAGATGATAATTATTTTATCTATTAACTTTATTTAACGTTTAGAAACTTAAAAATCTAATAATTTACAAAAAATATATGAAAATTTATTTCAAGTACTGTGAAAGTAATGTATGTTTTGTGAAATTAATTTAAAAATATTTTTCTAATCAAGTTTATACTTACTAATTAATTAGTCATTCAGTAAACAACAAGAGTGTGAGTGAAAAGAAAATCTATAAAAATAAATTTAAGTAATTTTTTTGAGCTGTTAGCAATTAATTTATTTAGGGCATGTGAAAAATAAATGAAAAGGTTGACATTCATCTTTGAAAATAACTTTTAATAAATGTTCATTGTTGGACGCAATTAAAAATATTACAAAAATGGTAGAAAAATTTCAAAGTTTTTTAACTAAGTTTTACAAAATAATTTCAATAAATCACATACAAGACTGTAAAGAAATAAATTTTTATTCAGAGAAAATACAACAATTGATTGAGCTTCAATGATTATTAGTTTCTTGATAGCAATCAGGTAACAAAACAATAAAACAATTTGGAGACATCAATGAAAAAAAAAGTCGAGAAGTTAATAAAATTGTATTTCTTTTGATTGTTCAAATTTTTATGTGCTTTTATTTAAAGATTTCTTGGTCAGTAAAAATTTTTTGATATTGATTTGTTCAGTAACTAGTTATTGATAACATATTGTGAGTGTGTGAATAACCATGTATTTTAAGGGGAAATGATTGAGAGAAAATTTTATTTTTTAAATGGGTTAAGTTGGTTGAATATCGATATTCAAAGAGTAAATATTATTTAAATATGTCATTTTAATGAATAAGTAAATTATTGAATGCCTAGTATGTATATAGAGAGTTGTAAAGTACTCGGTTATTTGTACACAGTACCTAGTGATTGTTGTTCAGTTATTAATGAATTATTCAGTGTGAAGGGTTATCAGTATTCAAAAGTTGATACCAAGTAAATATAGCAATGGATTTGGTTTCAATGAATTTGATTAATTATCACCTGATAGCAACAAGGTAACTAAGCAACCAAAAAATTTGGACACAACAATGATCGATAAAATAGTGAAAAAGTTAATAAAATTTCAACTTGTATTTCTTTTTGTTAACCTTTTATGTGATTTATTTCAAAATTAGTTGGTCAGTAACCCATCATTAATATTTATTGGTTCAGTAATTAGTTTTTGATATTGATTTGTTCAGTAACTAGTTATTGATAACATATTGTGAGTGTGTGAATAACCAAGTATTTTAAAGGGAAATGATTGAGAGAAAATTTTATTTTTTAAGTGGGTTGAGTTGATTCAATATCTGTGTTGAAAGATTAATGAATAAGTAAATTATTGAATGCCTAGTATGTATATAGAGAGCTGTACAGTACTCGGTTATTTTTATACAGTACCTAGTGATTGTTGTTCAGTTATTAATGAATTATTCACTGTGTATGGGTTATCAGTGTTCAGAAGTTGATACCAAGTAAGTTAACTTTTTATGTTTTCTGAAAGTATTATTATTATTATTATTATAATTATTATTATTATTATTATTATTATTATTATTATTATTTTATTATTTTTTTATTAAGGATGGGTTGCTGCAGAATGGAGGAGATGGGTTGCTCTTGCGAATGACTACTACCTACCTTAGGCAATACTATGTAACACTGAAACTCAAAAATTTAATTTTATAAAATTCTTTGAAAAAAGTTTTTGAAAAATTTCTTTGAAAATTTGATCGTTATCAACCTGTATAAAAAAGTCATTGTACCAATTATACTAAAAAATTTCATTGTAAAATTATCCTAAAAATTTCATCTTTAAAAATTATATATAAAAAATTCATCGATATAATTATACTAAAAATTCTACTTAAAATCATGTATAAAAAATTTCATTGTAAAATTATGTTAAAAGTTTTATTATTTAAAAATATGTATAAAAATTGATCGATAAAACTATACTAAAAATTTTATTTAATAAATTTTATCATGCAATATTGTTGACTCTTTAACTTTAAAAATTCTTACCTTATGTAATTTACCTTTTGACCCTCTATTTACTTTTAAAAAATTCTTACCTTATGTAATTTGCCTACTATAACTGCTTTTAAAATTTTCAGCTTTAAAAATTACCCTTATGTAACTTAACTGTTGACTCTATTTAATTTTAAAAAAATTCTTACCTAACCTACCATACTTTACTCTAGGTACCTTAGATTACTTTAAGAACCTTAATTTACTTAAATTTATTCTAACGTACTTTAAATTACTCTGATATACCTTAATTTACTTTATGAACCATAATTTACTTAAATGTACCCCAATGTACTTAAATTGACTTTCGACCCTTTAATTTACCTTAATGTACTCTAAAGTATCTTAATTTACTAAAGGAACCTTAATTTACTCTAATATACTTAAATGTATTCTAATGTACTTTAATTTACTGTAATTTATCTAAATTTACTTTAATATACTCTTATGTATCTTAATTTACTTTAGACCCTTTAATTTACCTTAATTTACTTTAATATACTCTAATGCAGTGGTTCTTAACCGGTGGTGCACGCACCCCTTAGGGGTGCGAGCTTGAATATTTTGGGGTGCGAAATTGTAATTTATAATTGATTATTTCAGCTAACAATTAAAATTTATAAAAAATTTGTTACGCACATAAAATAAATAAAAAATATGTTTTGCATAATGTTTGTTTTTTAATTTATATAACTCAATAATTTCTAGTAAGGGGTGCGAGAATATTGTTTGAAAATTTTAGGGGTGCCGGTAGCTAAAAAGGTTAAGAACCACTGCTCTAATGTATCTTAATTTACTTTAGACCCTTTAATTTACCTTAATTTACTTTAACATACTCTAATGTATCTTAATTTACTTTAGATCCTTTAATTTACCTTAATTTACTTTAATATACTCTAATGCAGTGGTTCTTAACCTTTTTAGCTACCGGCACCCCTAAAATTTTCAAACAATATTCTCGCACCCCTTACTAGAAATTATTGAGTTATATAAATTAAAAAACAAACATTATGCAAAACATATTTTTTATTTATTTTATGTGCGTAACAAATTTTTTATAAATTTTAATTGTTAGCTGAAATAATCAATTATAAATTATCAAAGTTTTTATTAATGGCTTTTTTGTTGTTGCTTTTCCTCAATTATTTTTGAAAACCGGGGAATCTTTTTTGAAATAGCTTCACGCATATCATTACTAGCATTAAGTCTATTTCTAGCTTTTGTTTTTATATGTACAAGTGACGAGAATCCCATCTCACACAAATATGTTGTGGCAAATGGAACAAGATGCTGAAGCGCTATTTTAGCTAATCGTGGATATGACATTACTTGAGCACACCAGAAACTTTCCAAATTCTCTGCTTCAAATTCCATTTGATTATGTGCATTTGTCCGTAGTTCAACAAGGTCATCTTTCAATAAATTACTGTCATCCATTGAGTCCAGATTATAAATAAATGGATCTAATATCCATTTTTCTGATATATCTATATCTCCAGTAGCAAAATATCCCTCAAAAGATTCGCTCAACTTTTGCAAATGATCTTTAATTTCGGTGGTAATATTGTTTCTTTCATCATCTGAAACAAGAACTTCTTCAAGCAAAGGGAAGTTAGCATAATTTATCTTGTCAACACGGTTAATCCAAATTGAAAGTTTTCGACTAAACGCAGTCAACTTCTCTTTCGCTGTTATAGTGTTCACTCCGAATCCTTGGATTGAAATATTTAATTCATTAAGGTGCGTGAATATGTCTGCCAAATACGCTAGCTGAATTATAGCATCTCTATTGCTGAATTCATCAGCTAAACTACTGCCTTGATTATTAAGAAACTGCATTATTTCACTTCGCAATTCGTATACACGATTTAGCATACGTCCACGCGATAGCCACCTTACTTCTGTGTGAAATAAAAGAACAGTATGCTCGGCACCAAGTTCTTCGCATAAAGCACGGAAGAGACGATGATTTAAAGCTCGACCTCTGATAAAATTTACAACTTTGACTGAAGTGATTAATGTTTTCTTTAATTTTTCAGGCAACGTCTTTGTAGCTAGCGCATGTCGATGTAAAATACAATGGGTAATTGTAACGTGAGGCACTTCCTTTTTTACATACGCTACAAATCCAGAATTTTTGCCTAACATGGAAGGAGCTCCATCAGTACAAATTGATCCTATTTTGTTCATCGGTATCTCATATTGTAATAAAAAGTCTTTGACTTTATTAAATATATCAATTCCTTTTGTAGTCAATTCTAATGGTTCACAAAACAAAAATTCTTCAACAATTTCTTTTTCTTTTACATATCGTACAAACACCATCAGCTGAGAACAATTTTCAACATCTGTAGATTCATCCAATTGAATACCCACTGGGACATTACTAGCTTTAATATCTTCAATTACTTGTTGTAAGATGTCTTTACTTATATCAGAAATTCTAGTACGTATTACGTCATTTGACAAAGGAATTTGTTGAAGCTTTTGTTGTGCTTCAGTACCCAACACTATTTTAGCCATTTCTAATGCACAAGGCTTTACAAGTTCTTCAGCTATTGTATGTGGTTTCTTCTTCTTGGCACAGATATATGCAACTTGATAAGACGCTTGCAACAGCGGCTTTTCGTGTGATATAAATCCAAAAGTTGTGATAGTTCCACTTTTATCAAATCAAACTCGTTTAGATTTCAAACTTTCAAAATCATAGCCAGCATCTACACCACCATGCTGTTTGGTAAAATGCTCATTTAGTTTCGACGGCTTGAGATTGGCGTTTGAAAATTTATTGCAGCACAGAATACATTGTGGTCGCTGCGTTCCATCCTTCTCCGTTGTAAATGTAAAACCATAACGAACATAATCGTCATTCCAACATCGTTTCTTTGACATGGCGTAAACTAAATTAAATTTTTTAATAAAACACTAAAAAAAATATTAAACTTCTATCTATTATTGCTATATTTTAGCTTACCTTTTGAATTTGACTTTAATGTACCAAATTATATTCTAATAATTAGGTTCGAATTTTAGTGTTGACTATTACAAGTTTGAATTTTTGTGTTGAATATTAAAAGTTAAATATTAATAATAAAATAATTAATACAAGTTAATTTTACAAGTTTAGTTGAATATTTATATTCTAACTAGAAACGCATTTGAATTTTTGTAATTGTAGAAAAAATACAAAAATTAATTTGTCTCGATGGTTTATAATTTACAAACATATTTAAAAAATGTTTAGGGAATAAAAAATTTACTAACCAAAATGAATTTTTAAGATTAGTTTTTTATTTTGCTACCTACACGTGAATTTGTAAAATTACAATTTCGCACCCCAAAATATTCAAGCTCGCACCCCTAAGGGGTGCGTGCACCACCGGTTAAGAACCACTGCTCTAATGTATTCTAATGTACTTTAATTTACTTTAGGTATTTTAAATTATTTTTATCTAGAGCCTAAATTTGCCTATGAAAATTGTGTCAACAAATATTTCAAGTGTTTTTTTTTAACAAGCCTATAAAATACCCCTGTCAATTTTTTTATCAGTAGGCGTGGTTGTATTGTCAAGGATGTCAATATTTACCTATAGAAAGTATTGAGACCAAATATTGCATTAGTTTTTATTACGAATTAAAAATATCCCTGACTATATCACATCTTAGGCGATTTGAGCCAATTTTAATTTTATGCTTTTTTTTATCGTTAGGCGATTCAAGCCAATTTATTTTAGTCTTTTTCAAAAATACCCCCTGACCATAATGTGATTAAAAAAAATTTTGTGAATGAAAATACCCACTCTGACCATCTTAGGCGATTTGAGCCATTTTTATTTTATGCCTATATTTACCTATATAAAGTATTGAGACCAAATATTGCATTGTTTTTTATTACGAGTTAAAAATACCCCATGATTGAAAAAAATAATTTATTCAAAAAAAATATTTCAATTTTATTTCAAAAATTCACCAAAATTTGAATTTAAAAAAAAAATCGCGCCAAAAACTCGAAAAAAATTTCGAAAAAAAAATACACACAAAAATTTAATTAAAAAAAAAATACACACAAAATTAATTAAGTTGATTACATCATTATGTAATCAAGATAATCTGAAATTTAATCTGTAATTAAACCCCCCCCCTATGTTTTTTTATGTTGCCGTAAGCTCCTAACTACCTACTTCAACCCATTCAAATCTGGGATATCTAGTAGGTAAAAAGTATCCTGTCTTTTTAGAACATATATTTTGTAAAACAGGATATTTGGAGAATTGGTTGTAAAGGACCACTTTCTTTCTTCACAAAGTATAAAATTCAAATTCTTATGTTGCAGCCTTAGGGAAATTCTAAAAGAATATTGTGTGTCATTTTTTCCCGCAGGTCTAATAATATCATTATCATTTTACTGAGACGGAGAATGATGGAAAAGACTAGGTATGTTGGTGTATTGGATAGAGTGGGTTTCAATGATCACCGGTTGTGGTTGCAACTTGTAAAGGCTGACTTGGGTTGTGGTTTAGGTCCAAATTGCAGGGTTCATTGCTTAAATATTTGCAAGGTTTGCTTGATTTCATAATATAAACAAATAATAATATATAGTATATTTATACGTCCTTTCACAGATGCAGAGATGACAGAAAAACACTTGTTGGATAAAGTATGAATAATTAATAATTATTTTTATGTACCAAAAACTGCGTGGGGTGCGCACCACCCGACAGATCTGCCTCTGATCATTGCCAGAAATAAGTTTACTGTAACATTATAAATTGTTGCCGATGAAGAAGCATAAAAACCAAAATTTTGTACGATAGTGTTTAAATTGTCACACTATGAATCGATGGAATCATCTATTGATAATGACTGTCTACTTAACAGATTTTTTGGCAAAACTTGATAATTGTAAACAGTAGCTCGTAATTCGAGGTAAAACTCTACATCACAAATGTTAATTGAGAAAAATGGTATAAAAATTATTTAAAAGTTAATATAAAATTTTATTCCACAAATTTAAAAAAATGAGAATACTATAATAAATGTTTAAAGAATATCGAATTATATATACAGTCAATTCTTTTTTTGTGCGATATTTTATGTGTTTTTGAAGTTATGCGGTTTTCTCATTCGGTCCAAAAAAGGACTAATCTTTGACAAACCTAAACCAACCAGATATTTTTGAATTGAGAATCATTCAAATCACAAGGATTCATTTCAAAGTTTGAAAAATATTAAAATATTTCCTTTCTAATGAGACATTTCACCATCTTATTTCGAAGTTGTTCTTCTATGTCACAAAGATCAACATAACGGTTCCTGTGTGTTATAAATATTTTGACATTGTCATCGCTTTGAACATTGGTGGAATAAAACTTACTTCGATCTCCATTCTTGTGAAATCCATAGTCGTCATGTTAAAAATAAGATCAGAATAATATTTATTTAAATTCAAATTTCTGCCGTTGTTTTGTTAAACTCATTAAGGCATGATGATATCAAACAAGTGTCCCACCTTTTTGATGCGTAAATTTATATGGTAGAATTTCTTTTTGAACCACCTCGAAATATTGCAATACCTACGTGTACATAAGTTTATTTTTAGTCTCGTGTAAAATAGTTGATAATACCATAAACAAATGTACTAAATTCGTTCCTTCGTATTAGCATAGCGTGACTCAAAAATAATACTCACCATCATCAATTAATTATGTTTCAATTGTTGACATAATTTTAAATCCACATATATTTATTCAAAACAAACGACATTTAAATAATTTAAAAATCAAATTAAACTACTTTTTATTTTTTTATTAAAATAAGATATTATATTACTTTCACTATGTTGGGTAAACTTGAATAATTTTCTTTTTCTTTCCTCCATAATAATTATTTAAAATAACGTATATTTAAAATCGTAGACGGAATTTCACTAAATTAATATTTTAAAAATTCGAATGATTTAGAGATAATTCAAGTTTTCGGCATAATATTTGATATAATTACATTTATGATTTCAAAACTAATAAAAATATTACTTAAAAAATACTTAAAAGAGAATTAAAAAACAAAATCTTTATTAATTAAAACAATAATCATAACAAATTAAAGAAGAATCAAGAGAAACTCCAGTTGTCAATGAGACCTTCAATAACAATGATTTCATCCATCGGTCCAATTCTCGAGCAAATTCTTTTCATACTTTTCAAGGTCTTTGCTATTTTAATTTTATCTTTTTTTAACACAAGTAAATCTTTCATAAGTCAAATTCTCAACATACCGACACCAATTATAAAGCATATCATTAAAATACAGCATAGATAAAACTCTACCCACCAACTCATTGTCTGGATATAAAATATTAAAGTGTAAAAGATCACCACCAATTCTGCTATCAACGTCATACATGTCTAAAAGTACCATCTTTCGTTCTACGTCAGACAGTTGTAAAAATGTCAATTGCTTCAATAAATTCGGAACGGTTTCTGATATATTTTGAAGTGAGATAACAATAAGATTTAACATATATTTTACAATAAAGTTGTCAATGTCTTCTTCAGTGTTTTCTGACATGTTAATGAAGTTCGAAAGGAAGAAACATGTTGGTTCTATTGATAAAAGAGGGAAAACTCCAGGGTTTTCTTTCAACATAAACTTATTGAATAAAACAAGAAAATTATTCACTATCATTCCAAACAATTAACAGAATTCTTGTATCTTGTCTCATTACTTGATATATTGCTAACATTCGGTCCATTTTTCTTTTCATTTCTTCTTGGAATTCTCGAACTTGTTGCACTTTTTTCGTCGTGTTTTTCCTTTCTGGTTCGTCTATGGCTATTATGTTTATAGTTTGCCCGTTTTCCTATATACCTAATTCGTATATTGGGGTTCGTTCTCGTGGTCCGATTTGTCGGTTATGGTATATTATCACCATGTCTTCTACCATTCCGTCATCGCTGTTTTCTATTATTGGTTGGATGATTTCCTGGTTAATTCGTCGGTATAGTTCGTGTATTTGACAATCGGGGTTTACCAATATTTCCTTTATTTCATCTTTGGGTAGTTTTACTTTTATCTTTATCGGTTCGTCTTTTTTTTATGGTTTTAATATCGCTTTATAGCCCGATGTACTTTAATCCCTGCGAAATTGTTCCGTTCGAGGCGGATAACCTCACGGTACTACGGGAAGGCTGGAATAGGCCTCTCAGCTCTACCTTATCAAGGGTAGCCCTTCATATGACCTGGTTGGAATCTGGAACACGTTAGACTTACGGTGTCAATATGTTCCTTACCTCCGTGATAGGCCTCATATAAGACTGCAACCGAAATTGCAATCCCCATCAACAATTTTACCAGATCAGTACATGAATGAAAATAACATTGTGTCGAAATCCTCCTGCTCAAGCTTGCATTCATATTATGCTACCTGAGGTTAAGCCGTGGCAGGTCATAAGGTTTTACCCTTAGCGTTAGACGTCTTAACTGTCACTGGTACCTATAGGCTAACGATCGGTCTATGGGTTTCATCCCTTGCGAGTCGATTAGTTTCCTCAGTACCACCAGTTGATGAACACTTTTGTCAACAACTGCTATCTCTCAATCTAGTTGCTTATATACCATAGCATCAAAAAATGCTTTTAGTATATAGGCTGAAACCTTTATTTATAAACAACTGCATGGGGGTGTTAACTAAGAGTTAACTCCGTTCAGCAATTGCATTAACAACCTCTGTGGCTTCAAACTCTAGGGTTGCTTCTTCTGGCTCATAGGTTTCAGCGGTTGCCCATCTCCATTTATGACCTGCTTCTACAACAGGAGAAACTTAGTTGATGCCATCCAACACCTAGGTGCCGTATGCGCATATGGAATAAATTTTCCTCGACTTTATTGCTCTCATTAAGATTACCTTTAGACACTGCGCAAAGCGCAGCTTCAGATTACTAGTAATCTCTCAAGCAATAACTCTTAGCAATTTTTAGTTGCAGTGGGGTTTGTAGTTAAGCTTCTTCTGGCTTTTAAATTTCAGTAGTTGCCCAAGTCATTTATGACCTGCTTCTACAACAGGAAAATTTAATCGATGCCAAAAAAACACCTCAGTGCATTATGCGCATATGGATTAAATTCCCCTTGAATTATCGTTCTCATTAAGTCTAGGTTGGGCACCGCGCGAGGCGCAGCTTAAGCTTACTAATATACTCTCTAACAATAACTCTGACACACTTTTATTCGAGGCCCTTTCTTTGCTTCATAATGCAGAAAGTTCCTATAGATTAAATATCATGAAGAGATTTGTTCATAAACAGCCTCACTTCAGGGCTCCCGACTCATTGAGCCGGGGAGTTACTAAGAACTAGATAATCAACAGTATTTTTCACCTGTCAACTAGGTTACTAGTTCTTATTCTATCCGTCAATTCATATGTTTCAAAGTAACTTGAGGTTGAATAAGTTACCCCGTGGTTTGTAGCTCGGTTTAAACGGCCGGCACCAACGAGAAGGTGTACAATACCACTTGCAATGAGCAACCGGTTTCCACTCAGGTCCTGTAGCATTATATCATCCAATATCTGAACAAATGTAGAGCACGATATTGGACTATAATGAAAGGAGCTATTCGAATACTTACCAAGGTGAAGCCTCTAGCAACAAGTATATTAAAAGAGTCATAGTTACTCCCACCGTTAACCAGAGCTTAGTTGAATTTCTTCACTTTGACATTCAGAATAGCACTGGGCAGAAATCCGGCCCAGATAATTTATTTTCAATTAAACAATGTTTACCTTATATTTCAGATACCTACACTACCAACCGGCCATATTATAATTCTCTTGAGCTTGGTCATGATATCTTGAATACTCCCACCAGAATAGGTAGATATGGACCGATAGAGACGCCTAATGATCAAATCTTGTTTAACAGCTGTAAGGAATTACACCTGCTGGCTCTGAAAAAAGGTGCAGATCCGCATGAGATTGGTCTCTGCTATAAACTAATTGTTTTCCTGAATGGATCTACCGAGATCCCAACAAATAAGGCAGCTAGATATTGGAGAGAGATCTGCTCTATAGCCAAAATTCATCCAGACCTTTCCTACCTAATGGAACTAATACTAAAAAACCCCCGATTCATATGACTTTTTATCAAAAATCCAATATGCCTTGAAAACTCTCACGAAACCTATTACGGACGTGGTAAGTTATGATGAATTAATAAGCCATAAATATTTAAATTTCTTCTTTAATAAAGCTTATTTTAATTTATCAAAAAATTTTACAAAACAAATAAATAAAACTCCAAATAAATCAACCATTCCTTCGAACAGGAACTTTTTTGCAAACAAACCACAACATGCACAGAGTTCAACAAAACCACACGAGCAGAGTATAACAAAATCACACGCACAACCTCCTACATATAAACATGCACTCCTTAAGAACTTAAAGAAAACCGACCCTAAAACCAATACTTTTGATTTACATACTGATTGCACTGAAAGCTTTTTTAATAACATAAAGATCTGTTTCCTTGATATTAAACAACAAATTAACAACGACAACAATTTTAAAAATTTTTTTTTTACATATTTAATTTAAAAATGAAAAAATTTATAAATAAAAAATTTCAAAAAACACATAATAATTACAACATATGAACTCCTATATTAATTAAAAGTATTAATCTAACGAACAATTATTTTATAAAAATAGAAAACCTTTTTATGATTATTAATGATGACTATAATTTTAAAATTGATTTTATTTTGCATGATTTTTTATTTATTTTAAAATTTAAATTCAACGTTTTTGTTGATAAATTGTTTAAATATTCTAATACTAATTTAAATTTAAACAATGCCAAAAAAATTTTTAGCGCACCGGAGGCGCTCGAAAAATATAGTGTACGCAGCTCGTCGTCCTGCGGACGACTCGCACTTGCGGTTGAACCCTCTTCTTCGCTAATCAACAACGCCAAACATCAGATAAATTTAGCAGTAACAAATATAGCCTCCTGATGGAATAAAACGAACCATTAGACCTCACAATAGCCAAGCATCCACAGAAAACCACTACCATACCTTCAACATTAAAAAATAACCTCGAATCCACCAAAAACCATGGAGATTGACGCAAAGATATTACCCAATAGTAGTACAACATCTGAAGAAACAATAACATACAGCCATCTGACACAATTTTACGATGACGACTCCATTAAGACACAATCTCAGAAAATAATACAACAAATTAGCTCTGACATAGACCTTTTTTCGCAACCTCTTCACTCATATGAAATCTCAAACACAGCTACCAAAGAAGTGTTCACCGTTTATAACAACCTTGATATAGCGAATAAGAGGGTCGATATAATTATTGAAGAGCACATCCTCAATACTAAAACTCCAATTAATGATACATATATAACTATTTATAATAATAATTCACTTTTTAAAAATATACTCCTAACTAACGAGTCAATTGATAATCTATTTGTTGACACATCGGATATAGAATCAATCAAATCTGAAATACTTAAAAATAATAAAAATGTTTTAAAAAATAATAAAAGTAATAAAACTATTTTTAATTTACGAAAAGATGGGTACCTAATGTGTATAAGGGAAAAATGTGACAAAAACAAAATAGGCATTCATAACATCGAAAATATAAACGAGCATAGAAAAACCTACCACTCAGATACCACTACAAATGAAACAACTTTTTTCTGCCTTTTATGTGAAGGTCCAAAAAAAACAAAAAAAAATAATAATTCCATTAAATACTATTATAAAACACACAAAAGAATGTCACCCTGATGATCACTTTCCTTGCTCTAGAGAGGAACTAAATTTAAAAAATAAAGTATTAAAATTAACATTAAACCAAGAGGGAACAATAAATTGCCTTGACACAAAATTAAAAACAATCAACTGCCCAAAACGATCTTACTTATAAATCAACATATGCACAAATTGAGAAACACATTAAGAATAAGCATATAAAAAAATATGCAATATCAATGAAATATCATGTTACTGCTGGGATACAATAGAATTCCACAATATTATTGAGCATCATAATAAACATATAGGGATTATACCCATTGAAGATCGCACAAAAATAATTCCAGATAATATACCAGTGTCCGCAAAAGACATTGGAAATGATTGACTAGAACAACACTCTATCAATCTTTTTTTGCATGCATTTATAGCCACTAAAACAACAATTATTGTACAAGCATACACCAGTGAGGCCCTTATGCGATCTAACTACAAAACTTTTTTGAAACATTTCCATTTGACCAATACCCTAACTAGACTGAAATTATTTTTCCTTTCAAATCATCAAAAAATTGCTGGAGTATATTTTATGTGAATAAATTGCGAGCATTTGAAACATTAATTGACCCACTGAGTCCCAACAGCCTACAAAAACACAATGAAACTGCACATACCTTACTAAATGCTGTTTAAAATGTTCATAACATTATGTACTCATTAAACATTAAAATGATTGAATTTAACTATCCGATGTGTACCAATTCAGCTGATACTGGTTTTTATATGTCACATTATTGAATGTTTATCTATTATTAGTAGTAGCATTACTATACTTATTATACCTGAGATTAGAAAACGATTAGATAATATTATTAATAAAGTACTTCTAGATAGAGCCCCTATTGATAGTATAGTAAAATATAAAGATATATTAAATAACCTTAAAATTCTTCAAAATAATAACTCAGCAAATCCTGATGAAGGGTTAGCTGAAATTGATCGTATCCACGAATGCCTTTTTTCAAACAAACACAAAATAAAAAAACCTTCATTAATATTAATTATTTAAGTGTTTACAAAAAATCAACATGAATTTCTATTACAAACCCTATGCGTTTTATTCGAGAAAAAAATCATTTAATGATTTCATTTTTTAAACTTCCCGAATAGTACGCCTAGGCATTTTTTACGTAAGTGATATAAACCCCGATAAGAGCTACAACAAATTTAGGAAAATATATCTAAAAATAAGATTAAAAAATATACTACTGACATTTAAAGTTATAAGCATGTAATAAGTAATATTTATATAATGAATCGTGATATAGGTACGTAGTTTTACATTATTTTATTAGTACTATAATTATTCAAAGACAAAGTATTACATTTCACTATATATTAAATTTAAACAATTTAAATTTTATTTTTATTTAGTCATTATTAATGTGATTTCTAGACTGAAGATTGATAAATGGTCGAAATATTATATATAGAATTTAAAGCTGGCGTTTTTCAATTATATTTGTCTATAATATGGTTTCCCAAATTATGTTCCGTGGAGCCTAAATAGATATTTCAGAATATTTTCCGAAATAAATTAAGGACAATTCCTGGGTCCGGAATCCATTTTCCGTGACAGTTAAACCAATGGGCTTATGCGCAAGGGATTATGAGCATTTTTCTGACTTAAGTAATGACTCTGATTTGAAAAAAAAATTAAATATCAGCTATTAAATGATTTTTATATTAATATTATTAAAACTAATAAAATTGAACTAACTTCTAAATTACGTTTTAATTTTAATAGTAACAATTTAATTTTTAATAGAACAACAATAACCGAGTACTGTACAACTCTCTATATACATACTAGGCATTGAAAAATTTACTTATTCATTAAAATGTCATATTTAAATACTATTTACTCTTTGAACACCGATATTCAACCAACTTAACCAGCTTAAAAATAAAAATTTTAAAATACTTGGTTATTCACAAACTCACAATATGTTATCAATAACTAGTTACCGAACAAATCAATATCGAAAATTGTTTATTGACCAAGAAATCTTTAAATAAAAGCACATAAAAATTTGAACAATCAAAAGAAATACAATTTCAATTACAAATTTTATTAACTTCTTCACTCTTTTATCGATCATTGATGTCTCCAAATTATTTGGTTGCTTAGTTACCTGATTGCTATCAAGAAACTATTTATCATTGAAACCCAATCAAGTGTTGTATTTTCTCTGAATAAAAATTTATTGCTTTACAGTCTTGTATGTGATTTATTGAAATTATTTTGTAAAACTTGATAGTTTTGTTAAAAGACTTTGAAATTTTTCTACTATTTTTGTAATATTTTTAATTGCGTCCAACAATAAACAATTACTTAAAGTTATTTTCAAAGATTAATGTCAACCTTTTCATTTAATTTTCACACGTCCCTAAATAAATAAATTTCTAACTCATCAAATAATTGCTTAAATTTATTTTTATAGATTTTCTTTTCACCCCCAACTTTTATTGTTTACTGAATGATAAATTAATTAGTAACTACAAGTAGTGGTTAATCTAATTGCTAGTGAAAAGAAACTTGATGAGAAAAAGATACTTAAATTAATTTTTCAAAACATATATTACTTTCATTGTACATGGAATAAATTTTCATATTTTTATTGAAAATGAATCAACTCTTAAAATTATTAACTCAAAGATGCTAAAGATTTGAATAAAACTGATATAAATAAAATAATATCTACCACATTACTAGAAATTTAATGATTATCGACCAACCACTAAATAAGTTGAATTTCTAACAAGCTTATAAAACTACACGGAACATTTACTGATAGATACCTATAAAATCTACTAAAAATCCAAATATGTATGTTTAATTGTTGTAAAAGATTTGTTTTTCTAAAAATAAGACTTATCCTTAAATTATGATTATCATGTGATTAGAATTTGTGAGGAGTTGTTAAATTTGAAATAAAACTGATTAATTTGTAAATAATGTTAGTACTTTGAAGAAATTTTGAAATAAGACCTTCAGCAACTTGGTAAGAAAATAGTAGTTATTGAGTAATACTTATTAAAATTACTAAAGTTTTATAATTTTTGACAAGTCTTCATATATCTTTAATAAAATATGTTAGTACTTTGAATAAAATATTTTTAAAAAAATTTCAACACAGTAGAAAATTGTAAAGAAAATTGTACTTATCAATTAATTAAATTAACTGAGTTGTAAAATAATTGAAAAACATTTGTTAGATTTTTAAAAATTTAAAGATTGTTAGGTAATTGTTCTAGATACTTGTTGAATGAAAATTAATCGTACAATTTCTCTTCATTCGTAGAAATAATCATATATATTTAAATTATTCAGAAAATTGTCAATAACTACATAAGTAATGGGTAACATAAATTTTTTAAATACTAGTCATTTTTAATTAAATTACAAATAATAAAATCAAATAAATACTTGAATACAAATAGTTACATGAATCAAACATTTTTTTAGAACCGAACACGTATAGTATATTTTATTCAGATTCCAATAATATCATTAAAATTAACCAAACTATTACTGATATATTTTGATAACCCTTACTCTTAACCAATTATTTCTCTTTAAATGACAATATTTCCTGCTATATTCATTATTTTCCTAAAAACACCGATTTATATCGATATTCAACCGAATAAATTTCTTGAAATTCTCTTTAAATAAATTAATCTCTTGACCAATCATTTTCCTTTAAAATAACAAAATTCAACTGACACAACCTCTTAAAAATATCAACAAACCTGTTCTTATTCGGTAATTTCCCCTTAAAAGATCATAAATTCTCTTCTTAACCAATCATTTCCCTAAAATAAAATAAAATTTACTCTCAATCAATCATTTCTCTTTAAATAACAATAATTTCAGCTATATTCATTATTATCATAAAAAATCACCGACTTATATCGAGATTCAACCGGATTAATTTCTTGAAATCCTCTTAAAATAAAATTCCTCTCTTGTACAATCAAATCCCTTAAAAATACTATAAATTTACTCTAAACTAATCATTTCTCTTTAAATGACAATATTTCCAGCTATATTCATTATTTTTATAAAAATCACCGACATATCGATATTCAACCGAATAAATTTCTTGAAATCCCCTTAAAATAAAATCCATCTCGTTACCAATTATTTCCCCTTAAAAGATCATAAATTCTCTTCTTAACCAATCATTTCTCTTTAAATGACAATATTTCCACTCTCACAAAAGATTTGTTCACATATTGATATCTATCTGAACAAAACCCCCTAAAAATATTATAAATTGCTTCTCTATATTCTCCATTTAGAAAATATTTACCCTTTGAACACAGATATTCAACCAACTCAACCTCTTTAAAAATGACAACAAACTTGTTCTTAATCTAGTATTTCCTTAAAGTATCATAAAATATAAGTATATTTTATTCAGATAACAATAATATCATTAAAATTAACCAAAATCTTACTGATATATTTTGATAAACCTTACTCTTAACCAATCATTTCTCTTTAAATGACAATAATCCCAGCTATATTCATTTTTTTGGATAAAAATCACCGACTTATTTCGTTATTGAATCGAATAAATTTCTAGAAATCCCCTTAAAATAAAATTCATCTCTCGACCAATCATTTCCCTTGAAATGACATTTTCCCCCAATACACCAACAATATACATATTTTTTGTAAAAACCTATAAGGTAAAATTTCTTTAGAAATATATATTTAACCGAATAATTTCCTTAAAAATCCATCATTCGGATCATATTCACTATATGTATTCAACCAATCAAATTCCTTAAAATTATCATAAAAATATGAATTTTACCAATAAAAATAATTTTTCTTTAAAGTATTACATAATTGTTATCGATACCCAACATTTTCCTTCGAAAATCACCACAATTTGATTCTGACAACAAATTCTATCAAATAAAAAATTCATCAAAAATAACTAAAATCGAATAAAGTTTATGTTTCCCACATAAATTAAATTTCACTAAATTATTGTAAAATCATAAAATATATATCATGTTGCTCAAATAATTAAAAATTAATCAGTAAATCAAGTATAAATTCAATAAAAATTACCAGTCAACCCATAGATATAATTCAACGATTTTCATATGTATACTGATAACCATACTGAGTATCCTCTTAAAAATCTCTAAATTATACTACTTTTGTGATTGATATCCACGAAATCAATAAAATGCAAAATGCAAATAATTATTTGACCATCCTTTTTTTTAATGTAAAATCAATAAAAATTTTAGGTTTCACTAAAATATTTTTAAAAATCAACTGATTTAATCAACTTTTTAAATAGAACATAAAATTATAATTAAAAAATCATTTAATATACAAAATCTATTAGTCAAATTTGATTCTAATTGGTAAATAATTATCTAAAATATATGTTTCATAAATATTTTGTTCCTAAAATAAACTTTTATTTAAAATAATCCTAAAATCAAGTAAAATTTATTAAATTATCAAGAAATTAAGTGCTTCTAAAATTATAGATTTACCCTCATTTCTTCAATATTTTCTACAAAAACATAATAGTCCCCAAATCCAATAAAATTCAACAGAAAACCATAAAATTCACAAAGATGATTAAAATTTACTAAAATAAATTAGATATTATTAAATATCATAAAATTTCCCTAAAATCTCTAATTGATTTACATAACCTAAAAATATTTTATTTTTGTTGAGTACAACCTAATCTGTTGAAGTGTGTAATTAAATTTATTAAAAGTTAATTAAATTTTCATTGAAAATGAGAAGTCAATAACAAGTCAACAAATGGAATTTTAATTAGTAGAGATTATATTCTATAAAGAAAATTTTCAGTGAAGAAGTAATATTGTTGGGAGAGTACATTAAGTGACTAAAATCGTTGAAATTACCGGGAAAAGTGGGATAGCTAAAGATATCTACTAAATAGATGAAATATCAATTGATATATTAAAACCTTACAAGGGTAATATTCTTTGAATGAAGAAAATATACATCGAAGAGGAAAATATTCATTGAAGAGGAAAACTATTCATTAAAGTGAGAAAATATTTTTTAAAGTGAGAAATTATTCATTGAAGAGAAAAATATTCATCAAGAGAAATTATTCATTGGAGAGAAAAAATATTTATTGAAGAGGGAAAACAATCATTGAATAACGTAAAATATGGATTGAAGCTAAAAAATATTCAGTGAATCGAGAATTAAATATAATAAATTAGACGGTAAAATTTCTCAATGATGAGATGAAATATCAATTAAATATTGGAAAATACTTGAAATAAATGGAGTCTCAATTATTCACTGTTCAACAAATATACTTAAAAGATGAAAATATTCACTGAAAATGAATTGTACTTTAGGAGTCGATGAATTACTATTATATTCAAATAAAAATTATTAACAATTGAGTAGATTAATTCGGTTAATTATTTTTAAATATGGATATATATTGTTGATAGATACTTATGCGCAGATGAATAGTTATTAAAAAAACGCGCGCGTGTATATTAATCCAACGAATATTCAACAAATCCGGCGAATATATTCAAATCTGGCAAATAAACCAATCCGGCGAATATTCAACAAATCCGGCATATTTAATACTATAAATATAATTAATAAATTATTGATATTTTTAAGGGGTTGAGTCGGTTGAATATTATTATTTAAAGAGTAAATACTATCTAAATGAATATTTTCATGAAAAATAACATTTAATAGAAGAATAATAGTTCAAAATTAGATAAATTTTTAAAAAAATACACAAAAATTTCAAAAAAATACACACAAAAATTAATTAACTTGATTACATCATTATGTAATCAAAATAATCCGAAAATAATCTGTAAATAACCCCCTCCCCTATATAATATGCAATTGTTTTATGTAGCAGTAAGCTCATAACTACCTAATTCCTGGTTGTCTTACAACACCTATTTTGGTATTTTTACTGGCGTTGGGTTGCTATTAGAGTGACTTAATTTTTCGATACTTATTATTATTTTTACCGGAGTTAAACTAAATTTGTAACAAACTAATTCTATGATATCTATTATTAGTTTTATAGATACTGAATCTTCCTTATGGGAATTCTAATATTCATTATTATTTTTGTTGATGTTAAACTTTCATTATAGTAATTACTTTTTAATGTCATTTATTATTCTCACGGATGTTAACTTCTCATTATAGCAATTGGATTTTATTATTATTTTTTGAGGTTAAAATTCTCATAGCAATTGGATTTTATTATTATTTTCAGATGTTAAAATTCTCATTATAGCAACGATTTACGACGTCTTTTCCCGTACCACCCTTTATTTGACCTTAATATTGTTTATGTTGATATTAGAAGATTACGAGTGTCCACTGGACTACTCGGTGTAAAGATTTTAAGCCCGACTATCATTTGAAAGTTTTGGTCGAATTTTCAGGAAACGGGTGGTGAAGGAGCAGCCAAAAGACTACTCCCTTACCTCCCAATTTCCCCAATAAACGGATAATATTGACGTTTCAGCTCCTGCGTTATCACGCCGTAGCGTCATGGGCACGAACCATTGGCGGACTTACACCACACTTACACAGTTCGGTTGGGGTGTGTGGATTTTAATAACTTGTGGTGCTGTGGGCCGGCAAAATTTCGACGTGACATAATATTGCGTTTAAAACATTTATTGTTGTAATACAGATAGTTACATAATTGGCTTCATCATTCTGGGTATTGTGTTAAAACATTTATTGTTGTAATACAAATAGTTACATAATTGGCTTCATCATTCTGGGTATGCATCATATCATAATCCTTCCCCAAGCAGACACCCAAACAGAGCTCCTTTGAGATTATTTGTGCTCTGCGTGGAGAAGGTTCTCCGAAAAATCGTTCACTTACAGAGTTTTAAGATTCCTCAAAATTGTTTTAAGACAAAATATAAAGTTTTTTGGTTAAAAAATCTGTAAAAATGAATCGGTATATATACCTATTGTATGACCCTAACCTTGCGTGTTAAATTTGATGATTTTCTGGTATATTATAATCTTAATTTTATTATTTTCATGATTTAATTTGACAATTTTGATTTTTAACTTTTATTTGAATTGTTTCCAATTCAAATTATTTAATTTTAGTTCCAACTTTCATGAACTCTCGTTTTTTAAGTGAATTGTCAAATTTTGTCAAATTTTCGTGTTCTCGTGTTATTTTCTGTGTTTATTTTGCGGATCTTGTTGCACTTTTTTATTATTTTAATTTATTTTAATGTTTTCGATTTTATATTTTAATTATTTCTTTCTCGTATTTTAACGTGGTTAATTGATGTTGCTCCTCTTTTACTGATCAGCGAAACGGGATCCCTTTATCCATCTGCTAATGGGTTTTCTACATACTGGGCATATATTCACTTTCAATCCACATGCTTCGCATATAGTCATATGTACACAGGGCACGTATATAACTTCGACGTGTTTTTGCCAACACGTTACACATTGATGTTGATCCAATATGGCTTCCTTTATCATTGATTTTTCGAGGTTTTCTTTTGGTTTTTCTTGATATTGTTTGATAGCTCGGATCGTTGCTTGTGTCGAGTTGTACCATTCTGATTGTTAGTCAACCTTTCGCTGATTATTTTCCTCGTCGGTTTTGTATTTACTCATGATAATAATTAGTTTTCTTGTCTTCGGTAGGTCTAGTATATCTTCTATTTGTTGGTCTGTGATTGATATTTCTACGTTTTTTGATTCCTTATCTTCTTTGTGCATACATTTTCCTTTATGTTTTAGTTTTGTAACGTTTTGATCTGGCATTGGTTGTTGGTTCCTGCATCCTTCACACATTATTCCTCGTCTCGTTTGGCAATATTCTTGACTTTCAAATTCTGCTGCTCTTGGATTTCACTTGAAGGTTTTTATCCTTTCCTAGAATGTCCTCTTTATAGTTTCTCCTTCTCATCTCAGTTTGATTGGGTGTTCGAAGTTTCTGGTTATTGTTATTTTCGTCTTTGTCTACTTCTAATTTTTGGATTCCTTCGAGCCTATCTTTTGAACGTGATATTCTGTTTAAAAGGCCATGTCAGTAATTCGTCGTATTCTCCTCTTCCTATTCTAAAGAAGACACTTATGTGAGTGCGTGTTGCGTTTCCATCTCCATTTGGATATAGTCTAATGCTCATCTTGTATCCTTTTTAAAACTATATATCGGTGGACTGTCTATAATTTTCTGCACTCCATCTTTTGCTCATTGTAATCTTTCGGTGAATCCGGTTATTCTTGATATAAAGGGTGTTGTAGGTAATTTTCTGGCTACCGGGCTGACTGTTTCCATATCTAGTAGGCTGCTGATTATTTGTTGATTTCTTTTTTCCATTTCTGTCATTTTCTAGGGTGCATATTCTTTGACTTTTTCGAAGTTCTCTCTGGATTCCAGTATTTCTCTCATCAGTGCCTTTGCGAGTCCATCTCTGTTCGTAAATTTTTCACTTCCCATGCTATCATGTCTATCTTTCTCATCATGGTTTCCGTATGTTCGACGCTGTTCTCTACCATGTATTTTTGCATTTCTGAGATTGGTAGTCGTGCTTTGCAAACAAATAGCTCAAATTGTAAGAACTGAATTTGGTAGAACTGGACAATGTTTATAGACTTTTAATGTTTACTTGCAACTCATATGAAAATCTCTATGAAACTTAACAAACCTTTTGCTGGTATTCAAAACTGGTTATTGTCGAAAATTCTCATATCTTTGCTCTTCATAAATTCGATTATTGTTCTCAGTTCTTCATCTTCCTTCTGTTCGTTTCTTAGTTTTGTAAAATCAATGTCTTCTGCGATTATCATACAGATTCGCCTTACGTCTTGGTCCATTAATTCTTCAAAAATAAATCTTGACATGAAGTCAGCGTTAGCGTTTGCTTTTCCTAACTTGAATTTGATGTACGGTGAGTATTCCTGCAATTGCATTGACCATCTCATTAATCTACTAGAAACTTCCTTATGTTGACCTAACCATACCAGTGGCTGATAGTCTGTTGTGATATAGATCTTGTGACCCCATAGTAAGTATTTAAAGTGCTTAATTGCTTGGATTTCGACCAGAATATTCGAAAGAAGTCTTACGAAATTACAAAGTAAAACCTTTTTAGAAGAAATTTTAATAAAAAATAATCGAACATCTTACAAAACTGATCGTAGAATTTTATCGAAATTAAATTATAAAAAGGTTTATTTAGAAAAATATCTGGATTATGAGCTCATTCAAAAAAATATAAAATTTACATGTAATTTAAATTTGAAACAAAAAAAAGCTTTGGAAAGTTTAGCAAACTTTAAATTTATATTAATATGGGGTCCACCACGTTATTATTAATGATATTTTATTTTTAAATAAAATTAATATTTGTGACAGATGTTGACAACAAATATTTGTTGTTTAGATTTGGTTTATTTAATTTTTGAATTGCAATGTAAAAAGTCTATTAAAATTCATTGAACTTTATTTACTTTATTTCCAAATTTTTTAATTGTTCAGTTATTTTTTGTGTGTAAAAAAAATTTAATTAATTTTTTCAGGAACTGGGAAAACCTTAGTTGGTTGTTTGATTGCTTACAGGTACACTTTGTTGCAGGTATTTTGATTTTGAGTTAAAATTATCCATTTAATTTGTCTTTAGTTCTTATACTAAATGTGAGAATTTAAAAAATAAGAGAATAGAATGAAGAAATTATATAAATAAATAAAGTCCCAATGCGACATATATATTATACTACAATATATTTCGACAGACTCACTGTCATCGTGAGGTAGATATGAACTTGAAACTATTAAAATAAATTACTTTTATTTAAACAAATTTCTTCTTTTATATTCTAAAAATATTCTTTTAAAGATTTTTTTTTATATATTCCAAAAAAAAATTTATTTTTTAAAATTTTATAAATCCGAGACTTTAACAAATTTTTATAATTCTCAACAAAATTTTTAAACAAAACTATTTACATTTTTTTTCATCCTGCATCACGACATTACTCTTACTAATATCCAATGACTTTGCTAAATCGACTGTGATCGAGAAATTGAGAGTCAATCCAATGTATGTGTTATTGCATCCAAAACATATATATTGAAACCGAGATCCGAACGAAATCCACTTATAAACACAAAATTCAGACAACAATTGTGTCACTGATAATAATCATTTTTTTTCAGTTGACAGTTATCAAGAACTTGAGAATGGAGATGACGGGAAATTATTCCAATGTATGTGGCATTGCACTCATGACAAAATATTCATAACAAGCTTATTAATTGATATAAGTAACGTAATTTTGTAATACAGAAGGAAAATAAATCTAAAATTGTTTTTTTTTAAAATTTTAAAATATTTTTGTTGAGAATTTTAATTAAATATTGTTTAAATCTCTGTTTATTAAATAAGGTATTTTATTATTAAAAATGGATACGATCGATAATTTATTGAATGTAATGCTTAAAATACTGAACTTTAATTTTTAACTGGGAGAAATATGGATATAAGAAAAAAACATACAAAACTTCGGACCTCCAAGTCTTTCATAACGTCTACCAAATCATTACTCGATATTTTATAAATTTTAGTTTTTGAATTTAATCTTTCGAAATAATAGAACAAAAGAATATAAATATTTTACAAAGCGCAAAAAAATACATCAGAAAATTAAAAATCTTCACAAGGAAAATATGAAACCATTTATTTTTCGTTTGAATATAAGAGAAATGATTTTTCCTCATAATTTTTCATATAAAGATGAAAATTAAATAAATTATATTCTTGATGTTAAATGTCATGAATAACGTAAACCACATCTTCGTCTGGCATAGATTTATTTCTGAAATAATTTATCCGGTCGTAATTTATAGCGTCTTAATTAGCCAGATGCTGTGTCAAACTTTATTAAGTTTTGGCTTATCAAATTAATGTTAACCATAAATTTTACAACATTGGTTACTTAACATTTTTTTAAAAACTCTGAAGATCATTTTATAAAAAAATAACGACAAATATGAAGGTCCAATTAAAATTATTGAAAAAAATATGAGGAGCTTCTAAGTCAGTGATGGAGAATGGAAAATGTATGACCAGAAACATAGCATGGTTGAAATCTTTTAGAAAGAGTGAAATTTTTATTTATTCGATGTGAGATGAAATTTTAATATAAATAATTAAAAATTAAACTTAACAATTATACATGTTGTAGATGGATTGATTGTGAAATTTTGAAAATCTGCTAAAAAGATTTTGTTTATTGTAATGTTAATAACGTTTTTGACAAAAATTATATTGAGTTTTGCGTAAATTTATGCAATTAATAATTCATGAATGTTTTGGACACTTGCAGTTTCGATAAATCGGTAACTCTATAATTGATTATTGTTCCCGAGAACGAATATTTACATGAAATATTTGTTTAGGAAATGATGGGAAATTTCAGGATATTTTAATCTATAGAGCAACGACCAACTTTGGTTAGAGTAGTTTCTAAAATCTTTGTCATTTCATCTTGGCCATTGTTATATTCATACATTGTTAAATTTGGAATTATTATTTAAAATTTATTTATATATATGTCTTTAAGGATATATAAATTTTATTATATTGTTAAAAATGGACTATTAAGCATGTTTTCATAAAATTTACCATATATATGTTTTTTTTCATTTAGAAATTAATGAAAACAATATTGTAAAAATTGTCCAAGCTGTTTTTGAGAATTAATATAGTGAAATTTTTCATGATTTTCTTTGTGCTGGAGCCGATGCGCAATCCTGATTCTAGATGCACCAGAATTTCAAAATATTGCATTATTTCGCTGCGTTAGAGAGGAAGGTAAAAAATACGCAGAAATTTAAATAAGTTTCAAGGAATTTCTTAACACAAATCCAAAAGACAGCAGATGCCATGTGTGTAAATTTTCACAAATATATAAAACGTTACACAAAGCTTAAAATGTGTATTTAATATATTTTTTAAATTACATTTATATTTATTATAATTGGTGAAAAAAATCTTTCAAACTACTGGTTAATTCTTTTGAACCTATAATCATAATAATTGATTATCAAATCTTTCACTTATTATTAAAAATAGAATTTTCTCTGAAAAAAAATAAAATATTTTTTTTATAATTTGTAGGTAAATATCAAAGCGCGCCCCCCTTAAAATAAAATCCATCTCGTTACCAATTATTTCCCCTTAAAAGATCATAAATTCTCTTCTTAACCAATCATTTCTCTTTAAATGACAATATTTCCACTCTCACAAAAGATTTGTTCACATATTGATATCTATCTGAACAAAACCCCCTAAAAATATTATAAATTGCTTCTCTATATTCTCCATTTAGAAAATATTTACCCTTTGAACACAGATATTCAACCAACTCAACCTCTTTAAAAATGACAACAAACTTGTTCTTAATCTAGTATTTCCTTAAAGTATCATAAAATATAAGTATATTTATTCAGATAACAATAATATCATTAAAATTAACCAAAATCTTACTGATATATTTTTGATAAACCTTACTCTTAACCAATCATTTCTCTTTAAATGACAATAATCCCAGCTATATTCATTTTTTTGATAAAAATCACCGACTTATTTCGTTATGAATCGAATAAATTTCTAGAAATCCCCTTAAAATAAAATTCATCTCTCGACCAATCATTTCCCTTGAAATGACATTTTCCCCAATACACCAACAATATACATATTTTTGTAAAAACCTATAAGGTAAAATTTCTTTAGAAATATATATTTAACCGAATAAGATCCTTAAAAATCCATCATTCGGATCATATTCACTATATGTATTCAACCAATCAAATTCCCTTAAAATTATCATAAAAATATGAATTTTACCAATAAAAATAATTTTTCTTTAAAGTATTACATAATTGTTATCGATACCCAACATTTTCCATCGAAAATCACCACAATTTGATTCTGACAACAAATTCTATCAAATAAAAAATTCATCAAAAATAACTAAAATCGAATAAAGTTTATGTTTCCCACATAAATTAAATTTCACTAAATTATTGTAAAATCATAAATATATATCATGTTGCTCAAATAATTAAAAATTAATCAGTAAATCAAGTATAAATTCAATAAAAATTACCAGTCAACCATAGATATAATTCAACGATTTTCATATGTATACTGATAACCATACTGAGTATCCTCTTAAAAATCTCTAAATTATACTACTTTTGTGATTGATATCCACGAAATCAATAAAATGCAAAATGCAAATAATTATTTGACCATCCTTTTTTTTAATGTAAAATCAATAAAAATTTTAGGTTTCACTAAAATATTTTTAAAAATCAACTGATTTAATCAACTTTTTAAATAGAACATAAAATTATAATTAAAAAATCATTTAATATACAAAATCTATAGTCAAATTTGATTCTAATTGGTAAATAATTATCTAAAATATATGTTTCATAAATATTTTGTTCCTAAAATAAACTTTTATTTAAAATAATCCTAAAATCAAGTAAAATTTATTAAATTATCAAGAAATTAAGTGCTTCTAAAATTATAGATTTACCCTCATTTCTTCAATATTTTCTACAAAAACATAATAGTCCCCAAATCCAATAAAATTCAACAGAAAACCATAAAATTCACAAAGATGATTAAAATTTACTAAAATAAATTAGATATTACTTAAATATCATAAAATTTCCCTAAAATCTCTAATTGATTTACATAACCTAAAAATATTTTATTTTGTTGAGTACAACCTAATCTGTTGAAGTGTGTAATTAAATTTATTAAAAGTTAATTAAATTTTCATTGAAAATGAGAAGTCAATAACAAGTCAACAAATGGAATTTTAATTAGTAGAGATTATATTCTATAAAGAAAATTTTCAGTGAAGAAGTAATATTGTTGGGAGAGTACATTAAGTGACTAAAATCGTTGAAATTACCGGGAAAAGTGGGATAGCTAAAGATATCTACTAAATAGATGAAATATCAATTGATATATTAAAACCTTACAAGGGTAATATTCTTTGAATGAAGAAAATATACATCGAAGAGGAAAATATTCATTGAAGAGGAAAACTATTCATTAAAGTGAGAAAATATTTTTTAAAGTGAGAAATTATTCATTGAAGAGAAAAATATTCATCAAGAGAAATTATTCATTGGAGAGAAAAAATATTTATTGAAGAGGGAAAACAATCATTGAATAACGTAAAATATGGATTGAAGCTAAAAATATTCAGTGAATCGAGAATTAAATATAATAAATTAGACGGTAAAATTTCTCAATGATGAGATGAAATATCAATTAAATATTGAAAATACTTGAAATAAATGGAGTCTCAATTATTCACTGTTCAACAAATATACTTAAAAGATGAAAATATTCACTGAAAATGAATTGTACTTTAGGAGTCGATGAATTACTATTATATTCAAATAAAAATTATTAACAATTGAGTAGATTAATTCGGTTAATTATTTTTAAATAGGGATATATATTGTTGATAGATACTTATGCGCAGATGAATAGTTATTAAAAAAACGCGCGCGTGTATATTAATCCAACGAATATTCAACAAATCCGGCGAATATATTCAAATCTGGCAAATAAACCAATCCGGCGAATATTCAACAAATCCGGCATATTTAATACTATAAATATAATTAATAAATTATTGATATTTTTAAGGGTTGAGTCGGTTGAATATTATTATTTAAAGAGTAAATACTATCTAAATGAATATTTTCATGAAAAATAACATTTAATAGAAGAATAATAGTTCAAAATTAGATAAATTTTTAAAAAAATACACAAAAATTTCAAAAAAAATACACACAAAAATTAATTAACTTGATTACATCATTATGTAATCAAAATAATCCGAAAATAATCTGTAAATAACCCCCTCCCCTATATAATATGCAATTGTTTTATGTAGCAGTAAGCTCATAACTACCTAATTCCTGGTTGTCTTACAACACCTATTTTGGTATTTTTACTGGCGTTGGGTTGCTATTAGAGTGACTTAATTTTTCGATACTTATTATTATTTTTACCGGAGTTAAACTAAATTTGTAACAAACTAATTCTATGATATCTATTATTAGTTTTATAGATACTGAATCTTCCTTATGGGAATTCTAATATTCATTATTATTTTTGTTGATGTTAAACTTTCATTATAGTAATTACTTTTTAATGTCATTTATTATTCTCACGGATGTTAACTTCTCATTATAGCAATTGGATTTTATTATTATTTTTTGAGGTTAAAATTCTCATAGCAATTGGATTTTATTATTATTTTCAGATGTTAAAATTCTCATTATAGCAACGATTTACGACGTCTTTATTTGACCTTAATATTGTTTATGTTGATATTAGAAGATTACGAGTGTCCACTGGACTACTCGGTGTAAAGATTTTAAGCCGACTATCATTTGAAAGTTTTGGTCGAATTTTCAGGAAATGGGTGGTGAAGGAGCAGCCAAAAGACTACTCCCTTACCTCCCAATTTCCCCAATAAACGGATAATATTGACGTTTCAGCTCCTGCGTTATCACGCCGTAGCGTCATGGGCACGAACCATTGGCGGACTTACACCACACTTACACAGTTCGGTTGGGGTGTGTGGATTTTAATAACTTGTGGTGCTGTGGGCCGGCAAAATTTCGACGTGACATAATATTGCGTTTAAAACATTTATTGTTGTAATACAGATAGTTACATAATTGGCTTCATCATTCTGGGTATTGTGTTTAAAACATTTATTGTTGTAATACAAATAGTTACATAATTGGCTTCATCATTCTGGGTATGCATCATATCATAATCCTTCCCCAAGCAGACACCCAAACAGAGCTCCTTTGAGATTATTTGTGCTCTGCGTGGAGAAGGTTCTCCGAAAAATCGTTCACTTACAGAGTTTTAAGATTCCTCAAAATTGTTTTAAGACAAAATATAAAGTTTTTTGGTTAAAAAATCTGTAAAAATGAATCGGTATATATACCTATTGTATGACCCTAACCTTGCGTGTTAAATTTGATGATTTTCTGGTATATTATAATCTTAATTTTATTATTTTCATGATTTAATTTGACAATTTTGATTTTTAACTTTTATTTGAATTGTTTCCAATTCAAATTATTTAATTTTAGTTCCAACTTTCATGAACTCTCGTTTTTTTAAGTGAATTGTCAAATTTTGTCAAATTTTCGTGTTCTCGTGTTATTTTCTGTGTTTATTTTGCGGATCTTGTTGCACTTTTTTATTATTTTAATTTATTTTAATGTTTTCGATTTTATATTTTAATTATTTCTTTCTCGTATTTTAACGTGGTTAATTGATGTTGCTCCTCTTTTACTGATCAGCGAAACGGGATCCCTTTATCCATCTGCTAATGGGTTTTCTACATACTGGGCATATATTCACTTTCAATCCACATGCTTCGCATATAGTCATATGTACACAGGGCACGTATATAACTTCGACGTGTTTTTGCCAACACGTTACACATTGATGTTGATCCAATATGGCTTCCTTTATCATTGATTTTTCGAGGTTTTCTTTTGGTTTTTTCTTGATATTGTTTGATAGCTCGGATCGTTGCTTGTGTCGAGTTGTACCATTCTGATTGTTAGTCAACCTTTCGCTGATTATTTTCCTCGTCGGTTTTGTATTTACTCATGATAATAATTAGTTTTCTTGTCTTCGGTAGGTCTAGTATATCTTCTATTTGTTGGTCTGTGATTGATATTTCTACGTTTTTTGATTCCTTATCTTCTTTGTGCATACATTTTCCTTTATGTTTTAGTTTTGTAACGTTTTGATCTGGCATTGGTTGTTGGTTCCTGCATCCTTCACACATTATTCCTCGTCTCGTTTGGCAATATTCTTGACTTTCAAATTCTGCTGCTCTTGGATTTCACTTGAAGGTTTTTATCCTTTCCTAGAATGTCCTCTTTATAGTTTCTCCTTCTCATCTCAGTTTGATTGGGTGTTCGAAGTTTCTGGTTATTGTTATTTTCGTCTTTGTCTACTTCTAATTTTTGGATTCCTTCGAGCCTATCTTTTGAACGTGATATTCTGTTTAAAAGGCCATGTCAGTAATTCGTCGTATTCTCCTCTTCCTATTCTAAAGAAGACACTTATGTGAGTGCGTGTTGCGTTTCCATCTCCATTTGGATATAGTCTAATGCTCATCTTGTATCCTTTTTAAAACTATATATCGGTGGACTGTCTATAATTTTCTGCACTCCATCTTTTGCTCATTGTAATCTTTCGGTGAATCCGGTTATTCTTGATATAAAGGGTGTTGTAGGTAATTTTCTGGCTACCGGGCTGACTGTTTCCATATCTAGTAGGCTGCTGATTATTTGTTGATTTCTTTTTTCCATTTCTGTCATTTTCTAGGGTGCATATTCTTTGACTTTTTCGAAGTTCTCTCTGGATTCCAGTATTTCTCTCATCAGTGCCTTTGCGAGTCCATCTCTGTTCGTAAATTTTTCACTTCCCATGCTATCATGTCTATCTTTCTCATCATGGTTTCCGTATGTTCGACGCTGTTCTCTACCATGTATTTTTGCATTTCTGAGATTGGTAGTCGTGCTTTGCAAACAAATAGCTCAAATTGTAAGAACTGAATTTGGTAGAACTGGACAATGTTTATAGACTTTTAATGTTTACTTGCAACTCATATGAAAATCTCTATGAAACTTAACAAACCTTTTGCTGGTATTCAAAACTGGTTATTGTCGAAAATTCTCATATCGTTGCTCTTCATAAATTCGATTATTGTTCTCAGTTCTTCATCTTCCTTCTGTTCGTTTCTTAGTTTTGTAAAATCAATGTCTTCTGCGATTATCATACAGATTCGCCTTACGTCTTGGTCCATTAATTCTTCAAAAATAAATCTTGACATGAAGTCAGCGTTAGCGTTTGCTTTTCCTAACTTGAATTTGATGTACGGTGACTATTCCTGCAAGCTTCCTTATGTTGACCTAACCATACCAGTGGCTGATGGTCTGTTGTGATATAGATCTTGTGACCCCATAGTAAGTATTTAAAGTGCTTAATTGCTTGGATTTCGACCAGAATATTCGAAAGAAGTCTTACGAAATTACAAAGTAAAACCTTTTTAGAAGAAATTTTAATAAAAAATAATCGAACATCTTACAAAACTGATCGTAGAATTTTATCGAAATTAAATTATAAAAAGGTTTATTTAGAAAAATATCTGGATTATGAGCTCATTCAAAAAAATATAAAATTTACATGTAATTTAAATTTGAAACAAAAAAAAGCTTTGGAAAGTTCAGCAAACTTTAAATTTATATTAATATGGGGTCCACCACGTTATTATTAATGATATTTTATTTTTAAATAAAATTAATATTTGTGACAGATGTTGACAACAAATATTTGTTGTTTAGATTTGGTTTATTTAATTTTTGAATTGCAATGTAAAAAGTCTATTAAAATTCATTGAACTTTATTTACTTTATTTCCAAATTTTTTAATTGTTCAGTTATTTTTTGTGTGTAAAAAAAATTTAATTAATTTTTTCAGGAACTGGGAAAACCTTAGTTGGTTGTTTGATTGCTTACAAGTACACTTTGTTGCAGGTATTTTGATTTTGAGTTAAAATTATCCATTTAATTTGTCTTTAGTTCTTATACTAAATGTGAGAATTTAAAAAATAAGAGAATAGAATGAAGAAAATTATATAAATAAAATAAAGTCCCAATGCGACATATATATTATACTACAATATATTTCGACAGACTCACTGTCATCGTGAGGTAGATATGAACTTGAAACTATTAAAATAAATTACTTTTATTTAAACAAATTTCTTCTTTTATATTCTAAAAATATTCTTTTAAAGATTTTTTTTATATATTCCAAAAAAAAATTTATTTTTTAAAATTTTATAAATCCGAGACTTTAACAAATTTTTATAATTCTCAACAAAATTTTTAAACAAAACTATTTAACATTTTTTTTCATCCTGCATCACGACATTACTCTTACTAATATCCAATGACTTTGCTAAATCGACTGTGATCGAGAAATTGAGAGTCAATCCAATGTATGTGTTATTGCATCCAAAACATATATATTGAAAACCGAGATCCGAACGAAATCCACTTATAAACACAAAATTCAGACAACAATTGTGTCACTGATAATAATCATTTTTTTCAGTTGACAGTTATCAAGAACTTGAGAATGGAGATGACGGGAAATTATTCCAATGTATGTGGCATTGCACTCATGACAAAAATATTCATAACCAAGCTTATTAATTGATATAAGTAACGTAATTTTGTAATACAGAAGGAAAATAAATCTAAAATTGTTTTTTTTAAATTTTAAAATATTTTGTTGAGAATTTTAATTAAATATTGTTTAAATCTCTGTTTATTAAATAAGGTATTTTATTATTAAAAATGGATACGATCGATAATTTATTTGAATGTAATGGCTTAAAATACTGAACTTTAATTTTTAACTAGGAGAAATATGGATATAAGAAAAAAACATACAAAACTCGGACCTCCAAGTCTTTCATAACGTCTACCAAATCATTACTCGATATTTTATAAATTTTAGTTTTTGAATTTAATCTTTCGAAATAATAGACAAAAGAATATAAAATATTTTACAAAGCGCAAAAAATACATCAGAAAATTAAAAATCTTCACAAGGAAAATATGAAAACCATTTATTTTTCGTTTGAATATAAGAGAAATGATTTTTCCTCATAATTTTTCATATAAAGATGAAAATTAAATAAATTTATTTTGATGTTAAATGTCATGAAATAAGTTAAACAATCTTGTTGGCATAGATTTTATTTTGAAATATTTATCGGTCGTAATTTAATAGGTTTAATTAGCAGATGTGTGTCAAATTTATTAAGTGTTGGCTATCATTAATTTATTTTACCATAAATTTTACAAATTAGGTTACTTAATCATTTTTCAAAACTCTGAAATCATTTTTATAAAAAAAATAACGACAAATATGAAGGTCCAATAAAAATTATTGAAAAAAAATATGAGAAGCTTCTAAGTAGTGATGGAGAATGGAAAATGTATGACCAGAAACATAGCATGGTTGAAATCTTTTAGAAAGAGTGAAATTTTTATTAATTGATGTGAGATGAAATTTTAAATTAAATAAATTTAAAAATTAAACTTAACCAATTAATACAATGTTGTGTGGATTGATTGTGAAATTTTGAAAATCTGCTAAAAAAGATTTTGTTTATTTAATGTTAACTAACGTTTTGACAAAAAATTATATTTGAGTTTTGTTAATATTTTGCAATTAATAATTATGAATGTTTTGGACACTTGCAGTTTCGATAAAATCGGTAACTCTAATAATTGATATTGTTCGAGAACGAATATTACATGAAATATTTGTTTATGAAATGATGGGAAATTTCAGGAGTATTTAATTATAGAGCAACGACCACTTTGGTAGAGTTTCTTAAAAATTTTGTCATTTCATCTTGGCCAGTTTTATATTTCAAGTTACACTTGTAAATTTTGAATTATTATTTAAAATTATATTTAATAATTATATTCTTTAAGGATATATAAATTTGTTTATATTGTTAAATGACTATTAAATGCATGTTTTTCATAAAAATTTACATATATAGTTTTTTTCTATTTAGAAAAATTAATGAAAACATATTGTGAAAATTGTCCCAAGCTTTTGAGAATTTATAATAGTGAAATAATGTTTCATGATTTTCTTTGTGCTGGAGCACGATGCAATCCTGATTCTGAAGGATGCACAGAATTTCTAAAAGATATTGCATTACATTTCGTGGTTAGAGAGGAAGGTAAAAAATACGCAGAAACATTAAATAAGTTTCAAGAAATTTTTAACACAAAAACCAAAAGACAGCAGATGCCATGTGGTGAATTTTCACAAATATATAAAAGTTACACAAAGGGCTTAAAATGTGTATTTAAAATATATTTTTTAAATTAATTATATTTATATTTATAATTTGTGAAAAAAAATCTTTCAAACACTGGTAATTCTTTTGAATATATTCATAATAATTGATTATACTCTTCACTTATTATTAAAAAATAGAATTTTCTCTGAAAAAAATAAAAATATTTTTTTTATAATTTGTGGTAAAATATCAAAAATGTAGCAACTTGAATATGAATATGAAGCAACTTGAAAATGTATATGTGAGCCCTCTGCCAACCTCTATAGTTATCACTGGCCTGCTGACTATAGTGGAAGATAAATGGGCTTTTGTTTTAATATATCATTTCAAATGTTTGGCGTGATTTTTAAAAATATACGTATGCTAATGCACCATTTATTGTAGCGACAGCATATAGTGAGTTTATTCGTGCCAAACATTTTTGAATTTTGAATAATGTTTTTGCGAGAGCTCTAGTAGATTCAGGGCTCTTTTTTACTGATTATATTGACTTTTTGACGAAAAAACTTTTTAAGATTCATCGTATTGTGCGATGTGAGTATTATAACTTAAAATAGTTAATTTTAATTACGTCAAAATCACCAAATTTTGTAATATCTAAAATATTAATATCTTACGAATTATATTTAAATATAATTTTATATAAAATATATAAACATATTGAAATGTATGTTTGAAATCATGGCTCATTAAAAAGAATTATCGAAGCTTCGTAAATATATTTAAATAACTTGACGAATAAAGGTTGTTTAAATAAACATTGTATGGAATTTAAATTTGAATTGTTTAATTATGATTACAGAAGAAAATTATTGCAGCGTAATGCAACTAACACGCGAGGTTTGAAATGTTTGAAAATTTGTTTTTGTAAAAATAAAGAGATTGTCGATATGTACATATTTTTTTTATAAAGACGTGTGATGGAAAATTTAAATTTTTCATTTTGAGATTTTTGAAAAATTATCTACTTTAAATCGATATATTATTGATCATTTTTATTAAAAACCCTATATTTATCTGCACATACTCAATATTTAGCCCTAATTTATCCCTTAAAATTGATATATTATTGATAATTATCATGTAAAATCTAACATTAAATGATTATTTCTACTCAATATTTACCTTTGATTAATTTCTTTTAACACTGTATAATATGAAATTACTCATACTGATATCTAAATTATTATTACGTCATAATTAATCGATTAAATTTTGTCACTCAATATTTCCCTATTAATTTACTACATCTAAACTCGATATTCCAACTTGTAAAGCATACTAGAATTGATCAAAATCCCAATCCCTAGTGATAAATCTAACCTTTCCATTATATCTAAAACTCTGAAATATTCATACTTGGAATACTTTCTCTAAAATTGATACAGTTCTCTTGAAAGTTTACATCAAATTCTCAATAAATTCTTTAGTAATATCAATTGACATTCGATTAGATATAAAATTCATGAAAACTATATCGAAAACCTAAATTTAAACTAAAATATTTAACAGGCTCTATATTATACTAAGTGGACATACATGATAAATTAGTATACTAGCTATTATTCAATACCTTATTACAAGTTTTAGTCTAATTAAATACAATCTCCATATTGATAAAAGACAAATAAATAGAGCATTTAACGATGTATGCGATAAAAAATATTTAATCGTATATCAAAAGTTGATAACTAACTCTTAAATAACCAAAGACATAGTATTTTCAAATTGAATACTAGTATGAATTCTGAAAAATAATTTCTTAATATTTTTAATGTCCAAAAGTTTTGTTAATTTTATTTTCTTAATCAAATTTTCCCTCTAAATAATTACACAAATTTCTAAATAAATATCATTTGCGTACATGTACCCATAAAATTATTTAAAATCTTTACAATCATTGTTATCAACCTAGATCAGCTTTTATTTATTTGAAATAATATAGTTGAAAGTAATCATTTTGATGGATCGATAAATCTATTATTTTTCATCTATTTTTAGTTTAATAATAGTTTTATTGAAAAATAGTTTGTACGTTTTCAAATTATTTTCAAGAAAACTGTAATAATTTTAATATATTGATAAATTTATTAGTATTTTGAATTTAGCGACTAAATTTATCGAAAAATAATGTCGTTGTCAATAGCAATAGTAACAGCAAATCAAAATCAAGTATTTAGTTTCTACTTTTTCAAAATTAATTTCAAGAAAAGTTATTGAAATATTATTTTTATGTTGTTTCAAGAATAACTTTCTATTGAAAAATAAGTTTAGTCAATGATATTCCAATTAATATTGCTAATTAACAATTGCATTTAATCAATCAATAATTTTACAAGTTTATTTACATCGGTGATTAACAAATTTATATACTTTTTAATCTAATTTCAATAGAGATTTTCAATTTAATATTTTTAAATTAAAATATTTATTCATATTTTCAAACTATTTTTAGCAGGTACTTAAAAATTGTCAACGATTTTTAAATATATGTTTTTTTATCAATTAAGCAACTACTCTTTATTAAAGACATATGCTATAATATACTTGGTATTTGGTAATTATTGGTATACATATATTTATAACTTTTAATCACATAGGGTTAAAATCGTGTCTTCTTTCATTATTTAGGGTTAAAGTTATTACCTATATTTTCACATAGGGTTAAAATTCTTAACCTTTTAAATAACTTTATAAAAAATCATGCAATAGTTTATCCATAAATTTATCGAAAAGTATTATAATATACCTAGTTTGAATCATAAATTATTGAAATATTTAATAGGTATTACATAAGAACTGATGAATTTTTAATGGTTATTTAATCAATTTTTGTTTACATAAAGCTTTAATGTCTGAAATTATCAGTTACTTAGCATGTTGTTAATGAATGTAAATCTAATTTTACACGTTTTGGTAACAACATTTAATAAGTATTTAGATATTTTCAAAGCTCTTATTAAAAACAAAAGTTTATTTAGATATCATTAGTATCCACTTGAATGATATGGACAATGTTTACCAAATTCATGTTTGTAATAAATTTACGTATGAAACATTGTTTGTCTTTTTTATTGTTGTGAAAGTTAAATTATTATTATCAATAGCATTATTATTTATTGTGTGAATTTTGTTAGCATTAATCCAGTATGCATGAATTTTTAAAAAATATTGATATAAAACTCATGGATCGATTATTCTTTATCAATTTATATAGTGAGCCCAGTGACTTTCATTTGTAAACCCAGTGACTTATTTTCATAAAAAACTAAATCTAAAATATTTGTTACAACGAATTTAGTTGATGGTATCGCTAATAATTTATAGAGTCGGATGAACTTGTAAATTAAGTACTCTTTTACCTGCAATGGTTTCGGATAATCTTTTGGACACTTCGAATTGGTCATCCTTTGTATTCAAGAAAATTTTGACTCAGTAATTGGTAAATTCAAAGATGGGAGTAAAGGACTTGGATATAAGGAATGGATTTTCTTACGACCAAAATGCTATAGTCTTTTAGGTGAAACTGAAAGTAAGAAAGCAAAGGGAATTACTTTGGAAGAAACTGAAATAAACCATCTTTCTTATCTTGATTGTTATAAAAACGATACAATTTTTTCTGTTCCTCAAACGAGAATAAGGACGAGAAATCATCAGTTGTTTACTTTTAAAAATTGTAAAATTTCTTTAAATAACAACGATGATAAACGTCAATGAGTAGGTAAAAATAAAAGTTTTGCATTCGGACATTATTTATGTATCAATGCCATTGAAGATATTGAAGCTTTTATTTAAATAAATGTTGTCTTATAATGTGTTTGTCTTTTTATTCTATTGTTTTGTAATTATTATTCTTTTATTCTATTATTATTATTATTAGAAATTTGGGTAATAAAATGAGACTTGTAACCGTTGAGTCAGGGTTGAACTCCTATCGTGGGCGAATTATTTTTTATTTTATAAGTTAAATTTTTAAATAGAATATAAATCTTTATATTTTATTTGATGTATATTTCAAATTTTATAGAAATTGGTAAAGTAAATCTTGTATAATTTAATTTTTTACATTTAGTTAAGTTGAAATTTTAAAGTTTGTGAATTATTTTCTTAAAATATTGTAAATCCAGTGTTCAAATTTAAGTTTTGAGTGACTTATTTTTAATTAAATAAACTATCAATATACTATAATTGTTGAAAACTTAAATTTTCAAAAAAATTATTAAAGTTTTATGATTATTTTGATAATTTTGTTACGTAATATATTACTTACAAAATAGTCAGTAAGCCAAATAATGTAGGATTGAACAATTATTTTAAGACGCGTTTGATCTTAATTTATAATGTTTAATGATTATTTTATAATTTTTTATGTAAAATAAAATTAACAATTTAAAATTTCAATACAAAGATCTTGCTTTTCTCGACCCTGAAGGTATCTTGTTAAGTTTCCTGTTTAATAAAATCATCAGTAGTAAAATCATTCCGACTAGCTGGAAACTTTCAAGACTATATTAATTCCGAAACCTGATAAGACAGATAATTATGATAAGGTTTCATCTCGTCGACCAATAGCTCTGCTGTCTGTTATTTATAAAGTATTTGCGTCTATTTTAACTACACGCCTAACATCATGGGTGATTTGTAACGATATTTTGCATATTGGGCAAAAAGGTGGCTCTGTCCATGAAGGTTGTGTCGAGCACAATTCAATACTTTCTTCTGCACTTGAGCATTCGAAATATAGCAAGGATTCCTTATTAGCTATTGCTTGGTTAGATATTAAGGACGCATTTGGAAGTGTTCCTCATGAATATTTGTGGAGTGTTCTGAAAACTATTGGCGTTAGCGGAGAGTTTATTACTATTGTCAAATTACTTTACACCGACACTCAATCTTTCTGCAGCTGTGGCCCAATTGTAATACCTAATCTTTCAATCAAAGAAGGAGTTAAACAAGGATTTCCTCTTTCAATGATTCTTTTCTCGATTGCCATTAATCCTGTTCTTGAAGCAATAAGTAGATCATGTATTGAACCTTTTATGATTGGTGATTCGCCCGTTCAAGTTCTAGCTTATGCAGATGACATTGCACTTGTTGCAAACAATGTCGATAATCTTCAAAAAATTGTTGATGTTGCTGTTGAAGCTGCTACAGAAATAGGATTTGAATACCGACCGGAGAAGTGTGGCTACATGCAGCTTCCCAGATTTAACATCAATGGTGAGATCTTGATTAATGAAAAGGAGATCAAAAAGTTGTTGTCAAAAGAATTTTATCAATATCTTGGTGTTGCAGTAGGCGAGGACAATGATCAAAGTCCCTATGCAATTCTTGATAAAGTTGTTAGTGACACGAATAAAATTGCAGATTACTACAAGGCCTACAAGATTTTTATTCATTCTCGACTAACATTTGCATTCCGAACACGTGAAATTAAAACTAGTGCTTTATTAGCTTCTCAAGGAAATACTAATCCCTGTGGCAATAACTCAAGTAAATTGCGTGGCCATCTGAGAAGAACTTTGAACTTGCCGCACAATTCTGAGACAGTTTATTTATACAACTCAACTGAAAATGGTGGATCTTCGTGTGTCGATTTGCTTGATGAATATCATACTCAAACAATTGTGCACTTTTTTCGACTCTTTACTTCCAATTGCGATTACTCAAGAAAAGCTAATATTGACTCTCTAAAGTTTTGTAACGGGTCCTCGTCTTGGAATCAAAAACCCTACATTACAACAAAGTTTTGATTGGATTAATGGTGCTGAAACTAAATTGAATCATGGTGGAAAGAAAACGAGATTTCAACGTGCACGTACTTCAATAATTTACTTTAAAAGAGAACACTCAATTTCCGTATCTTTTCATATTGTTAAAGAGCAAGTTTTTTTATATCTGATAACAAAAAGTCATGGAACTTTCACACTTACGACTAAGTTTCGAAAAGCAATTTCTAAGATATTTCACTCTGCATTGTACGAATCATTTATGCAAAAGTGGCAACTGAGCAATAAAAGCGACATGATTGCAGCGGCTATAAAATTATCTCCTCAAATAAATAAAGTAATTTTTAAAAGTAAACTTGACGAATTTGCATGTAACTTTATACATCGAGCGCGAACTAATACACTTAACATCAATGCAAAGCCTAATAGAAAAGGGGATTCTAGACTTTGTAGACGTTGTGAGAAAGAGGATGAAACTATGTCTCATGCCTTACAGTCATGTAAGATTCACCAAATACTGACATTAGAGAGACACAATGACTGCCTAAAGTTAATAACGAATAATCTAAAAAATCTTAATTTTATTGTCGTGGTTGACCATTCTTGTTCTCTTGTCCTGAATTTTAAACAACAAGTCTAGCTTATAATAACTGATACGGAAAGAAAAAGAATATTCATGATTGATATTAAGTGTCCAATAGATTCTGTTTCACATTTTGAATTGACTGATAAGGCAAATATTGAAAAATATAGCTTGCTTCAGAATGAATTACAGGTAGTCAAACCTGATTATCAGGTAGAACTTTACACTTGTATTATTGAGGCATTAGGCTCGATTCCTCCATCAACTTATGATCTGATTTGTAAACTTGGCATTGAACCACTTCAAACAGAAGGTCTGCTTAAAGAATGTGCAATATCCTGCACTCAGCTAAAATATGGTATTACCATGTACACGGCATTCTACCAGACTTCTGCAATTAATTTAAAATTATGGATATTTAAACTAACTTAAACTTTTTCATTGAGATCAGAATTATTTTTTTATTTGAAATGATTCAGACTACATTCGTAATTTATCTTTAAATTCAATATTATTAACCTGACTTTTGCCTTTGTAAAAGTCGTAATTGAATTTAGAAAACTTAGAAAATCAAATTAGAGCTTAGTTCGTAGTATTTATTAATGCAAAATTTATTAATGCAATGCCGGATGACGATGCCGATGAATCATCATATCAGACCAAGCAAAAGAAAATTCAGAAGACGCCAATTGCAGAAGAGACTGATTGATCAAATACTTGATAACTTGCATTTGAATTCATCCTTCTCTACTACGATTGTAGTATGAACTGCATGCTTCATGTTGAGCATATTCTTTTCACTGTGAAACAAACTTGTTATATTTATTAAAATTTTAAATAGTACTACTGAGTGATTTTGTTAAGTATATCTTCCGATAGTGCAAGATCAATTTGCATCAAATAAATTGAATAATAGTTCATCAGAGCTGGTTATTTTCAAAACAATTCTAGAAAATCAGATAATTTGTTCCCATCAATTATTGGAATTTTTTTCTCAAAGATCAGATGGACATAATCACTTGCCAATTTCGGCGAAGCCAATTCATCTAGATCTATCGTTGGATTTACTATCAAAGAAATCGACCAGTGATAATCAATTGCCACCTTCAACGAATGCAATGGATCCTGAAAAATTATTCGACGAATGTGATAAGCAAGCACTTTCAAACAGAATATTGCCACTTTTGGAGAAGCTAATGGAACTTGAAGAGAATATTTTGCGAATGAATAGTAAGTTTGATATTGTTTTGAGTAAATTAAGAAATTCTGATTTTAATGATAATAATTGCAATTTAAATATACTAAATAAAATTAATTTCGATGATAATGATGAATTAAATATTTCATTTAATTATAATATTTTTTCAGAAAATGTCTTAAATAAATATAATAAGGAATCATCAGTTGATGAATTATTTAATAATGCTGAAAAAGTTTCAAATGCAGAAAATAGTCCTTTAAATCCTATTAATACACAGTTTAAAAATTTTAAAGTTACCGTAACTAAAGATGCGTTAAATATGAAAAGATTTAACTCAAATTACCTTCCACGTATTTTAAAAAAAATGAGCGTCGTGATATTATTAATAATTATCCATGCTTCATAAGTTTATTGAAAAAGAAAAATTCAAAGACCAAGTTTGATCTTATTAATTATGAACTTTCCTTGAATAATAAATCGAAACTTAATTTTAAAATAAAAGATTGTGATGGTTTATTCTATAGAAATGACAATCTCTGCGTTTCAATCAAGTTAAGTGAAATTAAATAAACAGATACTACTAAAAAGATAATTAAAAAATCAATAAATTTTTAAAATAAAAATAAAACCCTTATTTCGAACCTTATTAATACTGATAATTATTGTTCCAAGCTGATTAAAGCTCCATTAGCAATAAAGAAATTTTTATTTGTATTTTCACATAAATTAGCCGAAACAGTTTCTATTAAAAACGAACTGCATAAAGGAGCTGTTATTATTAAAACTTTGGATAATTTAAAATTTCAAAAACAATAACCATACTTTCTTGTAAAATTTGACTTAAAATATGCTAATAGTGACTTTATTATGAAGGATCTTTTAACTTCTGAAGATGCTGATAATGAATCTGTTAATATTGGGTCATCTAATTTAACAAGATTTCAGCTTGATAAACTTTATTTTGATTTTCCAGAGATTAAAGAGATGTGCTTTACTGAAGGCATGCACAAAGATTCTGATAAGATAAGTAGTTTAATAAATCACTTAAAGTTAAATAAAGAATTTCCAAAAGATATTTCATTTTCTGGTGGTAAATTCATTATAAATCAAAAATCAAATAAAATAGAACCCGATTTAAGCAATGCTTCTGACGTTATGTTTAATTTCTCAACATTAGGTAAATTTTTTATTTCCTAATAATTCATTTGATTTTAGAAAATTACATCAGAATTTCCACGTTTTTTTTAATTAACGTTATGAAAATCAAAATTGGAGAATTTGCTGCTCTTTTTCAGAGATTTTTCGAAGAACTTTATGCAAAATCGAAGCAGGAAGAGGAATTTCGGAAAGAATCTGTGCCTTGGTCTCGTGTGCCTTCTGAAGATATGCCTATTCTCCAGATTAATGAATGATTTCATGCATTGGATAGAAGTAATGAGCTTCTGAGCGGCAAGATGGATTCTATTGTTAATACTTTAAATTATCTTTGTTAATATATTTATTATCTTTGACAAATATAATAAATTAAATTGTATTTATAAAACTAATCATGTTAAGGAATCTCTTTCAACTGTTAAGACTGATCTTGTTAGTGTATTTCCTTCAGCTGTTTTAGTCCAAAATAAGGTTCCTTGTCTTAAGTTGTCTGAAGAAGCTTTGATTAGGAAAATACCCACTAAAATTGTTCCTTTAAAAATTAATGATAAAAAGACAATAGTGCCTACTTCTAGAGTAAACTTTTCGCTATTTGTTAGAATTTTAAATTCCAATGAGAGGCGACAGCTCTTTAAGTTATTTTCCAATTTTTAGCTTTATTGAAAGGTAAAGAATCAGAAAAGAAATCTGAGGTATTAAATATCGAGTTGATTAAAATTTCCAAAAAAGAGAATCCACTAAATATAGCTGGATTTAAAAATTTCTTTTTTAGGAATAATAATATATGTGTTACAATTGATTTTTATAATAGTAGTAAAGTAAAATCTAAAAGTACTAAAAACTTAGAAATCAAAACATCTTTAATAAACTCAAAGATTGTTAAAAATTACAATATGAATAAATTTATCCCTGCTTCTTTATCGATAAAGAAGTTTATATTTGTTCTTTCCGATAAACTGGCTAAGACAACTAATATTAGTAATGTCACAGTCAGAGAGGAACAAATAAATAAAATAATTACTTTATTAAAAATTAAAAATAGCCTGCCAGACTATTTAGTAAAATCCCAAATTAAATAAAAGGATGGGGATTTTTAATGTTGGATTTGTTAAATAGTTGTGAGATCGAGTATGAGTTGGGCCAAAAAATAACTGAACTGTCCCGTTCACAAATTAAAGAATTATTTAATTCATTCCCCGAAATTCAGGAACCTTTTTTCATTGAAAAAAAAATCATAGATGAAAACCATGAAAAACAAATTAATTTAATTAATAAATTGAAAATTGAAAAAACATTTCATCAACAGATCTCATTTGTGGGAGTAAATTTGTTAAGATTGATAAATTAAATGATTCTCAGTTTCCACAAGTGGAATCTGAATCCGATATCATTTTTAACCTTGGTTTGTTTAGTCTCTTTGGTTTATCTGAATATGATAATATTTTAAATTCCCTTTTATGTCAAACAAAGTCTCCAGGGAAACTGGTTGATATAATTTTTGATTTAAATTACCTAAATTTAAAAGGCGATATTTTGATACTTCAACAAACGGAACTTATGAAAATTATGTTCAAAACTATATTGTTAATTGTTTGTTAATGCATTCAACTTTAGATCTTGAGACTTGTGCTTTCTTAAATCTTGATAATATTGAATTGTGGGCTCCAAAATTGATTAAGGTGATTCCTTCTTCTTCCCTTTATAGTTCAAGTTGTAAAGAAAAACGTTTAAATCTCAAACAATGGAAATTGTCTGACGAAATTGACAGAATCCACAATATCATTTGTCATGACATTTAGCATCAAAATAAATTTATTTAATTTTCATCTTTATATGAAAAATTATGAGGAAAAATCATTTCTCTTATATTCAAACGAAAAATAAATGGTTTTCATATTTTCCTTGCGAAGATTTTTAATTTTCTGATGTATTTATTGCGCTTTGTAAAATATTTTATATTCTTTTGTTCTATTATTTCGAAAGATTAAATTCAAAAACTAAAATTTATAAAAAATCGAGTAATGATTTGGTAGACGCTATGAAAGACTTGGAGGTCCGAGTTTTGTATGTTTTTTTCTTATATCCATATTTCTCCCAGTTAAAAATTAAAGTTCAGTATTTTAAGCCATTACATTCAAATAAATTATCGATCGTATCCATTTTTAATAATAAAATACCTTATTTATTAAACAGAGACTTAAACAATATTTAATTAAAATTCTCAACAAAATATTTTAAAATTAAAAAAAAACAATTTTACATTTATTTTCTTTCTGTATTACAAAATTATGTTACTTATATCAATTAATTAGCTTGGTTATGAATATGTTTGTCATGAGTGCAATGCCACATACATTGGAATAATTTCCCGTCATCTCCATTCCCAAGTTCTTGATAACTGTCAACTGAAAAAAATGATTGTTATCAGTGACACAATTGTTGTCTGAATTTTGTGTTTATAAGTGGATTTCGTTCGGATCTCGGTTTTCAATATATATGTCTTGGATGCAATACCACATACATTGGATTGACTCTCAATTTCTCGATCACAGTCGATTTAGCAAAGTCATTGATATTAGTAAGAGTAATTTCGTGATGCAGGATGAAAAAAAATGTTAAAAGGGTTTTGGTTAAAAATTTTGTCGAGAATTATAAAAATTTGTTAAAGTCTCGGATTTATAAAATTTTAAAAAATGAATTTAAATTTGGAATATATAAAAAAAATTTTTAAAAGAATATTTTTAGAATATAAAAGAAAAAATTTGTTTAAATAAAAGTAATTTATTTTAATAGTTTCAAGTTCATATCTACCTCACGATGACAGTGAGTCTGTCGAAATATATTGTAGTATAATATATATGTCGCATTGGGACTTTATTTTATTTATATAATTTTCTTCATTCTATTCTCTTATTTTTTAAATTCTCACATTTAGTATAAGAAATAAAGACAAATTAAAAGGATAATTTTAACTCAAAATCAAAATACTTGCAACAAAGTGTACCTGTAAGCAATCAAGCAACCAACTAAGTTTTTCCCATTCCTGAAAAAATTAATTAAATTTGTTTAACACACAAAAAATAACTGAACACTTAAAAAATTTGGAAATATAGATTTGGAAATTTTGTTCTGTAAATAAAGTTCAATGAATTTTAATAGACTTTTACATTGCAATTCAAAAATTAAATAAACCAAATCTAAACAACAAATATTTGTTGTCAACATCTGTCACAAATATTAATTTTATTTCAAAATAAAATATCATTAATAATAACGTGGTGGACCCCATATTAATATAAATTTAAAGTTTGCTGAACTTTCCTAAGCTTTTTCCTGTTTCAAATTTAAATTACATGTAAATTTCATATTTTTTTGAATGAGCTCATAATCCAGATATTTTTCTAAATAAACCTTTTTATAATTTAATTTCGATAAAATTCTACGATCAGTTTTGTAAGATGTTCGATTATTTTTTATTAAAATTTCTTCTAAAAATGTTTTACTTTGTAATTTCCTAAGAATTCTTTTTAATATTCTAGTCGAAATCCAAGCAATTAAGCACTTTAAATACTTACTATTTTTTAATAATTTTTTTGAAAATTTAAGTTTTCAACAATTGTAGTATATTGATAGTTTATTTAATTAAAAATAAGTCACTCAAAACTTAAATTTGAACACTGGATTTACAACATTTTAAGAAAATAATTCACAAACTTTAAAATTTCAACTTAACTAAATGTAACAAATTAAATTATACAAGATTTACTTTACCAATTTCCATAAAATTTGAAATATACATCAAATAATATATAAAGATTTATATTCTATTAAAAAATTAACTTATAAAATAACTTATTGCTAGTGAAAAGAAACTTGATTAGAAAAATATTCTTAAATTAATTTCTTAAAACATTAAAATTATTAAATCAAAGATGCTAAAGGTTTGAATAAAACTGATATAAAAAAAATATCTACCACATTACTAGAAATTAAATGATTATCGACCAAACACTAAATAAGTTGAATTTCTAACAAGCTTATAAAACTACACGGAACATTTACTGATAGAAACCGATAAAATCTACTAAAACTCCAAATATGTATGTTTAATTGTTGTAAAATATTTTTTTTTGTAAAAATAAGACTTATCCTTAAATTATGATTATCATGTGATTAGAATTTGATTAAATTTGTGATGAGTTGTTTAATTTTAAATAAAACTGCTTAATTTGTAAATAATGTTAGTACTTTGAAGAAATTTTGAAAATAAGACCTTCAGCAACTTGGTAAGAAAATAGTAGTTATTGAGTAATACTTATTAAAATTACTAAAGTTTTATAATTTTTGACAAGTCTTCATATATCTTTAATAAAATTTGGTAGTACTTTGAATAAAATATTTTAAAAAAAGTTTCAACACAGTAGCAAATTGTAAAGAAAATTATACTTATCAATTAATTAAATTAACTGACTTGTAAAATAATTGAAAAAAATTTGTTAGATTTTTAAAAATTTAAAGATTTTAGGTAATTATTCTAGATACTTGTTGAATGAAAATTAATTATACAATTTCGCTTCATTCGTGGAAATAATCATATATATTTAAATTATTCAGAAAATTATCGATAACAACATAAGTAATGGGTAACATAAATTTTTTAAATACTAGTCATTTTTATTTAAATTACAATTTTAATTACCGCCAATATTACTTCTTCACTGAAAATTGTTTTTTATAGAATATAATCTCTACTAATTAAAATTTCATTTGTTGACTTGTTATTGACTTGTCATTTTCAATGAAAATTTAATTAACTTTTAATAAATTTAATTACACACTTCAACAGATTAGGTTGTACTCGACAAAAATAAAATATTTTTAGGCTATGTAAATCAATTAGAGATTTTTAGGAAATTTTATGATATTTAATAATATCTAATTTATTTTAGTAAATTTTAATCATCTTTGTGAATTTTATGGTTTTCTGTTGAATTTTAATGGATTTGGGGATTATTATGTTTTTGTAGAAAATATTGAAGAAATGAGGGTAAATCTATAATTTTAGAAGCACTTAATTTCTTGATAATTTAATTAACTTTACTTGATTTTAGGATTATTTTAAATAAAAGTTTATTTTAGGAACAAAATATTTATGAAACATATATTTTAGATAATTATTTACCAATTAGAATCCAATTTGACTGATATATTTTGAAAATTAAATGATTTTTTAATTATAAGTTTATGTTCTATTTAAAAAGTTGATTAAATCCGCTGATTTTTAAAAATATTTTAGTGAAACCTGAAATTCTTATTGATTTTACAGTAAAAAAAAAGATGGTCAATTAATTATTTGCATTTTCCATTTTATTGATTTCGTGGATATCAATCACAAAAGAAGTATAATTTAGAGATTTTTAAGAGGATGCTCAGTATGGTTATCAGTATACATATGAAAATCGTTGAATTATATCTATGGGTTGACTGGTAATCTTTATTAAATTTATACTTGATTTACTGATTAATTTTTAATTATTTGAGCAACATGATATATTTTATGATTTTACAATAATTTAGTGAAATTTAATTTATGTGGGAAACAGGTATCGCGACGGTCCGATTGGGAGTCTTTCTTTCTTCCCTAATATAATCTCGCATGGAGAATGCTTTGTGGTTTTCTGTTTAATGGTTATTAGACCAAATTCTATAGTTGGTAGAATCGTGCTCCAATACTTGGTCTTCCTTTCTTTCATCACCGCGCCTATCATGCTTTTAGCCGTTCCAAACAATCTTTCCACCAGACAATCACTTTGAGTATAATATGGTAAAGTGAAGGTTTTTTTAAAACCCAAGATTTTACATTATTCAAGAAAAAGTTATGATTGAAAAATACTATCTCAATATGACTGTGTTCTTTCTGGGACACCTACTTTTGATATCCAGTTTCTTCATAGTGCTTGTGCAATCTTCGGTGCTTCTGTCGTAGCCATGTGTATTAGACTTATATACTTCGAGAAATAGTCTATAATTCCAAGTAGATACTTGTAAATCCTGGTTGTTGCTTTGAAAGGTCCTGTTTTGTCTATTCCAATAATCTGGAAAGGTCTTTCACCCACAATGTTTTGTAAAAGTGCTTTAAAGTCCGTTTAAAGTTTTTATTATGCAGGCATTCCTTACACCTTACAATAGCTTATCGTATCTCTTTATCCATTGCTGACCAATAAAATTCTTTTTTAATAGCTTCGATTGTCTTTTCTATTCCTTTATGCCCTAAAAAGAAATGAAACTGCTTAATGATGAGACCCCTTTCCGTTCTTGGTACCACCAATAAATATTTATCATCTCGGCACATATATAATAACCCACCTTGCATTCTACAATGTGTTCTAAGACCCCATAATTCTTTTGTACTTTACTGCCATTCTTTAAATTACTAGGCTCTTCCTCCGTTAAGCAGTCGCCTTTCACTATCAAATTGATTATAAACTGAATATATGTATCTTTGTCTTGTCCCCAATTATCCTCTTCCTTTACTATCTGATTCATTGTCCTTTCAGGTTCACGATTATCTTCACCAGCTTCTTCCTCCTTGTATACTTTTGAGATTTCTCCGTTTCTTAGGCTCGTCGTGGTTGATCATACATTGTTCACATGGTGGTAATCTTGACATTGCACCAGCGTTAACATGCTCGTTGCTTTTCCTAAATTCCACCACCATGTCGAGAATTTCCAATTCAGCACTCCATACACAATATTGAGATGTATTTGGGCTCTCCCAATTCAAAAGTTTCAGTATCAATGTAATATTTCACTTCATCGGATTTTCCGATATCCATTTTGTAATTACTGAAAATATCTTCTTTCTTTTTTAATATTTTCACCAACTCAAATCTATCATGTTCATTAATATCTGAACGCAACCCTTCCTCGATTTTATCTATTATTGCCTCTATTGCCTTCCTGTCATTAATTTTTTTATCCTTCGTGAGTTTATTGATACAGTTAATATAGTTGATATAGTTATTAATATAGTCAACATTGATATAGTTAGCATATTTCTCTTTCAACGTTGGGTTTGTCGCAAGACCTCTTATCATCTTTGCCGTATTTTACTCACTCCAACTGTTTTTTGTCATTGCGTCACAGTTATTTTCCTGTTCTTTCAAATCTACTGTATCTGTAATGTCAATTTTTATGTCCTCCTCGCGTTCTTACAGAATCGAGCTATGTGACCTAGTTCATTACATTTATAACACTTACGATCCGTCATTCATGTAAGAGTCCAATCGTTTCCAGGCCGTGTTCCTTGCCCCTTCAAATTTTCTATATCCGTTTCAATCTTTGTATTTCTTTCTTTAATGCGACTATTGTTCATTGATCCAAGGAACTGAACTTCCTGAGTTGATGTCCTTTTTCCTTTGTTGTCATACTTTTGTCTTCCGCCTTTATTTCTTCAACCGCCTCTTCTAATGTTTTTTGGTTGCCTAATTTTCAGGGCAGTTGAAAGAAGATTATGCCGTAACCCTTCAATAAAAGCTTAATTCATCATTCTTTCGTTATCGCCGTCGTATGTCATACATCGCAATCGTACTCTTTTGGCAAATTCGACGGTACTTTCGTTTCTTTCTTGTATTGTATCATTTAATATGTCGACTATAACCAATATTTTCGACTTCTTTTCACTCAGGAATTTCATAATGTTATCGGTGTACCACTCTATTGACTTTTCTGCATCTTTCTTGGTAATGCAATGAACATCTTTTATAACATCTTCCTCGAAGTACTTTAGTAAAACCTCTTTTTCTTCATCTGCTGTTACTAAATTGTGTTCCTTGAACTGCTTTACAAAATCTTGTACTTTCTCCAAATGTTCTTCAATCTTTTCGTTACCGTATCTCCTAAAGATTTTCAACCTTGAGAGTCTTTCATTAAATAGAAATTCTTGTAAGTATTCTTTTTTTCTCGTGACGCCATGTTATATTTCCTATTTTAAAATGCAATCTAATAGTTTTAAAACAAAGGTTTTAAAATAGAAATGATAATCATAAGTAAGTCAGTGATTTGATGAAAAGTTTGATAAATATTTTGATGATCAGTATATTATGAAGGGGATTATACAAGTGAGGAAATTTTATATAGTTCTTTTAATTATATATATATATATATATAATTTTACTGGTGACAGTATGGTAGTACCTTATAAGCGTATCAGCCCACTACCCTTTTCCTATACCTTCAAGGTCAAGGTCATAGAAAGTCATATTAAGAAAGTTATATAACCGAGCTAAATAACTTATTTAAACATGGCCAGAACCGTCCACCTTTCCCACATCCTCTCAATATTTATTATTTGAATTATCTGTGTCGGATACGTATGGTTGAATGAAACGGCAGAATGGAAATGTCTTAATATAAAAGAACGAAAAATTAGACGATTAACTTAAAATTGTATTTAACGAATGAAATAGCGCTCACTAAAAAAATGGTATGATCTCTACTAAACACTGATTTTTTAGAGCAGTGGATGTGAAATTACCAATTATTTCCTATTTTTTAATTTTATTTTCTATTGATCAGTTTGGTTTTGTGGAGAGGTTTTATTTTTTATTAATTAATTTCAAAATTAATCTTCCTTTGGTAATCTCCATCTTTTTTTCTAGCAACCATTTTCCTATTTGATCTCGTAATTGTTCTTGTTACATTTTTACATTTTTATTTTCATAAATGTTTTTTTCTTTGAAAATAAATTGATGATTTTTGGGTTCTTGTTGAACAATTTATATCAAGATATTAATAATTTGTTTTAATGAACCAATTATGCTCATTTATTTCTTCTAGACTAATACGAGTTTCTGGATTAATATCAATACACTTTATAATAAGGTCTTTTGCAAGATCCGAGCAACGCAAGAAATTGGAATGCTTTAACTGTAATGTCTCTTCAATATCATTAAAAATCGAATTCATTTCCAGGCAAACAAATAATGTACATCCTAAAGAAAATACTTGATTTTCAAAACATTGTATCTTTTTCTTGGAGAATTTCCGGTGACATATAACCGATAGTGCCAACTACCCGATTAGATTCTGGAGACTTGGAAAATGGGCTGAATAGGACATCTTCGAAATCTATTAATTTTACTTGTAAAGTTTTACAATTGACCATAATGTTGTCAGGTTTAATATCCATATAAAATACTCCAATTGAATTTAGTTTTCGAATAATTTCTAATAAATTTTGAAAATGATTTTGTATTTGAATTCGACTTGTCCATTTAACAAATAATCAACCAAATCTGACCAGTCGCCCCCCAGATATTCCATTACCATGAAATACTCGAATTCGGTTTCAAAACTTTCAATTATTTTTGGGCTCATATTTAAATCATTAATAAGATTTAATATAATTATTTCTTTTGGAATTGATTCATTTTCATTACTCTTGACAAAGGAAAGAAAACGCTCCTTAAAAAATAACTTTATAATAACTAATTTTTTGTCGGTTTTTGTCTCTGCAAGACATACTTCGCCTTTGGTGCTCTTTATTAAAGATTTAATTAAATTGTATTTATCCATATACACGACTTTAATTAATAATAAGTAATAAGTTACATTAAAAATTTAAATATGTATTTATTATGCAATATTTTATAATTTAAATTCAGTAATAATAAAAATAAGGAAAAATTATTTTTCAATATTGAAATAAATAAAATATTATCTGATATTTTTATACCAATTTACTAGTTGATATCTTTTGATGAGTCTGATAAGCCAAATGAATATGATACCAAATTAAACAGCGAAGGCTTATGTATGCACGGAGGTGAATGTAAATATCAAAGATTTAAAAATATATAATAATAGTTGGATTTATCATGGGATATATCACTAATATTATACATAATCCACGTGAACATTACTTGATATGGTGAGTCCCACAGTCTTTATTAAATTATTTACCATTTTACTTTTATTAACTGTTTATTTCTATTTAGTTATTAAATAAGTTCAGCTTGGAACAAATTGTAATCTGATTCGAAGTGTCATTTGTAATAAAGCAGTAAAACAAATTAATTACTATATTTAATTTACAACAAAGTGATTACAAATATTAAATAACTTAATTATCAATATTATCTGTATGTCACTTTAAAGGGTTACCAGAAATAAACATAATTGGCAATAAATTGTTTGCAAGATTGAATATTTCAGATGATTTGTCAGAGAGACTTAAAATGAATTTAAATATAAATGTTGGGCAAATACAAGGACTTGTTTAAATCTATCGGAAACAGCACGCATAGTTAAAATCAGACCTATCAACACCAAATAAACAACCCTAAACTATGAGGAAAATGCAATAAAATATAATATCAAAAACATAAAAGTAAAATAAAATAATAACAAACATACACCAAGATCAGCACGAAATTAACACAAATATAAAAATATAACAAGAAAATTTTAAGGAAACTAGATCAATTTATAAAATCAGCCTTTTAATGGAAAAGCTGGTTGAAAATAAAATATTTCTAATCGGAAATATTCAATTAGAATATAAATAAAATAAATTATGTATTTAATGAAAGAAAATAACAAGATTAGAGATAGATATTACAAGTAAAATCAAGGTCAGATTTTGTTTAAACGCATCAAAAAGAACACACAAGGTTAGGGTCACAAAATAGGTATAAATACCGATTCATTTTCACACGATTTTAACATTTGGTTAAACCAAAACTTTACGTTTTCAACTCCGAAAAGCACTTTTAACCGAAAGGCACTTGTATTGTGAAACGATGTTAAGCACATTTTCTTTGCGAAAATTTACGGAATGCAGAACGCTCGAGAATTTTTGAATCAACTTACATGATACGTACTCAAGCAAACTACAAATAAGTCCCTGCTTGGGCGTGTCCTCTGCAAATGTGATGTCCATGAATGTAATGTAATGTTTTATGCCAAATTATATGCTTCAACGGATCAGGTTTATTTATTTTTGTCGAAATTTTCTGGCCCAAGGCCAGCAAATACCACAAGTAATTAAAATCATACACATTATCACATTGTGTAAGGGCGGTTTCTCCCCTATAATTCTGTGCCGTGAAGGTCCATGTCGTGAGAAACAACGGATGCCGAACGTCAACATCTAACACATCTGCTTAAAATCATCAACACCGAGTAGCTGAGTGAGCGCTCTTAAAATCAAAATATGAACATAATTTCAACCTTAAGGCCAAAATGAAGTAAAAAGCGAGGGGAAGGGCGCGAAATTAGTGTAACGCATATAAAATAATAATGTTAAGGAAAAATACTAAATTAACCAATGGTTTTAAAATCCAAATTTAAACTCAGGATAACAGTAGTTAAATAGAATTTAAATAAGAATGATCATGATTTTGTAACGTTAACAAACTAACAAACAGATTAAAACTAACTCTTGTTGCAGAGCTTAAAATGAAGGAAGCAGGTTATTTAATCAGACTTAAAATTATTATATAGGCTAACCAGTAACGTTAAATAGAAGTCAGTAATAGTAAAGAAAGTAGAAATAAATAAATACGCAATAATCATCGATGACAACCATCTAGACTTAACGTAAATTTACCTAATGAAAATAAATGAAACATAAACATTCACCTCATAAATAATAATGACGACGAACACGAAAAGTCAAAATCTTTATTCATTAATAAAATAATTCAGTCAGACACAAATAAATTGATCGGAATAAATTTAGCAAAAATTAGTAAATCTTGTGCTTGAGAAATTCGAAGTGTTGTGAAGGTTGATCTGATTTCATGTGATATATATATAAACATCCATCCACCAAATGATATAGAACTGAGAATAGGCTCTTTAAGTGTGAAATCATTAATATTTACGAACTCTGAATTCTACCAACACTCGTCGTATCACGTTCACTAATATTTTCTACTTCAGGTATGGAAGCAATTCAGGTGATAAATCAAGAACTGTCCCGACTACGTACAACCAACCTGGACCTTCACCAACAGTTATTACAAGTAAGCAATGAATGTCAGGAGATCAAATCTAGTCAAATAATTTATGTGTGTATTTTTTTTTTCGAAATTTTTTTCAAATTTTTGGCGCGATTTTTTTTATTCAAATTAATCAAATTCATTGAAACCAAATCCATTGTTATATTTACTTGGTATCAACTTCTGAATACTGATAGCCCATACACAGTGAATAATTCATTAATAACTGAACAACAATCACTAGGTACTGTATACAAATAACTGAGTATTGTACAACTCTCTATATACATACTAAGCATTTAATAATTTACTTATTCATTAAAATGATATATTTAAATAATATTTACTCTTTGAACACCGATATTCAACCTACTTAACCCACTTAAAAATAATATTTTCTCTCAAACATTTCCCCTTAAAATACTTGGTTATTCACACACTCACAATATGTTATCAATAACTAGTTACTGAACAAATCAAAATCAAAACTTGTTTACTGACTAAGAAATCTTTAAATAAAAGCACATAAAAATTTGAACAATCAAACGAAGTACAAGTTCAATTATAAATTTTATTAACTTCTCCACTCTTTTATCGATCATTGATGTCTCCAAATTGTTTGTTTGCTTAGTTACCTGATTGCTATTAAGAAATTATTAATCATTGAAACCCAATCAAGTGTTTTATTTTCTCTGAATAAAATTTATTGCTTTACAAGTCTTGTATGTGATTTATTGACATTTTGTAAAACTTAGTTAAAAGTCTTTGAAATTTTTCTACTATTTTTGTAATATTTTTAATTGCGTCCAACAATGAACAATTACTTAAAGTTATTTTCAAAGATAAATGTCAACCTTTTCATTTATTTTTACACGACCCTAAATAAATAAATTGCTAACTCATCAAATAATTATTTAAATTCATTTTTATATGATTTCTGATCTTTTCACCCCCCAACTCTTATTGTTTACTGAATGATAAATTAATTAGTAACTATAAGTAGTGGTTAATCTAATTGCTAGTGAAAAGAAACTTGATTAGAAAAAGATACTTAAATAAATTTTTCAAAACATATATTACTTTCATTGTACATGGAATAAATTTTCATATTTTTATTGAAAATGAATCAACTCTTAAAATTATTAAATCAAAGATGCTAAAGATTTGAATAAAACTGATATAAATAAAATAATATCTACCACATTACTAGAAATTTAATGATTGTCGACCAACCACTAAATAAGTTGAATTTCTAACAAGCTTATAAAAACTACACGGAACATTTACTGATAGATACCTATAAAATCTACTAAAAATCCAAATATGTATGTTTAATTGTTGTAAAAGATTTGTTTTTGTAAAAATAAGACTTATCCTTAAATTATGATTATCATGTGATTAGAATTTGATTAAATTTGTGATGAGTTGTTTAATTTGAAATAAAACTGATTAATTTATAAATAATGTTAGTACTTTGAAGAAATTTTGAAATAAGACCTTCAGCAACTTGGTAAGAAAATAGTAGTTATTGAGTAATACTTATTAAAATTACTAAAGTTTTATAATTTTTGACAAGTCTTCATATATCTTAAAAAAATATGTTAGTACTTTGAATAAAATATTTTAAAAAAAGTTACAACACAGTAGCAAATTGTAAAGAAAATTGTACTTATCAATTAAATAAATTAACTGAGTTGTAAAATAATTGAAAAACATTTGTTAGATTTTTAAAAATTTAAAGATTGTTAGGTGATTGTTCTAGATACTTGTTGAATGAAAATTAATCGTACAATTTCTCTTCATTCGTAGAATTAATCATTTATATTTAAATTATTCAGAAAATTGTCAATAACAACATAAGTAATGGGTAACATAAATTTTTTAAATACTAGTCATTTTTAATTAAATTGCAAATAATAAAATCAAATAAATACTTGAATACAAATAATTACATGAATCAAACATTTTTTTAGAACCGAACACGTATAGTATATTTTATTCAGATTCCAATAATATCATTAAAATTAACCAAACGCTTACTGATATATTTTGATAACCCTTACTCTTAACCAATCATTTCTCTTTAAATGACAATATTTCCTGCTATATTCATTATTTTCCTAAAAACACCGATTTAAATCGATATTCAACCGAATAAATTTCTTGAAATTCTCTTAAAATAAATTCATCTCTTGACCAATCATTTTCCTTTAATATAACAAAATTAAACTGACACAACCTCTTAAAAATATCAACAAACCTGTTCTCATTCGGTAATTTCCCCTTAAAAGGTCATAAATTCTCTTCTTAACCAATCATTTCCCTTAAAATAAAATAAAATTTGCTCTCAATCAATCATTTCTCTTTAAATAACAATAATTTCAGCTATATTCATTATTATCATAAAAAATCACCGACTTATATCGATATTCAACCGGATTAATTTCTTGAAATCCTCTTAAAATAAAATTCCTCTCTTGTACAATCAAATCCCTATAAAAATACTATAAATTTACTCTAAACTAATCATTTCTCTTTAAATGACAATATTTCCAGCTATATTCATTATTTTTATAAAAATCACCGACATATCGATATTCAACCGAATAAATTTCTTGAAATCCCCTTAAAATAAAATCCATCTCGTGACCAATTATTTCCCCTTAAAAGATCATAAATTCTCTTCTTAACCAATCATTTCTCTTTAAATGACAATATTTCCACTCTCACAAAAGATTTGTCCACATATTGATATCTATCTGAACAAAACCCCCTAAAAATATTATAAATTGCTCCTCTATATTCTCCATTTAGAAAATATTTACCCTTTGAACACAGATATTAAACCAACTCAACCTCTTTAAAAATGACAACAAACAACAACATTTTTATTTTATGCCTATATTTATATATAGAAAGTATTGAGACTGAATATTGCATTGTTTTTTATTACGAGTTTAAAATATCCCTGACTATAGTGTGTTCATCTTAGGCGATTTGAGCCAATTTTAATTTTATGCTTTTTTTATCGTTAGGCGATTCAAGCCAATTTATTTTAGTCTTTTTCAAAAATACCCCCTGACTATAGTGTGATTAAAAAAAATTTATTCAAAAAAAAAAATTTCAATTTTATTTCAAAAATTCGCCAAAATTGGAATTTACAAAAAAATGTTCCAAAAATTTGAATTAAAAAAAACCGCGCCAAAAACTCGAAAAAAAATTCGAAAAAAAATACACACAAAAAAATTAATTAAAATACACACAAAATTAATTAACTTGATTACATCATTATGTATTCAAGATAATCCGAAAATAATCTGTAAATAACCCCCCCCCTCCCCCTATTTTATTATGCAATGGTGTGTGGTCGCAGTGTACCACTAACTACCTACTCTAGCAGTCAATGCTACTTCTAGTTCACGTATATGGGGGCGCAATGCCTGGACTAATTACTTATTCTCTTGCCAGCCGCGTTGTGCTGCATCCATCTTCTGAAAAACTTTTCTCGCCCGCTCTGGTTTGATTCAGGTAGATTTGATCTCCTGACATTCATTGCTTACTTGTAATAACTGTTGGTGAAGGTCCAGGTTGGTTGTACGTAGTCGGGACAGTTCTTGATTTATCACCTGAATTGCTTCCATACCTGAAGTAGAAAATATTAGTGAACGTGATACGACGAGTGTTGGTAGAATTCAGAGTTCGTAAATATTAATGATTTCACACTTAAAGAGCCTATTCTCAGTTCTATATCATTTGGTGGATGGATGTTTATATATATATCACATGAAATCAGATCAACCTTCACAACACTTCGAATTTCTCAAGCACAAGATTTACTAATTTTTGCTAAATTTATTCCGATCAATTTATTTGTGTCTGACTGAATTATTTTATTAATGAATAAAGATTTTGACTTTTCGTGTTCGTCGTCATTATTATTTATGAGGTGAATGTTTATGTTTCATTTATTTTCATTAGGTAAATTTACGTTAAGTCTAGATGGTTGTCATCGATGATTATTGCGTATTTATTTATTTCTACTTTCTTTACTATTACTGGCTTCTATTTAACGTTACTGGTTAGCCTATATAATAATTTTAAGTCTGATTAAATAACCTGCTTCCTTCATTTTAAGCTCTGCAACAAGAGTTAGTTTTAATCTGTTTGTTAGTTTGTTAACTATGCGTGCTGTTTCCGATAGATTTAAACAAGTCCTTGTATTTGCCCAACATTTATATTTAAATTCATTTTAAGTCTCTCTGACAAATCATCTGAAATATTCAATCTTGCAAACAATTTATTGCCAATTATGTTTATTTCTGGTAACCCTTTAAAGTGACATACAGATAATATTGATAATTAAGTTATTTAATATTTGTGATCACTTTGTTGTAAATTAAATATAGTAATTAATTTGTTTTACTGCTTTATTACAAATGACACTTCGAATCAGATTACAATTTGTTCCAAGCTGAACTTATTTAATAACTAAATAGATAAACAGTTAATAAAAGTAAAATGGTAAATAATTTAATAGAGACTGTGGGGACTCACCATATCAAGTAATGTTCACGTGGATTATGTATAATATTAGTGATATATCCCATGATAAATCCAACTATTATTATATATTTTTAAATCTTTGATATTTACATTCACCTCCGTGCATACATAAGCCTTCGCTGTTTAATTTGGTATCATATTCATTTGGCTTATCAGACTCATCAAAAGATATCAACTAGTAAATTGGTATAAAAATATCAGATAATATTTTATTTATTTCAATATTGAAAAATAATTTTTCCTTATTTTTATTATTACTGAATTTAAATTATAAAATATTGCATAATAAATACATATTTAAATTTTTAATGTAACTTATTACTTATTATTAATTAAAGTCGTGTATATGGATAAATACAATTTAATTAAATCTTTAATAAAGAGCACCAAAGGCGAAGTATGTCTTGCAGAGACAAAAACCGACAAAAAATTAGTTATTATAAAGTTATTTTTTAAGGAGCGTTTTCTTTCCTTTGTCAAGAGTAATGAAAATGAATCAATTCCAAAAGAAATAATTATATTAAATCTTATTAATGATTTAAATATGAGCCCAAAAATAATTGAAAGTTTTGAAACCGAATTCGAGTATTTCATGGTAATGGAATATCTGGGGGGCGACTGGTCAGATTTGGTTGATTATTTGTTAAATGGACAAGTCGAATTCAAATACAAAATCATTTTCAAAAATTTATTAGAAATTATTCGAAAACTAAATTCAATTGGAGTATTTTATATGGATATTAAACCTGACAACATTATGGTCAATTGTAAAACTTTACAAGTAAAATTAATAGATTTCGAAGATGTCCTATTCAGCCCATTTTCCAAGTCTCCAGAATCTAATCGGGTAGTTGGCACTATCGGTTATATGTCACCGGAAATTCTCCAAGAAAAAAGATACAATGTTTTGAAAAATCAGGCATTTTCTTTAGGATGTACATTATTTGTTTGCCTGGAAATGAATTCGATTTTTAATGATATTGAAGAGACATTACAGTTAAAGCATTCCAATTTCTTGCGTTGCTCGGATCTTGCAAAAGACCTTATTATAAAGTGTATTGATATTAATCCAGAAACTCGTATTAGTCTAGAAGAAATAAATGAGCATAATTGGTTCATTAAAACAAATTATTAATATCTTGATATAAATTGTTCAACAAGAACCCAAAAATCATCAATTTATTTTCAAAGAAAAAAAACATTTATGAAAATAAAAATGTAAAAATGTAACAAGAACAATTACGAGATCAAAATAGGAAAATGGTTGCTAGAAAAAAAGATGGAGATTACCAAAGGAAGATTAATTTTGAAATTAATTAATAAAAAATAAAACCTCTCCACAAAACCAAACTGATCAATAGAAAATAAAATTAAAAAATAGGAAATAATTGGTAATTTCACATCCACTGCTCTAAAAAATCAGTGTTTAGTAGAGATCATACCATTTTTTTAGTGAGCGTTATTTCATCCGTTAAATACAATTTTAAGTTAATCGTCTAATTTTTCGTTCTTTTATATTAAGACATTTCCATTCTGCCGTTTCATTCAACCATACGTATCCGACACATATAACTCCAATAATAAATATTGAGAGGGTGTGGGAAAAGTGGACGGTTCTGGCCATGTTTAAATAAGTTATTTAGCTCGGTTATATAACTTTCTTAATATGACTTTCTATGACCTTGACCTTGAAGATATAGGAAAAGGGTAGTGGGCTGATACGCTTATAAGGTACTACCATGCTGTCATCAGTAAATATATATATATATATATATATATATATATATATATATATATATATATATATAATTAAAAGAACTATATAAAATTTCCTCACTTGTATAATCCCCTTCATAATATACTGATCATCAAAATATTTATCAAACTTTTCATCAAATCACTGACTTACTTATGATTATCATTTCTATTTTAAAACCTTTGTTTTAAAACTATTAGATAGCACTTTAAAATAGGAAATATCAATTTCCAACTAGCATGCCTTATTATGCTCAATAATATAGCTGTTTCTTATCAATATTAATTTCTTTTTTATTTTAATTTTTTAAAAAAATTATTTATTTAATTACTATTACGTGGATTATATTGTTGCATAATATTTTCTACAAAATTTGACTCAGAATCAGATTTATTTAAGGTATTCACGAATTTTCAGCACAGCCTTTTTCAAGTGATTTCAAGGAGTAAAATTATATATTTTGTATTTTATATTTATTTTATTGGTTAAATTTAATTTTAATTAATATTGAGTTTTAAATTTATTTTAACTTATCCCCCAAAAAATAAAGAAGTTTTCAATTTAAATTAGTTTAATATAGATGGTTAGTTTGTGTTTTTTGATAAAAAAAGTTTCTGCGGCTTGTCTTTGTAATGTGTTTTTAAACGCGTTTTGTAGTATTTGACATTTTGTTTCGTGAATTAGTAGTGCTGATTTGTGTACTTTTTCCAGTGTTCATGATAATTACTGGCTTTGATTTTAATATGTCTATTGAGTCGTGATCGGAATGTTCTGTGTTTCTCCTATGTATATTGCGTTGCATTTCATGCAAGTGATTTTGTATACGATGTTTTTAGAAAAGCAACATCATTTGGTAGGCGAATGGCACAGACAATCTTAATGATAAAGGTCTGAAGTTTGGGCTTTTTGAGATTTTCGAAGTTGTGATTTCAAAGGTGCTGCAATGGTGAAGGTTGGACGAATATGTACAGATAAATCTGTGTTGTGAATGAAATATCTGATTACATTACATGTCTTATTGTTCAAGAAAGGGAAGCGTGGGTATCTTATTGTTTTGCCGTGTTTCTTTTGTGTGTTGTGATTTGTTTTGTTGTTCTTTTTGGAGCTATATTCATTTAAAAATATTTCTCTACAAATTCTATTGGATATCCATTTTGCAAAAAACGTGTTTTGAAATTATCGATGGTTTCTTTTTTTTGTTATGTCAGAACAGTTTCTCATTGCTCTTTATCTCTCCTATTAATAATGCTATTTTGCGCTGGAGTGGAACTGTTAAACTTTTAAATTATTCTCATTATAACTTTATAGAAATATAACATGGCGTCACGAAAAAATAAAATACATACAAGAATTTCTTTTTAATGAAAGACTACTAATAAACGAGGAAAATGAAAAGAAAGCGAACACCAATGAAGATTATACAAAACGAATAAACGAAACTAATGAAATCAGAAGAATAAACCGAACCAGGAAAGACAGAAGGAGTGAAGGAAAATTCAAACAAGGATATAAAACTTATGATAACGCTATCAGATACTGTAATAAATGCCGACAACAAGGTCACAATGAAAACGAATGTTATAGAAAGAACATAAGTCTGATTTATCAAAGAAATCGATACACAAAAAATCAACATTATCGCGCAAAGTTATGTTATGAATGCAGTGAAGTAGAACATTTAGCAAACAGCTGCCCAAATATGAAAGATAAATTGAGAAATCAGCTCCAAAGAGATAATGGGGAACAGAGCAATCAAATGTATGTAAAAAGAAGAATGTATCAGTCAGAGATAAGAAAGTACCAACCAACGGTAATAACAAGGCAACAATACACGAATAAAGAAGAGAAAAAGAACGAACCAAACAAACAACTAGATATAAACTCATACCCAGTATTGAGAAGACAATGTATCGAACAAATTAGGATAATAAGGGAATTGATTGTAAAAGAAACTAAAGAGGATGAAAAAATTTTAATGTGGAAACAAGTAGCAGAAAATAAATCAAGAGAGAGTGAAACACTAATGACAACAGTACTCAGACTAAAAGAAGAGGTAATGTTAGCAGAATTAAAAATAAACGAAATGAAGGAAGATCAAGATAAACATTAGATATTGATTAGATGTACAGAATTGGTAGAGATGAGGAAGATTAAAAGTAATATAGAGAATAAAATGGAGATAAACAGCGAAGTGTAGACGAAAAAGTCAAAAAAGATATGTATATAATTAAAGTAGTATCGACGTATATGTAGAATTTGATGTATAAGTGGATAAAATAAAAGTAGCAAAACAAAAATAGGTGTATATTTAGACATTAATGTAAATATTACTAAGTATCAATAAATATGTAAAAAAGAATTTGATAAGAAAAATCAATGTCGAGGACGACATTTGATACTTAGAGGAAGATACGCCTAACGATGAAGACAATGACAATCAACAATAAAACAGCGACGAAAAGGAAACAACGAAAAGAAAGCTAAAGGGTGTAACAACAATAAAAACAATAGAAACAACAAAAACGAAAACAAAAAGACGAAATATGGAAAACGCACTGTATGCCTACCATAAATAGAAATAAATTTGAAAAATAATATTACGACGTTACAGAACTCAAAAAGGATCATCGAAATAAAACAAATAACCTAACTTCAAAAACAAAATATTCCGTATGTAACGAACCGGATGATGATATAAATGCAATAACAAGATAACTAATCGTAGAATACACTAAAAACTCAACTCAACGACAAAAAGTGAAAAAGACGAGTCAACAAAAATGGAACCGATCAAACAGTTAAATGAACTGAGAAAACAAAAAAGCAATGTGATGAGGCGGTTCAGAAAGTCAGAACCTCTCCTAAATTACAACGAATATAGATAAAGGGAATATGAGTGTATATAATGTATAAAATATATAAAAGTATTATAAAGCGTTATGCATAGTATATAACTCTTCCAAATTTTTTTAACGTTTAAAATTAGATGAGAAAGTGAATAATGAGTATAAAATTAAGATTAAAAAATCAAAACTATCAGGAAGGCGTAAACGTTCACAGAGATGTAGAAACGGCAGAGAATTTTGTTAACGAGTACAGTAAACTCAGTCCAAAACAATGAGCTGACAACCAAATGATGCCATAAAATACAAATTATTATCATATGTCGAACATTGAAGAACAACAGAGAAGAATTATTAGAATGGGAAGATAAATTGAAACGCTAAAAAAACACAGAGTCAGTGACAAAGAAACGAACTGCAATGCCGAACGCAACCGGTAGAAGTAGATCAGCAAGAGGAATGGACTGATTGACTACTGAATCAAGTAGAAGAAACACAAGAACCGGATTCGTCTAGTAGCGTAAACAAATGACAGGAAACGTACTTGTGTAGAAAGATTAACTGTAGAAATGCAGAAAGAAAAATATATGTAAAATTCGATATATAAAAGTAAAACGAAATCAAAAATACGTAAAAGAATAAATGAATAAACGTAGAAAATACAAAGAAAAATATGGTAGAAGATGAATTCAACAAAAGGCATGATGGAAATCAACGAAATTATCAAAATAACCAGAAAGCAACCACAAATAAAACTAGAACCAAGATTTTGATGTGGATTATGTACAGAGTTACTAAAAGAGCCAAGACAAACGGAATGCGGATAGAGATTGTGCACCGAGTGCATAATAAACCGAACATTAAATCGTTCAAAGAGATGTCCTGACTATGGAGATACTAAAATAGAATCCCTTAAAGAAACTCAAGAAGACCGAGCAACCACCAAAGAAATATTATCCATGAGAATAAAATGCCCAAACGAACCGTGCAAGTGAAAAGGGAGAATCAAAGACACAAATGACTATATGGAAAAATTTAATTATAAAAGAAAACCATGTGAAAGATGTCAAAAACCAGTAATAAAAGGTGAGAAAAGTGTCTGTGAAGAAGGGAGAATAAAATGTGAACACTTAAACATGACCGAAATGTAGAAACAAATACAACAAAAACATGTGAATATAGAGGAGGAAAAGGTCAGTGGCAAATTCGGACGAATATGTCCAAGTCAATGTGGGTAATAGAAGAAGTAGAGTTAAAATAGCATTGGGAAAGATGCAGCATAAAGAGAACAGAATGCCCAATGGTAAAAATGGGATGTAAAACAAAAACTTTGAAAGAAGAACTGTTACAATAGCCACCGAAGCTCCCAAAATGATGAAGAAGGAAACCATGTGGAATTATGTGAAAGACAATATGTTGTTAGTAAAAGGTATCGGTGGAAAAGACGGGAGCCGGGGGATATCAGATTGAGTACGCCGAGAATGTAAATTGATTATAAATACATATATGTATATATCGTAAAAGAATGACCCATAAATATTATAAAATCTGTACTGCGTAAAATTAAAACGATGAACACCGCAAAAGAAAAATAAACTGATTATAATTTATTTACTTGTAGAAAATAAATACTGAGCAAATGATAATTGAAGTGCGAGTTGATATTCCGACGTTAATGGTGATGAAACTAATGAACAACAAGGTAAATAGAGCAATATTCATTAAAAACGATGCCGCCGAAAAAATAAATCAAATGGAAACAGAGATGGGAAAACATAAAGTAATGATGAAACAGTTGAGAGAACGAGCCAAGAACATATGCAACCATCAAACAATTGAACTTCACGATAGAGCGAATTGGAAAATTATACGAGAAAGACATGGCGGAAACGAAGGAAATGATAGAAAGTAAAACGGAAAACGATGTCGGAGCAGCAAAGAAAACAAAATTGCAACAAATGTCAACAGCACAAGAAGCGGAAACGGAAAACTATAAATGGCAAGCCGAGTGGTGGGAAAAGAAAACCAAAGAAAAGAACGAACAAGTAAACCAGTTGAACAAAATAAAAGAGTCCAATAAAGATCAAGAAATGAAATTAAAGTATAATAAGGTAATGGCAGAATTGCAAAACCGAAGCAACAGGCAGTTAGAAAACGAAGTATATGAGTAAAGCGAAAGATTGATCAAAAGATAGACGAATTAGGAACGATGAGAATTAAACACCTAGGACAAGTAGCGGAAGCTGCATACTATGAATACCGAAAGAAACAAGCAAATAAGAAGAGAGAGAAACTCGAAACCCAAGTGGAGCAAGTGGGAAACGTACAAATAAGAGTGAGAGAAGAACTAGTAAACACAAATAGAAAGCAAATCGCACAAATAACTCAATGATCCAAAGTAATGAGACAAAGTGGACGAGCCATAAAAGGGCTAAGGAAACAAGCAAGAACCTACCAGAGAAAATACCAGGAAACCGCAAGACAGCTGAAGGAATTGCCGCAAAAGTGGACACCTCTGGATGATTGCAAAATGTGGGAACAACTCGAAGACCAGAGGAAGATTATCAACGAGATACAAAAGCAATTAAAGAAAACTAAATAGAGAGAAGAGGATTTAAAATTGATCATAGCAATTCGAGAAAACGAGATAACAGTGGCGCAAAGAACATTTAGAAAACTATCAAGATTAAATGAACAAAATCAACTGTAAATGGAAATAGAGCAGTCGCGCCAAGAACATGATGAGCGAGATGTGGTAGGATATAAGGACATGTGTGAGAAAAGAGACATCGGACTACAAAGGCAAAAGGCACAATGGGAAAATAAGAAGGAGGCACTCAAGACGAAAGTGAGAAACTTGGAAAGTGATGTCAAAAGGCTCAAGGCCCATGAAAATACTACTATGCTAAAAAAGGAAGTAGAAGACCTCACGGGGAAGGTAAACCAACTATCTTATATGTTGGATGGAGAAATGGCTACCACACAAGAATTGCGAGAAAAACGAAAACAATATATATATATATATATATATATATATAATCAGAAAATATATAAAAACCAGAAAATCAAAGATAATAAAAATAACAAAAATCATGAACATAAAAACTGTAGAAATATGAATAGTCAACAACCATAGAAGTAGAGTCCAGCGATACCACTATCAATGAAGGCATCAAACCCCTAAAAATTGAAGTGGAAAACGAGTTCCCAATATCAATGAAATGTAAAATAGAAGAATCAATGGAAGTAGAAAGTAGTGAACAAGAAGAGATGATAAAGAATATGAAAATAGCGATGGAACAGCAAATCCAAGAAATAGATTGTATGACAAATCAATGGTTCCAGTCGCGAAATCTGATAAAAGCTCTGAAAAGAGAATAAACAACTAGAAAAAGTAGAAGATGAAAACGAGTGGTTAAGGCAAAATGTCGAAGTAAGCAAGGGTTGGGAAGAAAAGGTAGATGAATTAAAAAATGAGCTAGCGACCAAATGGACAAGATACGTACTGAAAGATCACTGGAAAGTACAAGCAAAAAGGATACAAAGAAAATATCGAAAAACAAAGAGACTAAACCGAGCATATAGGAAGCTCAAAGAATACGCAATAAACCAGTATAAAAAATAACAACAGCACGAACAGCAGATACCAATGTAAAGAGAGATAAACGGAAACCAAAAATGCATGATGGAAGAAAAAGATAAATGACAAATCGATTAATGAGAGCTGAGTTGATGTTGATGAAAAGTCAAACCCTAGACGATCAAAGTGAGACGAACCCAGAGTCAAATAAGTGCAAAACAAAACCGTATATAAAAGTAGACAAAAACAAAATGAACATCTGTAAATAGAAGAAAAAGAACCTGTGTCAAAAATCGCCTTACTCCTACTCTTTACCCTCGTGAACAAATCAAACTCGAACCTTCAGAAAATCCAAGAAGCCCTCGATTCAATCCAAACAATCAAGTCAGAACTTATCCGAATCCAAGAATATCTTCCCCGAAAATCCTTATGCAAACACCTCAATCCACACTTATTGCAGAAAATAAACCAACTCTCTCTTCTCGAAAACACCCTCTCGCAAATATCAATACCGTCATCTCACCCAACTCCTGAAAATCCGAAACCAAATAAATTCGAAATTACCATGCTCTGTTTGGGAATCGTTCAAATCGTTGTCCTCATCATTGCAGTAGTCTACAAATCACCCAGATCGTGAAATCTTACAGAAGATTCCAGCACAATCAACACCAGAGAAGAGATCAAAACAATCGAACAATTCGTTTCGTAAAGCCTACCAACCCATATCCTCAATACCAAAATAGCTATACAATAATCAACCAACTCCAGCTCATCGAATCTCAACCTAATCCAATAAACCAAAACAACGTCTCAGGTCCAAGTCACAGACACTAATCACAACATGATTCGACTGATTCTAACGAACTTCATCTTATGTATGTAAATAAAAACTTACCGAACTAAATTTTATGTATACAAATCCCATCACCTGAAGTGATGTCTGCTTATATCTTGTAAATTGACATTTCATCTGTATAACCTTTTTCTTGTGTTGTATAAAGGTATTGTTAATGGAATGAGAATGTGTTGATGAGAAATTGCGGCGAGCAATTTAAATCGCCCCGGGAGTGGTTTGTTGGGCTCAGAGCCAAAAATTAAAACAAAATTACAAAACCAAGTTAAACAAAAAGGTGAAAATTGTATAAATTAAAACAAAATAATTAATGTCGTTTGGAAATTGTCAACATGGCTGCTGTAACATAAGCACGCACCGCAAGAAGAGATCAAAAATAAAATAAAACATATTAATTAAAACAAAATAAAAATATAACAAAATTAAATAAAACAATTAATTAATTAAAATCATTGAAAAAGCCTACAGATACAGAAAGAAACATACGAGAAATAAAATAAACTGCCAAAACCTTGCAAAATAAGGTTTAGAAAAAACACAGGCAGAAGAGGCGACCAGGAAACAAAATATTGGGGTTAAAAAATAATATTGTAAGAAAATAATAATAAAAATAAAATCCAATAACAAAAAATTAAGATATCAAAAAATAAAGAAAAATATATAAAAAATTAAAAATATATTTCGAAATAAATAAAATAAATAAAAAGCCCTAAAAATGGCGAAAAATCGCCCATTGGTCGCACACAGGCACAAAAACACTATATATACGGCAGTCATTTTCATAATTTCTAACAGAATTTGTAGAAATTTTTAGACATTCTTAGACGAACAGTGAATCATTTTTAGACAAAATTTTTATGCTAATTTATGCCAATTTTTCCAATTTGGTTGCATGACTGTGGATTGTAAGTATTGTTTTCTTGTATAAATATATATTTTGAAGTTAAAGTTTTGTTATTTTGATTTTATTCTGGATGGTCTTGGAATTTTTTGGTGCCACTGACAAGTCCCCCTAAAATCTTATTTATACATATGTATTGTAATAGTTATCAGGCAGGCAGATTGGCGATCCGGCTGGTGGATTGAGTTCCTTAGTTGCGATCGCGGGTCGAGCTTGTCTGAAATCTCGGTCTGTCCGCGACGGTGCCTGGCAAAATGGCACAGGACCTTCCCCGCAGGGCATCGTTAAACGACTCACAACGGCTGATGGAAACGTCGGTCGAGGTGAGCAGGTAAATTTAAACTCATGGGAAGTGCGACTTTAGTTAAGGGGAATAAAGTTTTGTATTGAAAATCTAAAACATTGTCGGAAAATTAATTGGAAAATCAAGTAGGAAAGGATAAGATAGTGTAGGAATGTAAAGTTGAAAGTATTTTTCCAAAAGTTGAATGATATAATCTAACAGAAGAGAGAAATGTTTATTGAAGTGACCGCAGAGGGTTGTAACTACTTAAGATCATGGGAAATGTACGGGGAGTTAAAGAACTGGTAGTCAAATTTTTAATATAGGGAAAGATAAAGGTAAACTAGGACAAATGTAGTCGATACCGTTATTAAACAAATGAAATAGGGAATTTACCAAAAAATAAGGGAGGAACGCTGCTCAAATTTTTGAAGGATACCTTTATAAATAACGGGTAAAGATGACAAATAAGTATGAGAATTGTAGGAATAGACGAGTAAGGACCAAGATATGGAAAGAGAAAGACGTAAGACCTTCCATCGGCAGTCAAGAACCCGAAAGTTAAAATATCATGAGGAGTAGTTCTAGAAATGGAGCTCACCTGCTCATGAATTTTCAACCTCTATGTACAATACCAACATGGCAATCACCATGGGTACATAGGAGGGATAGGATAATAATCTTGATGGCGTTTAGGTGGTAGACACACAAAAATACCCTAGAAAAAATAAATAAAAATCCACCCTATTCGCCAACACAAATAATACAATCATGATAAAGTAAAAATCATAAATAGTATTACTATAGTTTCAATTTTAATTAAATGATGAAAACGTGGTAAAGTAAACATCATAAAAAGTATTACGATAGTCTCAATTTTAATTAAATAATAACATTAGACATAAAAGTAAGGATCATAAATTTCATTACTATAGCCTCGATTTTTAATCAAATAACAAAACTAATCGTAGTAAAATAAAGATCATGGATTCCACTGCTATAGTCACGCTGTTTACCATAAAATCTTGAGTAACGGAAAACAATGCTTAAAATCACGAGTTATAATCGGACATAAAGCCAAGGACCAAAAATTTCATTACTACATCCACGACGGAGTACTTACAGGACGAAATCAGTAATAGTAAATAATGAGAAATAAGCTCCCTCACCACAACCATAACGGGCAGAATGGATAATAAAATCAGTAAAGATAACAGTAGTAAACGTCCATTACTATAATCGCATGCGAACATTAAACAACCATAACAGTAAGACTTAATACTGAAATCACAATTAAACGAAGGAAAGATAGACGCAATAAGGGAGGAAACAAGTTAAGGTAGGTCTCGATAGTTACATCCCCGAATATATACTTAAATGACCGAATTAGAAATAATTGACGATAACAATTCTCAATTAATGCAATGTTAGCTAAATACAAACTAAGCAACCATAATATTTACCGAAATTAAACTTCAAAAGCGATGAAAGACACACGCCCAAAAATAATTATTAAAAAATGATTAATACCACAACACGTGACAAATTAGATTCGACTGCAAAATCACAATGGCCTATAGGTCGACGAGGACCGTAAGATAGGCAAAATACAGGAGGATAAGTTCCACAAATTTCGTAATTAATCTTCTCAGTAACAACAAATAAGATCTTCAGTAGGACATCAACATGTAGAACTGACAGAGTTGGTTAGCTCCCTCAGGTAATGAATTGATTCTAGACTAAGTGAAACATCAATGGAGTAGGCAATCGTTTGAGAATGGAAACTCTCACACTAGATATCTGATGATTGGCCAATTTACTGTTGAAAACTTTATTCGATCATTCTGTAGATTGAGTATTCATGGAATAACCACAAATAGAGTCCAAATCTAAGCACAAAATAAGGTAAATGAAAAGTTATTAGTTATCTAACTTTGTCCGATGACGTATGGATTTAAAATCAGCTTGATTATAAAGACACCCGTTGGAAAATGAATTTTGACGAACTCCCACTCAAGTCAAATAAGAATTAAGAAAATCGTCTCGACAAATCTCTAACCGCACCACTAGTTAAATGTCAACGGGTATTCATGTAAATATCCACTAGTGGGGAAGCAAAAATCAATAGAGACATGCCAGTAAACAATCCAGACAGAAAAAAAATACGCGTGGCGAAATCGATTGGAAATATTAGAAAAATGTGACATTAATCACGATTACCATTAGTGCCGTTAGTGAGATAAACGAATGTTTTCTTAAAATATGACGGATAGGAAATAGTTGGATCGTGAGATGACACTTGTAACAACATTCGTGCGTATAATATTAGTATAAAACTGTAAAATAAGGATGGGTTACGGCTAATGTTGTATATCAATAAAATATTTTTTTAAGCCGAGGAATAAGGACGAATCCCTACACAAAAATTTGATAATAATAATGATAATGGTAATTATTATAATAATAACAATAACAATAATAATAATAATAATAATAATAATGACAATAATAATGACAATAATAATGAGGATAATAATAATAATGATCATGGTGCTTATAATGATAATGATAATAATTATGACAATAATAATGGTAATAATAATAATAGTAGTAATAACAATAAATATAATGGTAATTATAGCAATAAGAATAATAATAAATGTAATCGTAGTAACAATTAATAAAGGTAATACATGTAATAGCAACAATGATAATGCTAGTAATAATAATAGGGAACATTGTAGTTATAATAGGGATAAGGGTAAGAAAGATACTGTGTGGATATTTACATAACAAAGGGTTTACAGACCATACCAAAATCATAAACACGGACAACGATAAGTAGGACCATGGGGATAAACGTAAGGATAAATGAGATAACAGCATTGATTAACATTTGAAGGAGTAAGGAGAATAATGGGACCTAAAAATCGAAATCGAGCACAGGCCTTCTATCGGTAGCTCGTTGGACCAATGGATCGTACGGTCAATTATAGCATTAGCAATAGCGCTCACTTTTTGCGGACGATCTACCCACTCGAACACAGTTCCAACGTTGCTTAGCAACGGGTGCCGAGTGGTAAGCGAAAGATATTTGTATGGAGTTGTCTGGGTAACAACCATATGGTTTCAAAATATCAACACCCAGAAACCCACCATAAACAATAAATACAAAACAAACGAATCAACTACAGAAACGTTTATTTTTTACATACAAGTTTGTCATAATTCCTATTAACAATTTTCGTATGATTTTTGACCACGATATACAACTTTCAGTTATTGACGTGTTATACAATATGTCAGATCAAAGAGCCTCATCAGAAGAAGATACTTTAGTGGATAACCTTTCAGAAAGTGAGAATGAACCTGAAATATGCGAGGAGTTGGAATATGACGGAGCAGAATTGGGAGATCGTACCTGTTTGCCGCAATGTGAAGTAAATGATGCTTCGTTCGGACCACTAATAAAGAGAATAGTATCTTTGTTTAAACGTTCACCCACCAAAAATGATGATTTGCAAAAACATGTTAGAGAAGATTTCGGGAAAGAATTCCGTTAGTAAAGGATTGCAAGACTAGATGGAGTAGTTTATTGGCTTTGTTAGAACGTTTTTACTTACTAAGAAACTGTGACCAGAAAGCTCTTATAGATGTAAAATTAAATATATCTATAGATATATCTTAAAATGAAATCCAACCGATTTTGGAAGCTCTTTGTCGAAAAGACGAGAATATTTTTACGGCCGATATTGCTATTAGTTATACGTTGAAGAAACTGGAAGACGCTGATAATATTACTAGTCAAAAGCTGTTTACAGCTTTAACTATTCGATTGAAGCAACCTCGTACAGATTTTAGCGGACTTTTGTATTACCTACTTAATGGCTTCAATAGAATCTCTCACTCCAACAAAGATTTCATTAAAGTACCAACACCAACTAGGTGCCGTAAATTAATTGTAGACCTTCTTGAAAGATTGAATTCAACTTCCATAACAGGATGTTGATGAATTTCAAAGTTTTTCTGTAAAGAAGGAAATATCTGAAATTATTTCTGTACAACCGTTAACTACAGCCGAAGAAATTAATAAAACAATAAATTTCCTCTGCAAGTTTATTTTGTAATAAATTACGAAGTTCTTTGGGTGATAAGGTTCTAGGCGAGCTCTGTTTCCTCAGATGCAACTTCCAACAACAAAAAAACTTAATCATGAATTTTATTAATAATTTAAATAAAATGTTATCTGATTATTTAAAATCTTATAAATTACCTTTTTCAGACATCATTTTTAACAATTTTAAACATAATTTGAACTTTGTTTTTAGAATGTTTTTGTTAAACTTGCATATATAGGTTGCATATGTTGCACTGTCTTTGTTAAGGTCTATGTATTACTATTTTTACTATTAAAATTATTATTAACAATATTATTACAAAGTTTTAAATAATTAATTACTATTTATTAAAATATTTAATCAATGTTTAAAAGTCTTTGTTATTGTTTTAGTAATAAACTAAATTTTTAAGATTTATTGATTAATACAGGTATAGTCTTCCTCGACAAAATATTCTTTCATAATATTTTCTATAACATGGTCAATATAAGTTTCAAAATAGTTGCATTGAGGTTCATCAGTGACATTCCCTAAATTTTCAGTAGCGATTACGGTATCTTCAATTTCATCAAGACCGTTTTACGATACTAGGTTTTGTTAGTTTTTACTTTATATTATTTTTTTTCACAGGGGGAAGTCTTGTGAGGGGGAGTATTGTGATTTACTAAATTTAAAAAACAGGAGACTCATGGAGAAACCGGCCAGATTTATTTATTAATCAGAAAACCAATATTATTATTATTATTTTATAATTAATAATTCACAATCAAAAACATCAAGTTATAGACAATCAACTGATATTGAACTGAAAAATTTGAAAGTTGTGATTTAAATATAAATGAAATTTAATAGAATATAAGAGACCATGAATCGTTAAAAAATATGCTTTGTCCAAATAAGACACGATAAGATGAGTTTATAAACCATAGAAATAGAAAACTAACCTTATTAATAAATTAGGTAATAAAGGTTGTAAAATATGGAAAATCTTAAAAAAACACATTTTCTCAGTTTTAAAATAATTCAAGTATATCATTTTTAAAGCAATTTCGCTTTTTTAAATCATCAATAAAAGTTTTCCACATTTTGTTCACAGAAAGCAAATGACTATTTCCTAAAATTTGTGAAGTTCAATTAAACAAATTTGTTTCAAAATTAACATACCGACAATAAAAAGTCCTTTTCTAGCTCGTGTTAAAGCAACATTAAATTGGTTCTCATCGGTTATGAAGCCCAAATATTTACTAATCCAGCCCGGAGTTGGATTTTTATCAATGTCTTCAATGTTTGGTAATGAACGTACAGTGGAAAATATTACATAGTCACTCTCTGAACCTATAAATAACAATTATAATATATATATAATGAATCTGCCTTTAATTATTATAATTGTTATTTAAAGATTAATTCATTTGTTTAAATCTATCAGACTAAACACTACTGAATTATTCAAACTAGTAATTATATTAAGTTCATGTATAAGTTAAATGAATTTATTTATTTGTATTTAGTAGAATAAAAATTCTGAAACAAGTTTCGTCTTTTACCACACTGTCTATAAATTATTTTATAAATATTGTTGGGGTATTACGAAAAAGCAAGATAAAATCAATAAAACACCAAAATAATTAAAGTGCAACATTAATTAAAAAATTCGAAAGTAGTATTGATCGGTGAAAATTGGTATGGTTGAGCGCAAAATTGAAAGATAAGTCCAGAAATAATAAAAAAAAATTAGTGAGGGGTCCCAAGAAAATAATATAAAACAAAAAACAAATTAATTTAAAAAAATTAATTACTAATGGGAAGCCCAAGTCAATGGGAAGCCCGAGGCAATGAGAAGTCCGAGATAATTGGAAACCAGAGAGATGAGAAAAACCCGGCGTGTAGACGGAATAATAGAAATGGATAAATTGGCCCAAACAATATTAAATGAGCGCCACTGATCTATGGGGAGGTAATTATTTCCTAATTTGTAATTTAGTAATGTAGCAAACGTTGTTGACAAATGTCGGCTAAGGTGGTCTGTGGGAAGTAATTATTTTTAATAATTTAGTATAGCAGCAAATGTTGTTGAGAAGTGTCTGAAAACAGTCTGAATCGGAGTATAAAAGGAAAAGGGAAAAACACGAAATGGCCAGTGGTCGAAGTAAACGAGTAGTCTAGTCAGGTCAGTAAAAGAGCCTAAACCCAAGTAAAGTCAAAAGTTATCTCTCAGAAAAGGTGATTATCCATTGGATAACCTACCTTAAGATAATCAAATTTATTTGGTGGTTGAAGGGTGCAAATAAATCACAAATTGTAATTTCAAAACGTTGAAATAAATCGGATTGAGTTGTAGCTATGGTAAAGTGCAAATAAAATTATTCTGTGTTGGGTTTTCTTATTTAATTTGAAGTGGACACGAGAAGTCAGAGGGAACCGACTTCAATAACAATAACCCAACAATATAATTATTTATAATTGCCCTTTATTGTTTAAACAGTGCTAGTATTTAGTATACCATTTGACTTATTTATTTATTAAATCAATTCCTTTAAAAAATGAAGTTTGTCTGAAATAAACAAGTCAGTTTTTCAATCTTCATCGATAGATTTTCCACATAAATCGTAAATGACCTATATTTTCCATTTGTATTTCGTCTTAACACTTCGTCCTTTATTGTAATATTGCAGTAGTGACAGTTATTATCTTCCATCGGTCCAATAAATCATTTTTTATAAACTTATTTATAGTGCAAATTATTACATACTTGAGAATATGAAAAAAGAAACAAAAACAGATAGATAATCAATGTCAAATTTGTCAAATTTATGTAATATCTAAATTTAACGGACATTTACTAGTAATCAAAATACTTTACTATCATGTGTAGAACCTCAGTTATTTAGTATATACCGTATAAACTCGTATTTAGACCGAGTAATTTTGGATTAATTTTTTCAAAGTTGGTAAGTCGGCTTTAACGCGAATCTATTTTTAATTAAAATAATTGCAATTCAATAATTAATTGATAATAAATGTAATGTTTTAATTACTAATTGATATTTTGTAAATTGATTCAAATAATAATTTAATTTATTCTGTATATTAGTTTATTTTTTTATTTATCGTAGTCAGTACAATTAATTTTGGTGGCATTAAACAGAAGCAGTAATCATACGATGATGCCTTTAAACTTCAAGTTGTTGGTTTTGCAATAGCTGACAACAAATGTGCAGTATTTCGGGAATTTGGTATCGATGAAAGGTAGAGGAGAATGGAAGAAAGGGAAAAATAATTTAGAAGAAATGCCTAAAGCAAAAAAATGTTTAACTTCATCAAGCTATTCTACTCGATGTTATCGTCTTCAAAGTATTGACATTTCTCAAAGTACCTACAGATATTAATCAATTTAATATTTAATCGAACATCAGTTACTGCAAGTTTAATTATGTCGAAGATTGGTCAAAGTTTATACAATTACCAAGATATTGTATACTCAAATAAAGTTTTTGGGATTTTTATTGTTCGTCAACTGTTTCAACTGCATCATTTTATTGTTGGACTTTTACCATAATCGGAAGTACCTACAGCATGTATTTTGATTTTTTTAGTGAATCATAGGTGGCCAACACAAATGATCTTGCGAGCAACTTTGGAAATGCATCATAACTAAGCGGGTTTTATGTGTGTTTTGTGGTGATGGAATATTTATTTATATTTAATGTTTAATAGATTGATGTTATTAGATTTAATTTACTTACTGAAGAGATTCAACTCAATTAAATCAGATTAAAAAAATTAGTTAAATTGTAATCTGATTTAAAAGAAATTTAATGAAATTGATTACAAAAGGAAAAATGAATTAATGTAATTTTATTAGATTTAAAAAGTTTGTTTATTAAAAGATTTAAAATAAATAAAATTAATTTATAAAAATAGTTATAAAAACAGTACTAGAATATTGTTTGTGTTAGTTTTATTGGTACTGTAAATATCTACTAATAGATTTTGTTTTTAATTGAATAATAATAATAATAATAATAATAATAAATAATAATAATAAATAATAATAAATAATATTAATAATAACAAAAATAATAATAATAATAACAAAAATAATAATAATAATAAATAATAATAATAATAAATAATAATAATAATAACAAAAATAATAATAACAATAATAATAATAATAATAATAATTATAATAAATAATAATAATAATAATAATAATAATAATAATAAATAATAATAATAATAACAATAATAATAATAATAATAATAATAATAAAAAAAAAATAAAAATAATAATAATAATAAAAAATAATAATAATAATAATAATAATAATAATAACAAAAATAGCCTGGGTGGCAAAAACAATAGGTACTTAAATATAATAATTCACAAAGAGTTCATTTATAAATATTAACTAATCTTTTTAGTCAGGTAAAATTCAAAAATCATTGTGCCTAATCTTCTGGATCTTAATAGACCAAAATAACTAAAGATAAACTGCATAGAAACATTACTTAGCTTATTATAACAAATGCAAGCAAAACTAAAATTGCAATAAGGATATATTGCTAAGTTCCATTTATGTAAAAACCTTTGTAAGTTGAATATATTTCTGTGTTATATAAATGAGATTTTTAATCGGAATTAGTTTTATTTATTTATATAGGAAGACATTAGATTGAAATTTGATAACCTCTACATAAATATAAAAAGTTAGGTTCCCAGATACTTACTAATTCTGTACTAGCCTTTTCAAAAAATTCAAAGTTGAGATTAATCGCGTTTGAGTGTGAAATGTTCACAGAATTATAAACTGCACAGTAGGCATTATTTGAATACTTATATTATAAATTTCTAAGTGAAAGTAAGTAACAATAAAATAATTACAAGGGATTGATTCATTTAGGAATATAATAATAATTTATATAACCTTGACTTTTAACAACCGTAGACACTCGAGGTAAATCAAAAATTCCAAAACTATTTAAAATCTCTTGGCACATTTTATTCAAATTATATTCTTGCAAACGATACTGAGTAATAACAAGGATACACTGAGAAGCTGACTTCTCTTTAATAATTTTCTTTAATAATGTTCTATACAGATACTTCTAGAAAAATATTAATAAATTAATAAGATAAATAAAATAATATGATATAGTTTATGGAATAAATTCGAAGGCTTATAAGCCTATTTTTCTTACGTCTTTAAGATTTTCATTACCAATCTACTAATTATGAGAATATTATTGGCAATAAAGTAATAATTATTGATTCGAGTAACCATGGTATCCTTTTATTTCCAAAAAATCAATACAAAAAATTAAAACACAAGAATTTAAAAGTTTTTATTAAAAAAACTCTTTATTAAAGGAATAATATGTTGAAAATATTCAATAAGTTTAAGATAGAAGTACTTGGACAATTTATTCATTTCGCTAAAACACACTTGCAACCGAAAATATATTTTTAGAAGAAGTCAAAGTTGGGTTGAAAGTTAGTAAGGTTTTACACTTTATGAAAACTACTTTTTTCGAATTTCTTCATTGATTTTCAAGTCCCTGAGAATCTCAGTAAAAAATACATTTAATATTTTAATTGAACGATTTATTATATATTTTGTAGTATAACCGACCCAGTGGTGTGTAAGGAGTTCTAAAACTCCTATTTAAAAATAATACAGTTTAAATGTTATAAGTGTGATCAGCTAGTTAAAATAACCATTGTGTTAAATTTTCATATATAAATTTATATTAAATTACATCATATTCTAGTAAATTATATTAAAGTATTTTAAATTAAATTAATTATATTTGTGACCGATAACTATATCAATATTAATAATTTCCACTCCCCAGTTGTTTTAATATTCAGATTTAAACGGGAAAATTTGAATTTGTATTTTGTAATTAAATAATAAATGTTAGAAGAAATTTGAATTTAATTGCGTCTAACATGTCGACCACGACCACGGATTTATTAATAAACCGATTACTAACCGACAAATTTCATAAATGAGATGATTTAGAAAATTTTATCAAGGATTGCCAAAGGTTTTTCAGCGCAACAAAAACCACAATTAAGATGCAGGTAATTTTAACAACTACATTACTAGATAGATCGATAATGGAAGATTATGAAGCAGCCGAAGGGAAAACTATGGAAGAGAAACTTCGATATGAGGATTTCAAAGAAGCTTTGAACTATGAACAAGGATCAGATTCAGCCGAAATTTTTTTAGAGAAAATAAAGAAGATAACATAGAAATTAATGGCGCACAAGTGGGATGAAGAAGAAATAGAAAAATGCCTTCTTACGAATTGTGAGGGAGATCAAGAAGTTAAAAAAGAGATCGAGATGAAAGATTTGAAAACATCAAAAGAAATAAAGGCAACGATGAATGATAGTAAATTAGAAACAATTGGAAAAATATGCATTGGTGTTAGAATTGGCAATATGGAAAGAAAAATAACATTTATAATAGTTAAAAATATTGTTCCAGATATTACAGAAAGAGTTTGGAATTGAGTTAAGCTATGTTAAATAGAATGAAGAAGGATATAATGAATTGATTTGTGAAATAGAATCAAAGTTTGGGGAAAATATTACAGATAACGACAAACAATAGAAATTTTAAGATTAAACGAAAATAAAGGGTTGTTAGAAATTGTGGAAAAAATAAAGGGTTTTTATGGCTAGTAACTGGGATATTGGATGAACTGATTTGATTGAACATGAAATCATCACAAATGGGGGACCAATTATGATAAAACCCAGAACACAACCTATCAGTTAATAGGAGAAAATAAATGATGCAATAAAGAGTTTAGAAAATAATAATATCATAAGAAAATGTAATTCACCTTGAAATACGTCGTAAGTATGCGTGTGGAAAAAAGATAAAAAAGAAATCAGACTTCTTTTAGATTTTAGACAGCTTAATAAGATTACTGAAAGACAATCTTTTCCCATGCCGAATGTAGAAGAAATTCTAGATACATTACATGGATCTAAATTCTTTAGTTCTATATACATTGGAGCGCTTTTTATTAAGTGAAATTTGACATGGAATCTCAAAAAAAGAGCTTTTCTGGTATTAGATACGGACGCAAGTTTTGATACAATTGGAGCCGTATTATCACAAAGGGATGAACAGGGACATCGACACGTTATTTTATATGGATCCTATGCAATGAGTATCCACGAAAGAGGATATTGTATCACACGTAAAGAACTCTTAGCTATATATTATTACAGTCGTTACTTTAACCATTATCTAAATGGCAAACGGTTTGTTTTGCGCACTGATCATAAAGCAATAACTTTTATGTTAACGACAAAGAAGCCTATAACAGAACAATTCCAAACACGGATAAATTATTTGAGCAGTTTGAACATAAAAATGGAATTCAGAAAAGGCACACACATACAAATGCAGATATGCTATCTAGAAATACATGTGGAAAATGTGTACAATGTTTGATGGCAAAGAGATGGCAAAGAAATAATGTAGGGATACACGAAATAAAAGATCATATTGATAAAACGACAAATAATAAATATATTTTAAAAGAAAATACTATCGACACGAATCAAAACAAACATATAAAGTGAAATTAATAGAGTTAAAAAATACAGCTTAATTGCTTGATTTTTATTAAGTTAGTAAATTAGTTTTTTTACCTCAAGTTGCGGTCGTGTACTTTGCTTCAAAGTATTGTTACAATTGCTATGCAACAATGAAACTCTATTCATGACGATTTTTGAGAAAATGAAAGTAATAAATTGCGCCTTATGGTTCGAAAAATACGGTAGATTGATTCACATTACAAATCATTTTATTCTCCTAAAAACTTTGGAAAGGGAAGAAATATCATTGAAATACGATGGTCACACTACAATGTCATTAATGGCAAAACTCGAGAATTATACTTGAAGAATGTTCAATTAAAAGATATTGAAAAGTATGTTTGCAGATCAAGTGAAAAAGTAAAATCACAGTCTTTTGTTGGAGAAAAATCAATTATAACTAATCAAGATCAAGTAACAGTTGAACGAGAAAACCATTCATCACATTGACATTTCTTATCTCGATAAAAATCACAATAATGTAAGATTCAAAGAAACAAAAAATCTCTACATTGAGTGTTCAGTTACGAAATGGATCAAATCAACTAATTGTATTTTTTACGAATATATTTTGGATATTATTGTTGAATTCCTACAAAGTTATTTTTTAAAAGTTTTAATATTTTCAATTTCCTGTTTTAGTTATTTTTCCTTATTCATCAATTCACAAAAAATTATTAAATTTTTGCTCATTGTTCATTTAATATTTTTATATTGATTAATTATGAACTTTTTATTATCGCATTGGAATTTTTAATTGTATCCAATTATTTTCTATTTATGGATGTGCTAAATACTAGATGTATTTTTTTCTTATGTCCAATACGTTATCTACGTACTTTATGGAGTCAGCGAATGACGTCATTATTTCGCGCCTTCGGCACCCTCATTTGTTCACGTTTGAAATGATTGACCATACTATTAATAAATATTTCTCAACTCCACCTCCCCCTTCATAAATTCCTGGCTACGCCACCGTATAGCATATATAGTATATAATGTATATATATGATATATATAGTAAGTGTTCAACCTATATTTGTTGGGGATGTAGAGAAATAATTCTCTATAAAATTCCTTAACTAATTTCATCATCAAAAAATATTTCAAACATGAATAATTGAAAAAAAATTAGTTCAAAAACTTTGATTTTTCCATTGCACCACAAGAAACTTAAATTACAAATTAAAATTGTTTTAATTTGATATTGATGATGAAATTTTAATTGAAAATTTATAATTTATCATAAAAATAATTTGAATATTATTTTTAATTAAATTGAAAAAGATTATTACCACAACTTCCACTTCCAATTCATTACTTTTCGACTGATTACTCCCAGTGGTGCAAGATATTTCTTGATTTTTCTCTTGACCCTGAGTGTGAATGAATAGAATCTTTTCATAAACAGGGGGGCCATTAAAATCAATATCCTTTTTCAAACACTTAAAATTATTTTTTCTTTGACCACCTTTAATCCAAAATTCATCAGCGATGTTTATATGATTTCTCCTTAGATCTTCCTAGATTATTGATAATGATTTTGTGTTAATAGAAAAAGTACCTTGTAGCTCGGGTAAAGATTAACATACTGTAATCCATTGAATGTTGCATTGTGTTTATTGTCCGGAATGCCGGTCCAACTCTCGCAAACAGCAGTAGTTAAGAATACTTCCCCTGATTCTCGACTATCATTATAGAAATGGATACTTGGAAATTCACAAATGGATGGATGCTAAAATATATTTATACATATTATAACATGTTTAAGTCTGAATATTTAAATAGACATGTTTTATGTGAAGTAATTTAATAAAAACAGCTTCGTTTATTTATTTTAGGGATAATTGTATTTTACACTACTCGTAAGTTTAAACAAATCATCAAATGCGAAAAATCTATATAAGCTCATTAATTTTATTATGAAAATATAAAGTCGACAGTGGCAATGGGTATAATTAGGGATGCCAGATCATATCGGGAAATTCCCGACGAAATCGGGAGGTCTGGCAAGTCTGTCGAGAATAAAAAACAAAAAAAATCAATTATATTTTGTGAAAAAATATAAATACATTCATATTTATTATATGCATTTATAAATAAAATCAGCATTTGCTGCTTTTTAAAGTATTCCTTGTGCACTTTCTGTTTTCAAGAATGTCTGAAACTCATTGCACGTCATTTTGAAATTAAATGTAACACCAATCCATAAGGAAAAGGTGAAATCACAAATCCCTATTGTAAAAAATATTTTTCTTAGTTTCGTTTAATTTTATGGTTTTTTTAAAAAAAAATCCTTTCAAGATGGGTAAAATCTATTCAAAATCTAAAACTGTTCAATATCGGTAGTTACGGTTCATATATCGGGAGACGGGAATATGCGTTCCATATCGGGAGACTCCCGACGAAATCGGGAGGTCTGGCAAGCCTTGGTATAATACAATAAATACTTGGCAAGTGTCATAATGGTAAATCAATTTGTATGTAAAACTCATAAAAATAAAGAGTGACAGTTATTGAAATTCAATGAATAAATTGTTATTCAATTTTTGAGGGCATCATTTCTTAGCAACAAAACTATTGAGTGTGATATTTATCGAGTAAAACAATTATCATATGGAACACTAATCGAGATATTAGGAAATTTGAGAAGATTTGAAATCAGTAGCTAAAATCTTGCTTCAAAGCTTTAAGTTAGGCACATTTATTTGTTAAAAAAAACGGCATGATATTACAAAGACAAATTAATAGGATAGAGTTCATTTTACAGACTAATTATTGCCTGATAAAATATATTTTTTGAATTTGACACTTATTGTATACCACTGAATAATTTTAAAGGAAAATTTGAATTGGAAAGGAAAATTTGAAAATTTCAAACTATAAAAGTTCAATGTTGCCAATAATTAAAGTTTACAAGAATATAAAAAAAAGAATATAAATTGGCAGTACACGTTAATGAATGGCTATAATATTCTCATTATTTTTATCTTTGTATTTTTATATGATGTTATTTGAAAGATAGAAAACACAACAAATATTTATTAGAAAGAATTCAATTTCAAAAATCAGATTTTGATTATGTCAATTAATAAACATTTCAAAAAATTAGTTTCCAAATTTGTCTAATTAAAAGTTCATGAAATTTTATCAAGTCGCAATTTAATGAAAATTTCATTAAAATTGTCATAAAAACAATAAAAATTTTTTGCATTGTTTAATTAAAATTTATTTTTAATACTTTTATTTTAGAATTTTTAAACTTTACTGATTTGCAAACAATCAATTGATATATTTTTTGAATTACTAGAAATTTTTTATCAATAATCGGTTTAAAAATATTGACTTTGTAATCTGCTAATTAATCGAAAAAATCTATTAAATTTTTAATCAAAAGTGATTTTAATCAATATTTGACAAAATCAGTTAAATTTTTAAAACTATTGAATTTTAAATATAGACTTTTAATAAAATAAAAGTTAAATATAAAAGTGTAAATAAATTGAGGTTTAGAATTATTAGTTTCATTATTTTATAATTATCATTTTTAATTTTTAATTATTAATAATTAAATTCCTGAGAATTAAAACTGGAATAAGGAGAAAATTCACGAGTCCCTGAAATACTCCGTATTTTTATGGATACAATTTTAACTCGTAAAGCCGGAAAATTAAATATAAATGATGTTGCATAAAAAAATATTAAACGGACTTTTTTTAATCCTGAACTAAAACAGAAAATCGTTAAAAAATAACTTATCACTTTTTATTGTAGCTAAATACAGTAAGATTATTTTTAATATATGTCGCAAAATCAGAAAAGAGTTATTAAACTTTTTTCTCTTAACCTTATAAACAATCAGTATAAATAAAAACTATAATTGCAAAATTATTAAAAGATTTTTATGTGGAATTGCTGGCAGATTGACAAAAATTTTCTTAGCAGTAGTAAAAACAAAACCGTTAGTTTCTTACAGCTTGAATTTTCTTTTCCTCTCAAGTGACTTTGATTATTTTTTTAGGTCATGTAATATATATAAACATTCCGACAGGTCAGGAATCATTCATTGATAAAGTCATTATTCCGATATAATATTCAAGATTTTTGTTTTTTTCTCTTAAAGTTTTATATTCTGCTAATTTTTTCAAGCATTTGTCTATTTTCAGTTGACGAAACATTGGACCCTAAAATATGGACACTCAGTTGATTGAGAGAACATTTCTTCTCAAAACTGCAAATGGTAGAGTGTAATTTGATGTCACTAACGGTATTATCAAATGCGCCAACTTACACATGTGTTGAAATTTCATTACATATGCTTGCAACGACTAAATGTTCTATAATATATAAAAAATCAAACTGTTTATATCAGAGGTGAGCAACCTTTTTAGCCCACGGGCCAATTTAAATTTTAAAATTTGTGGTGGGCCGCACTCATTTACAAAGCTTTATATATACTAATAAACATAATATAATAATACAAAAAAAATGCTTGGCAGGCCGCAAAAAAAATTTACGCTGGCCGCGGGTTGCTCATCCCTGGTTTATATTATAGAAACACACAAACTTAACTGTGTTTATTTTTAATGCTGCAAAGAAAAGACATTTAATATAGAAAGCGATAATAAAAATAAATTAAACACACAAAGTACAACACTGTAAAATATGCATGTAGACTTTTAGTGTTATCTAATTCATGTTAATGTTAAATTCTCATCAAATTACTTTGATGAGAAATTGTCTCCCTCGTGTTTTTTTTCCAATCCGATTGAAAAAAGTTTTCAGTAAATTGAATACAGTTATAAGAAAGATTTTATCTAACTTCAATGATTTAGATCTTAGAATTTCATCAATCGCTTTTCAATAATAATAGAGTCAATATAATATGAATTGCCGAAATCGGGTTTTCATTATTTGATATACAAACATACAAAGATTTTTAATTTTTCTTTTCTTTTTGCATATATATTTAAAAATAAATACCAAGGTTATTAGGAAGTTCTTGGGGATAATATGAAACCAATAAGAAGCAATATGAAACCCCTATAATAAAGCGTGATCCGCCATGATTAGCAGAATGCTGAAACTCTTGAGTAACTTTCTAATTTCTTTGACATCAGCTTGATTGAAAATATATTGGGAATTTTGAAAGGAATTTGTTACTAAAATAACAATAATTGATTAAATCATGCAGCAAATCATGAAAATATAAATGAAAAGTAGTCCAAATTTATGGCTTCATGTCAACCAGAGTAAAATTTGCTATTCAAAAGAAAATTTATTCCTGCATGGATCGTCTACAATTCATCGAAATTGTTATTCACAGAAAACAAATTTACCGAAAAATAATTTATCGAATAAACAAATGAAATAGAATTAAATTAAAATTAATATTATGGATATTAGGAATGTCTTTAAAAAAAGCGTTTTTTTAATTTTTTTTCATTAACACTTTACGGAGGGGTGTTGGGTAGGTTTTCTTTTTTTAATTCATTTATTCTTGAAAAACGAACACAAATATAAAATTTTTAATAAAAAAGATGCTTACCTGAAATTGATTTATTATTTTAATTCTCAGTAAAAATGTATAACAAAATATCATAGTTAATACTTGAATGATTAAATGTATTGAAGCAGTTATAATTATAATAATAGTTTTTATTTTTTATTTAGGTAAGTAAATACATTAGATTACAAATGAGAACATAATAATGAGAAGCACTTAAAACTCAACTTTTGATATTTACGAAAGAAAATTCTGATTCTTAGGATTTTAGCCCTATAAATTTATATATTTATTAAATCAAGAAAAGCTAACCATACGATACTGTGTATCAAGCATGATACAATATTTTTCTTTCGATTTGTATAATCTTTCAAATAATGATATATTTAACTGTTTTGCTTTCGCTACTCGAGAAGTAACAATAGGCCTTAATTGTTTATGATCACCAATTAAAACTAAATGTTTCAATTCAGTTTTATTCATTGTCGGTCCCAAAGCTTCTGGTTCTGAACACATGCCACATTCATCCAAAATTATTTGAGTAACTTTTAGTGATTCTAATAGTTTCTTGCAAGAACCCGCAGCAGTGGATAAAATAATCTCATAGTTTCCTATTTCAAGTTCCTTCTGTAAAGCCTTAACAGTTTGCAGTAATCATAAAAAATGTTTGCAATAATATGAAAAATAACATTATAAATTAAAAACTTTTAAATATAATTTAATACAGATAATGCATTTCAAGAAATTTGTACAATATGTACAACTTTTATATTAGAAGTAAAAATATTACACATTACATGTTCACTATACAGGATAAACCAATAAGTTTTGTCCGGTGCTCATACTCAGCTTTCAAATGTTGTAATGAGTGTAATGAATGTATGAATGTATGAAAAATCCCATTTCCGAGTCTGAATTTTGGAAAGTAACTATCTACTGCAGCATATATACTTGTTCCAATTCATTAAAAATGGCTGGCAAGTAAGATTTAAAAAAATTAATTTTAAGACTTGGATTGTTATCTCGTAAAGTTATGAGATCATTATTCAAGCTCTTAAATAATACAACCTCTTTTCAAAAATGATTGTCTCATTTGATATTTATTGCCAACTTAACAATATAAGATGACAACAAGTCATTTGTGTATGAACAATAGAATCATAAAATAATTTGGTAAGTTTTTACTAAGTAAACGTTCAGTTTATAATAGTTTCATATATAACTAGCAATTTCTGAAATTTGAAATTTTTGGCTGTGTACCAAAAACACCTGCTGCTATTTTCTTTGCAGTCCAAATAACCTTAAATCATTGAAATCCAACGTTCTGGAGTAAAGTACAAAAATTTAAGTGACGATGAGAAAAATGTCATCCTGTAAACACTTCTGGTGCGACCTAACAATAAGAAATCGCCAAAAAGCACAATTAAAGATTTTGCAGAAGAATTTAATAAGTATAACGAGATATGTAATATAATATAAGTAGTTTATAATAAAATATTTATTTCATAAATAAAAAATTTTTCTAAAACAAAATTGAAGTTAATATATTCTATATAAAACTAACGAGACAATCATTTTTGAAAAATTTTTACCAAAGCGGAAAAATCATTTTTGAACGGAGGTAGTGTAGTACCTGCAATATTTAGTTTTAATTAATTTCATTAAATTTTAATTAAAAGGAAAAATGAGTTATTAAAAATAACACATATTTAATTATTGTTTAAATATTATTATTAAAACGACATCTTTTTATCCTATTCGAAACTTCGCAACCAAGTAACAAAATTCTTCAATCATCTTTATATGAAGCACTCAACCAAAATTCAATCAGTTAAATTAATGATCCTTCGAGTTTATTTCTATCTTAAATCTGAACCAATTCAATTTAAATCCGAAAACGTTGGAATTTATTCTGAAGTAATACAAAATCATCATATCAAATGCTCAGTGATCAACCGACAAACAAAAGAACACAATCATAGATTGTTCCAATCCTTTTTCCTAATGTATTTGCAATATGTTTCATGCAAATTTTATGTTCCTACAAGTAGTATTTTTTATCAGCATTTATTTTAAATTTATTTGTAATTAATTTTCTTTAAGTTTTTAGGAATTTTTATCAAATTTTGTCAATAATTGGATATATTTTTCGATTAAAAGGATTGAGATAAATTTAATACCTTTTTTAAGCATATATTATAATTTCTGAATATCTGAGCAAATTCCTTGCGATTTTCTTGAATTCTTTTAGTCTTTTGACTAAATATTGTTTGATATTCATTTAACTTTTCAGCGTAAGGTTGACCTGGCTTTCTAACTACGAAATGTAATGCAATATCTTTTAAATATTCTGGACACCCTTCAGAATCAAGATTATATGGTGCTCCAGCACATGGAAAATCATGAAACATTATGTCACTATTAAAGATTCTCAAAAGTTTTGGACAATTGCGACCAAACGTTTTCATTAATTTTTCTAAATAATAATAAGGTTGATAAATAGATATAATATTTTATAAAAATTATAATTGTACAAAAAAAAACAAAAGTAAATATACTTAAATATTTTTTAAGTCAATTGATAGATTTAACTAATTATTTTATTTAATGTTCTCAAGTTATAAATAATTCAGTAAGTTAATAATAACTCGGACGAAATTATTTATCTAATACCTAGAGATCTGAAAACCCTTTTCATACTTGAATAATTGAATAAAAATACAATAGACGTTACAAATGTCATGATCAGAAAATGATAAATTTCAGTTAACAAATTATATTATACTATTATTGAAATTTTATTACAGAGTATGTGATATGACATTTTCAGATAATTAGCTAGTGTAAAATATATCACGTTACTGATATTATGAATTACTTGATTTACGTTTAATATAAAATAATAAATTGTTATCGGGAATGTGTAATCAAAATGACAAATTAATTATTTCATTTTAAATTTTTTTAAACTAATTCAACTTTAAACTTCTTAAAAACTAAATATTAGAATAAATCAAACTATATTTTCTAATATACAATTGATATGGGAATCTAGTTATAGGGCCATTAAAAAATAAAACTTTAATCAAATAGAAATTAGAGTAAAATTTTCAGTGAATTTAAATTTGTTGGCCCACTATTGTAATAATAATAATATTAATTGTTTGTATAATATTAGAAAACGGCAGAATTTAATTGTTAATTATAATAAATATTATTTTAGTCGTTTTCTTTGTCTTTTATAAATTCAACTTTAACGTGCAAACTAATTTTAACTCATCTTATAAATATAACCAAGAGACACATCCATGAATACATTTACTTGTTTTGATTTTGTTTCTAGCGAATTAAATTAATTTTTATAGCAAAATATTATATTTATAATTGTTTTAAATGTATTGCTTAAGTTAACATATAGACCGATTACATGTATTACGTTAAAAAATTTAATAAAATTATAATAACACTAAAAAGGGCATAAATAAGTTTAAATTTAAATTATGAAATGATGAAAAATATTGTGAAATAAAAACACTGAAATATTAATATATATATTTATTAATTAAATATGCGTCTTCTAATTATTATTAAAACTATATATCATCAAATAATATCAAATCCCCCTTGTTAGTCTATGATATTTTAGCATTTCCTAATTCTTTTGTGTATTTCCTCACGATACTTGTTTCTGAACCACTTGATTTATAGCTTACTTCTCGGAATTCCGAAATATTTCTTTCTTCGGCATAAACTTTTTTAATCTGATTGTAACTTCTCTTTATTTTTTTGTTCAGCTTTTCACTATACAAGTATGTCCATTTATCTAAAACAGTTATTATAGTAAACGGGCCCACGTACCTTTTACTAATAAAAGGTCTATAGAACGGATTTTCAACCAATACAGTGACTCCAACTGTCAATTCATTTTGGTACTTACCTCTGTTGTAATATTTTGCTTGTCACTTTTGTGCTATTCCGCAATGTTCTTTTACTCTATCAAATACTTTTATATTGTTTTGCCTGAACGTTTCAATGACTTCTGAATGCACTTTATCTATTACTTTTCCGGTAAATAATATCAGCTTTCTTCCAAAAAAGACTTCAAACGGGGAATATTTGGTTGATTTTTGAGGAGGCATTCGTAGCCCATATTCAACACTCGTCACTACTTCATCCCAGTCTTCCCCTTTGTTCATCGCTGATTGTATTAATTCTTTCATTGATTTTGAATGATCTTTCTATTAATCCATTTGATTAAGGAAAATAAGGTGACGATTCTGTTTTCTTAACTTTTAAAATCTTTCAGAGTTATTTAAATAATTCTGATTGAAAATTTGTTCAATTATCGGAGTGAATTCTTCCTGGTACTCCAAATTGACTAAACCATGTTACCCATAGTTAACTCACAATTTTATCTGCAATTACTAATTGCATTGTAATAAACGACACGTATTTTGAAAAATAATCAATTATTTCAAAGATATATCGGTTTCTTTTCTTGGTTTCAGAATATGGTCCCTCAATGTTAATGCCTATAATCTCAAATGGCTCCATGGCAACAATTGATTGCAATTCGGCCCGTTGCCTCGCATTTGTTCTTTTATTTAATTGGCATAACTCACATTTTTGAATAAGTTCCGTTACTTCCTTTGTCAAATTCGGCCAATAAAATTCATTTTTTATTGTCATTTCCGTTTTTCAACCCCAATATGGCCTTACTTTTCATGAATCATTTGTACTAAACATTTTTTATTACTCTTTGGTACAACATATCTATAAACATTAGTCTTAAAATAATAAAATGTATTGTTTCGAATTTTTAACTCTTTTCTTTTCTTCCATAATTTATTAAAACTTTCATTATCGCTTCCTTCTTCTGTCACTCTACTTTGAAGTAAATGGATCACCAGTTTAATGTTTGCATCTTTATGTTGATTTATCTTATCATCGATTGTCATTTGACATAAAACTTCTTCGTGTTCTGCAGAGATCTCAGATTTACTGTCTGTGTGTATTTTTATATTTCTTTTTTTCTGTGGATCTTCGTGTATCAACGCACATTGTTTACAATGTGGTAGTCTAGAAAGCACTTCAGCATTAATGTGTTTTTACCTATCCTGTATTCCACATTCATTTCAAATATTTCTAGTTCTGCTTTACACACACAATTTTGAGATGTATTTGGGGAATCCCAATTGAGCAATCATTTTAAACCCTGATGATCTGTTCTCAATGTAAAATGTCGTCCATACAAGTAATGCTTAAAGTTTTTAACGAAAAGATAAATAGATAACAATTCTTTCCTAGTTATGCAGTGTCTGCGTTGGGACTTACTCAGTATCTTTGATGCATATGCAATTATCTTTTTCATGACCATTCTGAATTTGACATAATACAGCTCCCACAGCTCCAAAGGACGCATCTGTATCTAAAATAAATGCATCATTTTTATTTGGAATCGTTAATGGTGGAGGTGACATCAGGGCACGTTTTAAGTTTTCAAATGCCACAATTGTTCTTTCATTACATTCAAGAATATTCTCTTTCTTTAACATGTTGTATAATGGTTGAGAAATATCTGCATAATCCTTTATAACACGCTTATAATATCCGCATAATCCCAAAAACATCTATTATTATTTATCACATGATGGTAGTTCCCATTTTTTTATAGCATCTATTTTTTCGTCATCAGTTCGAATTCCGTTAACGTATATAATATGTCCTAAATATTTAACATTCTTCCTTAAAAATTAACACTTATCAGGACTAGAGCTGCCACCTCTCAAGATTTCTGCTTGAGAATCAAGATTTCAGAGTAAGTCTCAAGACTCAAGACTTGGAAACCGAATCTCTAGATTTTATAAATTTCGCATTTCGGGTATATTTCTTTCTGGTTAAAATAATTTACCGGGTAAGTTGGTGATGAGTGGCAAAAATAATACTAAATATAATTTCAAAATTAAATAAGTGTTTGAATTTTTAACTTTTAAAGCTCAGAAAGGCTAATTTTGTTGTACTTAGATTTAAGTTTTTTATATTATGTTTTGGGTAGCGCCCAGTAACTGAACTTTTAATATTGTTTTTGTTTTTTATTATAATATTACGTTTATATTTCATTCGTTAGTTTATTGTATCGCTATTTTGTACACTCTGAATTTGCAAAAAAGGTTGTTTTTATAATTTTTGCTAATACCCAAATTTGGCCATTTTTCGTCCCCGCTCCAATAAATATTTTTAATATTACATTGCTTATATCTTATAAAAAATAATATTTTACTTTTAAATAAAATGTGATAATCGGAATCGCATTAAAAATTGAATAAATGAATAATGAATTTTGCATTTTAGTTTAGTGTCAAGATTTGGCACTCTGTTAAGGTGGCAGCCCTAATCAGGACCGATTTTTAATCCAGCTTCCTTTAACCTTAATAGTATTTTTTCTAATTGCTCATTATGCTCTTTTATAGTTCTGCCAAATATTAAAATATCGTCAAGATAAATAACGCAATCTGTCCAATTTTCATATTTCAACACAATATTCATTAATTTCTGAAATTTAGCAGATGCTGAACATAGTCCAAACGGCATGCGGTTAAACTCAAATTGACCATACTTTGTGGAGTATGTTGTCTTTTCTTTGATTAACTCTTCTAATTCTACTTGATGATACCCGCTTGCCAAGTCAAATGTTGAAAAATATTTTGCTCCTTCAATCAAATATTTTTTCGGAATTAGAAATTGGATAAAGTGGACGAGTTGTTACTGCATTTAACTTCCTATAATCAACACACATTCTGATAACACCAGTTTTCTTCCATACAATAACTATTGTAAAATTCCAGGCTGAGTTTCTTGGACTTATTACCCCAACTTCCAAAAGTCCTTAAATTATATTGTTTACATCTTCTTCCAATCCCATTGGAACTCTCGTTGGTTTCACTACTATCGGTTGATCTGCTTTTGTTTTAATATCGTGTTTCAGAAATTCACATTTTCCCAAATCTGTTGGTTCTGTACTGAATATATCTTAATTACGAAATAAAAGAGATATTAATTCATCTTTTTCATCTTTCTTTAAATTCGTATCCAATTTCTCTATTAAACTTTTGATAATTTTGTCTAGTTTAATATTTCTTTCTTCCAAGTTTATGGCTTCTGAATATTTAGTATTTACGAAATCAGAATTTTGAATTTTCTTTATTGACGGTACAAATCCTAATGATGTTCCAGTATTTAGTTTTGTGTTATCATCCTCTAATTGTCTCAACCTCACTAAAACAGATCCATCTGATGATTTAACTAAAGAATCTGCAAGAGCAATATCTCTTTTTAAATTATTCGGTTTATCTCCTGTAAAGAAATAATAGCTCAACACATTAATTTTATTATTAGAGCCATTAATGATCATCCTTCTTACAAAATATGCTCCACTCCCAATAGAAACATCACTGACTAATATTACTCTTTTAGTATCTTCAATCATATTATTATTATTATTATTTTTATTATTATTATTATTATTATTATTATTATTATTATTATTATTATTTTTATTATTATTATTATTATTATTATTATTATTATTATTATTATTATTATTATTATTATTATTATTATTATTATTATTATTATTTCGGAACTCTGCATAACACCAGTCGCACTTTGACCCGCAAAGCCGACTTTTATTAATTTAAATATTCAATGTTTGTGTTAGAAACGAATGGTATCTCAAAGCCGTTTACACTAATACAATCTTTCTTTGGAATCACTGATATTTTGTCTCTCTTCATATACCTAATGTCGATAAAACATTCTAGGAACAATCCTGGTATCACATCACAGATTCCTATGTTCACTTTCAAAAAAACGCACCCACTAGGCTTAATAATCGACTCCTTAGCACATCTAATACGGTTCAATGATTTTTTGAACTATTGTATCGTCTGCTGTCATTTATTTGTTAGCGAGTTCTTCACCTATCACATTGAGTTCTGAGCCAGTATCAAACAGAATTTTTACATTTTCATTTTCGACTTTACATTCGACTAATGGTTTATTTTTTGCATTTTATGGTCTCCTTTGTGTAATTACTGTCTCGGCAGCTCTTAATGGTTGTTTAGGCCTGGGTTCTTGTCCGTTGATAAACTGAATATATTTATCTTCCAAATTTAATTTCCGATCCATATTCTTCTGATCTTTACTTCCTTTAACCATACTAAACCCGTCGTTAGTTATCATATTACAGTCTACTTCGATCAATGATTTTACATTCTCTGCAGGGGAGCTTTCGTTTTAAAATCTATCGGAAAAATCTTTGTCCGTCTGCCCGACTTGTTTTATATTTCTATTACAAAAACGCTGAAAAGGTGATCCACCACAATTAAAACATTTAAAAGTTTTGCAGAATCGAGCAATATGACCTTTTCTATACAATTATGGCATATTACATCAATTTTGCTATTATGTTGATAAATTCTATTAAAATTATCCTTTTTATAATTATTATTATAACTACTTTGATTTTTAAAGCAAATATTACCTTATTTAGTCTGCTAATTTCTGCTTTGAGCTTTTCGACCAGATCATTGCTTACTTCAAACTTATTTAGATTTTGGAAACGCAAATCATCAGATTCTTGCGTTGATTGTTTATATCCATTGTTAATATCCACGAAAGAGACAGCTTCTTCAATAGTTTTTGGTTTTAACTATTCCAGTCCAAACCGATATCTTTGATTGGCTAGTCCTCTGACAAAAAGAACTGTCGAAATTGAAGTTTTATCGCCAATTTCCGATTTTGACACTTCAATTTTTACACGACGAGACCAATCTTTTATTGATTTCCATTGCTCTTGTGATAGCTGGAATAATTTCAGAAATAGTGATAGCCGACTTCTTCATATTATAATTTTTTTGCAATTTCTCTAAAATAAAATTAAATTCTTCTATGTAGTCGCTTTCTGATGGCAATTCAAATATAATTTTTTCATCTATATAATTTAATAAAAACTGTTCTTGAAGCGGTTGTGGTATATTTAAAACTTCCACGTAATTCTTCATATATTTGACAAATTTGTCAACGTCTAGACCATTGAAAATATACGGATCTTTGTAGATCAATTTTGCAATTTCCAAACTAGTTCGTGACGCCATGTGAAATAAGAACACTAAAGTATTAATATTGGGTTGTTCGATAAGTTCCCGCCGTTTTTTTACTTTTTAAAAATTTAATTTTTCAACTATAAATAACAACAATTTAATCAATAATGTACTCTCCGTTGTTGTCTACGACTTCCTCCCAGCGTTCAACAAGTTTTTCGATGCCTCTTCGGTAGAAGTCACCCGGACGCGTCTCGAAAAAGTCGCCCAACCAAGCCGGTAATTCGACGTCATTATTGAAAGAAACGCCGCGTAAAGCATTTGAAAGCTATCGAAAGAGGTGGAAATCTGAAGGCGCCAAGTCCGGAGAATATGGATGATGTGGCAGCACTTCCCAGCCAAGCGTTTGGACAGCTTCCTTGGTCATTTAGGCAATATGAGGTTGGGTGTTGTCATGTTGGAGAAGAACTCGATTTCGTCGATCGGGACGTTTTTGTTGAATAGCGTTGTTGAGGCGGTGCATCTGTTGAACATAAAGCTCTGCGTTCACTGTTTGGTTCCGTTCAAGCAATTCATAGTGATATATATTTATTAATTAAATATGTACCTTCTAATTATTATTAAAACAACTATATACACCAAGGTCCCACTATGCGTCTATTTGTTATGCGTCTTTTCGCTCTTGCGTCGGTTCTTTAAAAACAAAATGCCTGCTTAGCGTCGATTTCTCGTTGTACTCCGTTATTTGTTTTTTATGTTGTCTTCAAAATCATTAAAAAAACGGTATATTCTAGATGTTTTCTTTCATTTTCTGTGAATAATCTTATGAGAGCAAACTTAAATTAAAAGATATTGATCGATTTTAAATTTTTTTATTTATTTTCAATTAAGAAATTAAAATTTTGGTTGTAATTGTACCGTTAATATGAACTTAAATATTCAAGAAAGGCTTTAATAATAAAAACAAAGCTTCACATACTTAGGTGCTTTGATCGTGGATATAAGACAGTAGATATTGCAAAGGATCTTACTTTACCAGTAACAACCGTTAAAAGTATTCGGAACTGGGATGCTTCAAAAATATAAGAAAGTACTAAAAATGCTACAGAAATGTTATCTCAACAATGTACACGTAATATATCCGCCATAATGGTCAAAATGGAATCACCTCTAACATTGTGGATACAAAATAAAATTAATGTAGGATGCCTCTAACTAAAATAATCATCAAAGCAAAAGCAAAACCTATCTATGACAGTCTAAGGTTACAAGAACCAAGCACAAGTGAGATTACGAGTTTTGAAGCTAGCAATGGTTGGTTTATTCGATTCAAAATCAGAGCAAATTTGCATAATTTAAGCCTCGAAGGGGAAGATGCAAGTAGAGATACTGTTACAGCAGCAGTTTTTCCAGAAAGATTAAAAAATATAATTTGAGACGAAGAATACTGCGCGAAACAAATTTTTAATGTAGATGAAACAGTCTAATTTTGGAAACGCCTGCCTACCAAAACATACATTTCAAAAATGGAAAAAATGCACAGGGAATTAAAGCTGGTAAACAGCGACTTACACTTCTATTAGGTCGAAATACTACTGGTGACTATAAAATTTAAACCATTTTTAATTTATGCTTCTGAAAATCCCAGAGCTTTAAAAGGTACACAAAGAGAAATCTTCCTGTATGTTATCGGTGGAATAAAAAAGCCTAGATGACTGCTAATTTGTTTCGTGATTTGGTGTCCTCTTATGCCATTCCAGAGTTGAGATCATATTCGATAAAGATAAGTTGGAGTTTAAAATTCTAACTGTATTGGATAATGCTACAAGTCACCCAAATGATTTAGATGAACTTTCAGAGAATATTAAATTTGTTTATTTACCACCAAATACAACTGCATTAATACAATCTATGGATCAAGGAGCTATATCTAATTTTAAATCGTATTATTTCGCCAAACCTTTAAGGAACTCTTGGCAGTCACTGAAGGAATTTATAATATTATTATGAAAATCTTTTGGAAAACTTTCACTATATTAGATGGAATTAGATTTATTGCATTATCTTGGGATGAAGTAACCACTTAAAGTATGAACGGATGTTGGCGTAAATTTTGGACAGAATATGTAGAGAACCGATTGGAAAATGACACGAATGATACAATAAATGTAATTCAAGAAGTTGAATTTGTAAGACCGTTTGCAGGAAGTTGCAAGTTGAAGGAATGGGTGTCGAAGATATAGAAGAATTATTGAACTCATACAATGAAGAGATGACAAATTCCGAATTAATGGAAACTGAATTTCATCCAGCATACAGTAGATATTCTGACCAAGAATTTGAAGAAATTTTTCCAGAACAAACTCTTATAGTGAAACGTTTAGCGCAAGCTATACTTTTAATTGATCATGCTTTGCAGATTTTTGATCAAGGTGATCCTTATCAGGTATCGAAGTACTAAGGTAAGTAGAGCAGTAATAAGTAGCATAAATTGTTATAAAGAAATTTATGAAGAAAAAACAACATAAAGTTCAAACGACTTTGCAAAAATTTTTCAAAAAAGTAAATAAGATCTTATAATAATTTTTTTATACAATTTGTATGTTTTCTGTAATATATAAATTGAATCTTTTGTGTATTTCTTCTTTTATTTTGAATTTGATTTAGATAAATATATCGTATATTTTCTCTTGCAAAATATTATAATTTTTTCGCTATGCGTCGAAATGCACTTTGCGTCTCTACTTGTAAAACTGAATAGCGACGCAAAGCGGGCCCTGGTGTATTATCAAATAATATCACAATTACTATTTTTGAATTTTTGAAAGTTAAAAAATGAAATATTTATTGCATGATTGTGTATGACCATTCTCTATTCAATTGTTAATTCAGTCTTGCTAAATTATCCACCAAAATATTATAAATAATTATTTTACAAAATAAAATTTTTTTTAAATAATATTTAATTTGTGTTAGAAATAATTTTTTGTATGAACTTTATCAATTTAAGGAATTAAACAAATAATAAAACTTTTGATTTCTAAGGAATATGAATGTCGAGATTCATTTGAACCTGTTGATTTTATAACAAACCACGCTGTTGATTCTTCTGATTATATGGTGTCTTTCTACGTAACTAGTGTGGGGTTCGTGGACTGTTTGACCTTGAACCCCTGACATACAATATTTCGACCTTCCACTGGTTACCTGTTGCTAGGCAACGTTGGTAATGTAACCAATGGTTCTGAGACCGCTAAAGGTGAGCTTTATTTCTAAAACTGCTAAGGCCCGGTCTGCAGCTGGGTTCAGCGAGCTACCGTTAGAAGGTATGTGTTCGACTTACACTTTTCGGTCCCTAACTTTCACATTGTATATGTTCAACATCCCTCAGAATCCTATAATCTCTTTACTCGCGGCAAAATTAAATAAACAACTATAAAATTATATTTATCATATAATTGGATAATACATTCATTCTATACATTGTAATAGTTTATCAATTAATTTTGGTATTCGATGAATTCAATTAGTCTTGTCCTCTGTCATTATTGGGTTTATTGGTTAGAACCAAGCGACGACGTTTTCGTTCGGATCTTCCTAGTCGTGAGTGAGGGCGATTGAGCTGGGGCGAAAACTAGAGGATAGGTAACTGAGTTGCCCTTTTGGCTAGCAGTCAATGCTACTTCTAGACCACGTATCTGGATGTGCAATGCCTGTACTAATTGCTATTCCTCTTGCCAGCCACGTTGTTCTGCATCCATCTTTTGATAAATTTTTCTCGCCGCTCCGGTTTGATTCAGGTAGATTTGATCTCCTGATATTCGTTGCTTACTTGCAATAACTATTGGTGAAGTTCCAGGTTGGTTGTACGTAGTCGGGACAGTTCTTGATTTATCACCTAAATTGCTTCCATACCTGAAGTAGAAAAGTGACTCGACGAGCGTTGGTAGAAATCGGAGTTCGTGGGTATTAATGATGTCATAATTTAAGAGCTCTATGTAAAACGTGAACTTAACTTATTAATTCAATGGGCTTCACATTGTATTTAGTTATAGTAATTGTCTTTCGATATTTGCATTTTAAATATGGGAATTACAGGTTACTACATTAAAACTCGTTCAAAGGACTTTATTTCAAAGGGTTTTATTTCATTTAACGATGATATACGAAAAATTTCTTTAATCAAACTAAACTTTATTGATATCAAAAAATAAGTTGTAATTGTTCGTGATTGTATTATCGGAACGATCTTCCTACTCTTCGATCTTGGAGTGCCTTCATGCCTTGACCTCGTTGTCTTCGGCTTTGGTAAAGGCACTGGTAGGAATGTTCATCTCTTCTACCTTGCTGTCGAATTGGACTGTTGAATAAGTGGGTCGGGAGAACGATGTGCGTGGGCGCCTCATCCGGCGCACATCCGTCGGGGCTAGGGATCTCGCCAGAAGCTATGGTAGCATTGATTTTTTCTATGCGTCTCCTCGCCATTTTCACCTTCCATTGGAATTTTCGGACCGATGTTTCCAACCTGTAAAGTGAAAATTCAGCTCATTGTCTCGCTTCTCGAGCCGGGTTCCGGTCGGGCTCCCGTTTGATTGCGATGCTTGGTACTTCGATTTCGTCCTGTCAAGAACCTGTTCTAACGGGACAGCTGCTATCTCCCAAGGTGGAGAGGGTGTATCCGGCGTCCCATAACGACTGTCTGTAGTGTGGTGCCAAGTTCGGGGCTATTCGAATAGCAACTTCGTCCTCGTCTCTCCATATTGCGGTTTCGGTTGGTCGTACTCCTGCTGAGAAATTAGCGTTAATCTTTGTTTCATATTAGCATTTTGTAGATAATATTTGTAATGATTGAAACAGCTGGGTGTTCTACAGTTTTAATTAATCTAATCTCCACGAAATTATCATATTCTTTCTTCCACTTTGTATTTAAGTGCTTCTGCTTCCGTGCTGATGTCATGGTCGAATCGTGCATTCGCAAATCAATTGTTTTAGTTAATGGTGTAAATGAAAAAATCCTTACTTTCCTCGTAACATTTCGGGGTGTCGTCCTGCTGGTGGTCGGAAGGTCCGAGTTGATGGCTACATTCGCTCCTGCTGCTTGACCCTTCATTTTCCTCGTAGATGAAATTTGTCGGGAGTTTGTTGTTTTCATATTCTTGATTTTATGCTGCTCTGTGTTTACGTTTATTTATACTATTTTATAAATGTTAGTGGGTGCGGGGGTCTGCTTTATTCTAATACATTTGTTGCGCACTCCTACTCTGAATAATTATTTAATCGTTATTTACTAAAGTTAATTCATTTCTTACATTTTTAGATTTATTAGTCGAAAGAACGGCTATGGGTTTCGAAACTGAAATATATTGAAAGCCAACAGATACGGACCCATACAATACTTCTAATAGTTTTTTGGACTTTAAATATAATAGAAATGTGATTAAGAGTTTGATTTTTAGGTCTTGGTCATTATCTTCTACGTTTCTCTTTCGAATAAAAATGGATATTCTGAAGGATTTGTAGGAAGACTGGCTAAGGAAACCATTGATCGTCTTTTGATTGCGTCTAATGAAAACAATGGCAATAGTAGTTGACCTAATGATAGTGAAACATAAAATCTTATGTTTTAGTAATTTTATATTCAAAAAAATTTTAAAAATTTTAAATTGTCTATAACAAAATCATTTGGCAATGCACATTTATTTAAAATAGTACCAAAACAGCTAAAATCACTAAATATGTTTAGTAATAAATCTCAAACCTCAATAGGTTTAGTTTCTGATCTAGTGTAGAGATTTTCATGTAATGGGTTAAATACCACATACATTAGAGAGACTTCCAGTCATCTTTGCACTCGAGTTCAGGAACATAGCCGATTGAAAGGCGTGAGTAACATTATTGAGTATATAAAAATGTGCAAAGGCACAACTGATTTAAAAGATTTTAAAATTTCATATAAAAACTTTAATAATAAGTGGGAGAAAAGTTATTTGAGGATTTGGTGATTAAATCACAATTCCCCAAAAACAAACGTTCAGTCAGCAACAAATTTATTGAGATTATATAATTAAATCATTAAATCGTAACTATTACATCATTATTACATCTGTTGAATCTTGATTATTATGGTATTTAGGTTTTTTGACCTTTTAAAGTTTTCTTCTATAAAAAATTAATTAAGGTAACTTTTTGATTTGTTTAATCAATGTAAATTTTGTTGTTTTTAATGTTTTGATTTAAAATGTAAAATGGCTAACGTAATAAAGCTTGGGAGTGGTTTTTATAAAAAAGTTTTATTGGAAAAATAGATAATTAGAGTATATTTTTGAATTTTTAAAGGATGATTTGGTTGAATTTTATTATTTGTTAAAAGTTAATTATTGTTATGGCTACTTGAAATGAACCTTCTGAAAATAATGAATTAAAAGTTATTTGGATTGAATTAGCCCTTGAAGCTCAACGTTTGGACAGAGCAAATGAAATGAAATTAGCGATCAAATTTTTTGATACTGCTTTAAGCATAGGGAACAGATGAATTTAATATTTTAATGGTTATTTATAGCCAGTAAGGCAATGCATATTTTTAACTGAGAAATTATGGTAACTCATTGCATTACCATAGGCTAGATTAAGACTTATCGAGGTGACGCAAAGATTTATCTGGTGAAGGTAAAGCAAGGGGCAATCTTGGCTATATATTGAAAATGTTTGGATAATTCGATAAATCAATAACTTGTGAACACCAGTTGAAAATTTTGCGGAAGTTGAATGACAAACCTGGCATTGCGCGAGCATTATATAATTTAGGTAATGATTTCCATAATAAAGCCAAAGCTTCTGGGGTTATTGGCCGACAAGATTTTGGTCAATTTCCTCCTTATATTCAAGAAGCCCTTGAAAATGCAACCAAGTATTATCGACTCATCAGAATTCAATGTTCCATGAATGCTCAAGAAATCCGAACAGAAAATAATTTTAAAATAAATCAACATCATATGAATTTTCAAAACAACGTTCAACCGGAGTTAATTGAACTGAATCCTTTGCCAAGATCGAGATCAAAGAAAATCAAACAGTATCCATATTTAACATTTGACAAAGATTATGATGGCAGACTGATGAGGATAATTTCCTCGAAATATGTTTCATTTATTTGACTTTCTTGTGTTTTTATTAATAATGAGTCATCATTTTTTCAATATTTAAATAATAAAGGGTAACGCAAAATCTAATCTGAATACAAAAACCTTAGTTAATAAATACAATTTAAAAATCTAGAATCACTTAAGACTACTTGCTTTATTCTATTCAAATTCTAAATCTATTTTTATATTAACATAAATATTTTTCAATTTCGAACTAAGATTTTAAAATAAAAATTTTGATAAAATACGTTTTATGAATTTATTGATTATTTAAATTTTAACTGCAGTTCCTGCAACATTTAACTTTTACATAATTTACTAAATTTTAATTATTTAAAATAAAATTGCAGTAAAATTACAAATTATGAAATAAAATAGGCACTTCGGGTGAAGGTTCAATCAAAATTATACCTGCAACAACATTTACGCTTTGATTTGAAGGCCCACAGTATAAAACTGGAGGAGGCTTTGCATCACATTTGTTTAATAAGGTATACCAATAAGCAATCATGCAACCAACGAGAGTTTTTCCAGTGCCTGAAAATATTACTTACATTTAAATAGCAAAACTACTTTACTATTGAACGAAGTATCGTTAAATTTATTTCTAAACGAAGGTTTTAAGTAATAATAACACATAATTATTAGTGTCATTATTTGAAAATTCGATCAATTTGAAAAGTTTGAGAATCCAAAAGCTTAATAGCTCCTTCCTTGTTAAATCGTGGCTTCACATACTTAAGTAGATCCAATACCCAGTAGAATTAATAGTTGAAAATAATAATAGTTATTTAAAATGTAAAACTAAATATTACTATTTTATCTTACTCTTTTTAATGAACTACATCTACATCTGTTGACGACAGTGAACCTATCGAAATGTATGATATAAATGATATGTTGCGTAATGAATTCCATGTTGGTTGGGTGTGCGCAAAACTTAATGAAACATTGAAAAATGTTGCTTTCACTTTCATATTTAAATGTTATCGTAATTTTTGTTAGTGTTTATTAATATTTGCTTTTCTAAGCAAATGTAAAATGGCATTTCACCGTTTAACAATCGCAAAATTGTGCCAATTGTATAATACACTCGCGATGTCTTAACTTACGCACTTACGAAGATGATAATCACAGTAATATCCAAAAAGGAAAGTGTATAGTTCAAAGTTTAACATTAACGCATTCGGCCTATTTTATACTAGCTTGCAGGTACATAAAGTAAGCAATACATACGAAAGAATCTCTATTAAGAAACTAAAGCTAGTACTTTACTTCTGAACTATTGCTATTTAATTTTATTTTTAAACAAAGTAATATCTTTTAACTTAATAACTTTCTTTTTTTACCAAAACTATTTTACACTTAGTTTCATCCTGCATCAAAAAATCGCGCTTACTAATATCAATCAATTCGATCAGACGACTGTGATCGAAACCTTGAGAGCGGAAATGACGAACAGTAATTCCAATGTATGTGTTATTACACCCATGACATATAAATTCGTCAATTAAATTTAATTTTTCCAACCAAAAATATTTTATTTTAATTCCATTTTATTCATTAATTTTTTTCCTTTACATAAATTGTCATTTTTCGGTCAAATCTTTATGTTATTCTGTTATTTTTATGTTAATTTCGTGCTGATCTTGGTGCATTTTGTTATTATTTTGATTTATTTTTATGTTTTTGATTTTATATTTTAATTGTATCTTTCTCACATTTTAAGGTTGTTTATTTGATGTTTATGGGTCTGATTTTAAATCTGCATGTTATATTTGCGTGCTATTCCAATTCATTTAAACAAAACCCAGCCCTGGCCCAACATAGATCAAAAAACTTTCAGAACCAACTCGACAAATAGCCAAATCAGCTGGTTGTTCGGGCTTATTTCAGGTCAATTCACATGATGTGAATAAAATCTCATCTCAACATCAGAGTAGATCATCTTCCATTAATTTTTTTGTGGATTCTGGTTCTTGCTTGTCCCTATTGCCCGTTTAATTATATAAATGTTTTTTCAGTCATTCAGAGCGAGTTTTCAGTGGCAAATGGCTCTCCAGCCACATATATGACCAAACACAAATTCCCTTCAACATTCCACCAATTCCAAATGATTTTGTTTGAATGATTTGGCTCACTATGGATTTCTTGTCTATTGTCAATTCAGATCACTAATCACATCGGATCAATCAATCAGAGTTACGGCAACCAAAAGTCATCAACCTTCAAGCATACTATTACAACTAGGGTCTAACTCGAAGATTTTGAAACGATTTCATGGAACTTATTTTCCATACTTTTAGAAGATGACTTATCAGCAATATCAACTGTTGCTTACGAGACTTGCGAATTGTTACAAGAAAAATGGAAATTGCAGAGTCATAATTTTGAGACATAGATAGAATGGGAGTTATACGCAGGTCAAATTAACCATGGGCATCGATATTGCACATGGTACGCAAAAGTGACGGATCTTGGCGACCTTGTGGTGACTATAAAAGATAAAATTATATGACAATACCTGATGCTTATTTGATGCCTCTTATTCGTGATATCACGAATGGATTTGAAGGATTCTCTATTTTTCTAAGCTTGATTTGGGAAACCTACCATCAAGTATCAGTGGCACCCAAAGACTTCCCAAAGACTGCTATAACAACTCCGGTTTATTTGAATATCTTCGTATACCTTTTGGATTGCGTGATGCAGAACAAACATTTCAGAGGCTCATAGACCAAGTGCTAGTGGATCTTCCCTATATGTCAGACTTCGTCGACATCATAGGAACCGATTAAGGTATTTTAAGTTTAAGCCAGAGTTTTTTCTTCGACTTCAAAATCATAATCTACTCATAAATTAGGCCAAATGTCTCTTTAGCAAGGACTCAGTATCTTTTCTTGGTCATATTATCAGTGGATGCGGATTAAAGCCTCTACCAAAAAAGGTCAATGCTGTCAAAAACTTTTCCAAACCTCAAACACTAACACAATTAAGCAGCTTTGTAGATATGATCAACTTTTATCACGGGTTATTCCAGCAGCAATACAAGCATATGTTTGATAACCACGGAGCAATTAAAGAACAATTTACATTAAATGCGAGTTGACTAATTCATCTCTGAGTATGGAGTGGATTGATGATATTCATTAAGATACTTCGATTCAAGGTGTAACTCGTCCTGTGCTGGCAAGAGTTCTTTGATAGCTGGTCTTCAGTCCATTTCAGGAATTCGTGGGGCATATGAATATTTAAGAAATAGAACTTTCTAGCCTTGAGTAGAATTGAGTAGATTTCATCGGTTAATTATATTTAATAGTGGAGATATTTGTGGATAGATACTTATGCGTGGAAGAATATAGTTAATAAAAAACAATTAATAAGGGAAATGTGCATTAATCCCGTCTCTCAAACCTTCGTTAGGACTTGGATTACTAGATCAGTGTGCCAGTACATGTAATTACGGATCAAAGTACACGATTCAAATTCGATTTATCCGAGAGCTTATAAAGTTATACGATTTTAAACGACCTCCAACCACAGCCTATCACCCCCAGACAAATGAAATAATCGAGAGGTATCATCGTATTTTAAAGAAGTCACTGAGGACACTGTCAAATAAATTCGATTGCATAAGACCGTTGCACTAGTATTGCTAGGATAGAGAAACACATATTCCGATACAGCTAAAGCTTCTCCGGCTCAAATGTTATTTGGAAATCTTTTACAGAGTTCAGAACCACCAACGTCCTTCGAGTTAGGCTTGGCAAGATTTTATCTTCGAGTCCAAGATACAAACCTTCTTAACACTAACAAACAGCATATTCCTACTGATTTTGCATGATGCGAGGTTGTATCGGTTCGATCAGTTTATATTTTGTTTAAAAAAAATCAAAAGACATTTTTACTTTTTCCGTTTCTCTTAATTATTCAAATTTCTGAAACAACAAGCAAAAATCTCTATGATTATCAAAAATTCAGTCTCCCAAAACTTCATTCCATATTATCAAATCGACCTCAAGACATCTACAGATTCAACTAATATGTGTTTTGAAATTTTCACCTTCATCAAGCTTTTCTGTTCAATGTTTTTGTATATTTCTCAAAGTATCTACAGGAATTTATTGATTCGATGTTCAATCAACTATCAGTTCCTTAAAGTTCAACTATGTCGAAGCTTGATCAAAGCTTTTACAAGTATGCAACTGATCACCAAGATAATGTCGGTACAAATAAACTTTGGGGATTTCTATTATTTATCAATCGTTTCAACTGTATTATTTTATTTTGGGGTTTTATCATAATCTGAAGTCCCTACAATTAACATATAATTCTTTCTAGTAAAATGAAAATAATAATTTTAAAACTTTTATGTTTATTAATTTTTAAAAAAAAGAAAAACCTGGTGGACCCCATATTAAAGTAAATTTAAAATTTGCCGAATTTTCCAATGCCAATTTCTGCTGCAAATTTAGATTACATTCAAATGTCATTTTCTTTTTAATGAGCTGATAATCCAGATGCTTTTCTAAATAAAAGTAATTATCATTTAGGTTTGATAAAAAACGTACTATCGGTTTCATAAAACTCTCTTTTTCTATCTATTACAAGTTCTTCTGAAAAGGTTCCTGTTTTCAATTTCCGAAGACTCCTTTCGAATATCCTGTTCACAAAAAATTAAATATTTAATTTAATTAAAAGTTAGATTCGGTCAAACTACATTGTATCCCTTGCCAATCATGACTCTCTTTTGTTAATTAGTCAAAATATAAAATAATTGTACTTGTACAATTCAAATATAAGGTCAGACTTCCATAGTTTTCCATTTTCGGGGTTTTATAAAATGTGGAAATGTACGGAGGGTGGTAGACTACAGAGGTAAACAATAGATAAAAATTAAACCGTAAAATAATGTATCATTTTATAAAATAATCAGTAATTTTGGAAAACTTAATCGACTTCTTTTTTGCCTGCAAGAAATTCTCAATGACTTATAACGACTCAAAAAGCTTATCCCTCTGTTTAACATATCACCATCACTATCACAAAAAAAATTTTTTTTAAATCACAAAGTGAAAAACTACGGGAGGTGGAAAAGTATAGAGGTCTGACTGTATTTGATTTATAATATAATAAATTATTATGATTATTATTTATTAAAATTATTTTACTATATATTTAACCAGATAAATTGATACTCAAAACTTTCATTTCAATGCATGGTTGGGCTAGCCAATTTTTTTAATTTAATTTTAAAATAATTCGTAACTACTATTTTCATTATTACCAATCAAAATTACAAACTTTAATAGTTAATGGTAATCCCTCATAAACTTATTACATAAAAAAAAATATAAAAGTATATGTATTTATGCATTTAAAATTTAAATTATTTATTGCAAACCTTGTAGAAATTGGTGATTCCATAAATTCGAGTAAATATTGTTGATTTTCTAAATTTTTAATGGGAAAATTAGAATGCACCAATTTGAACGTTAACTGAATGTTATAATCTCGGTTCTTTTTTCCAATCACATTTTCGTCTTTTAATAAACATGCATCACAGACACGGCCATGACCAACCCAATAAATATTTTTATTCACTATAAAGGTTTGAATGCATAATAAATAATCCATTTTATTTTTTTCTACAGCCTCACGCAAAGCATTGACAGGATCAAGAATAAAAGTTCGATCGTGTGTTAATTTTAGAAATCTTGATTCACTCCAACTTTTTTTAATAATCACGATTCCATAGATATCTGTCTCCTGTGAACCATTGTTAGAATTTTGTCTTGAAATCCAATCAACCTTCAAGTCATGAATGCTAAACGATGAATTACTTCCGATCGTTTGATGTATTCCTTCAATTCGATTCAAAATGATAAACTGAGATTTGTATTCTGAAATATTTTTAAATCTTTTATAATTAATACGTTTAAGTTCATCCGGATGCATAAAGTATTTGAAAGGATCACTTCTATGGCATAGGCATACACGAAAATCCGGATTTATGATTAATAGTTCTGGGACAATATTCATTATTCCACTACTATAATCATAACCAAATTGTATTCTAATCAATTGTCTGTCAATGATTTTTTGTTTTAATGTGATCATTGGATTAATATTATCGATTATTTCAGATGTCAATCGATTTGGATATTGATTTTTATCTAAAATTTCTTCTATTTTTTCTATATCATCAGAATCAATTTCAGAAGTAATGATTTTATACCTCCAAATCCTAAAATAATAACTATATATATCTGTAATGTCGATTTCAGAGTTCTGAAATTCTTGGCAATTTTCAGGACCATCAATAAATATTCGAGTTTTCCAATTCAATGCGACAACCGAACAACCTTCGTTGGAGCTCTCTATAGGAACTCTATTAAGACCTAACAATCGAAATAAAATGAAATTGTCGTGATTAACTTCATTGAGAAAAGGATGCTGAAAAAACATTTTTTCTTCCGAAAAACCTTCAAAAACACAATCTAAAATAAAACTGTCTCCATCAAATTGGTTTTTGATTTCATAAGCTCGACAAATTTTCCAGTATTTATCAAATACGATTTTAAATGTTTGATACTTCTCCAAATGTCCATCAATATCCCAAGTAACATTGGAGTCACCCTTCATTCTATCTAAAAGGACTCTTTGTGAAAAGATATCTAAATAGCATGATAACGGATTTGTAATGCTTAAGCATTTGCAATTTAATTTTTCTAGATAATTTTTTATTTTAATATTGGTAATTAATTCAAATTGCTTATGATAGAACCCAATATCCGGAAATAGGGATTCACATCGAAATAAATTTACTTCTTGACAATTATAAACCTTTTCAAGAAATTGTTTACTAGCTCGCAGCTTAAGAGAATTGTTGTTTGTAAAGTTTTCATTAATTTTACGGATTACCTGTTTCATTATTGGTGACAAGGTCACATTACAAAGCTTTTAATTTCTTCATACCATTTATTGAGTTGGTGGGGAAAATTGTTTGAAGAATCCAAATATTCTATTTGAGATGTCTCGTTAGTTAATTGTTTTAATACTTCATCGATAATATAAGCACTTTGATTAATTTTTAATTTAAAATTAGGATAAAAACAATCAGCAGGTAAAACATGTTCCAAAGTTTTTGCGCGATTAGAACAAAATTTAAATATATCTCTTAAAAATTTAAAATTTTCATTTCTGCTATTAATTAAATTATCACATTTTTTCGAATCGAGCTCCAGATCTAAAACAACAATATCATCTATTGGAATGGGAGATTGAAGAATCTGCAGTTCATCATTTACTTGAAAATAAAAAGAAATTACGTCTGTAGGCTTCCCTAGATTAATAGAGAATTCATTAGATAATGCCTTTGATAACAAATAGTCAGACTGAACCGTGCTATTTTGGGAAAAGTTGAGATTTGGTAACAAAAAAGTGAAAAACCGATTAACAGATAAAGTATCTAAAAATTCATTTTGTTGAATGTATTTACAAACATTTGTCACATGAACTCCAACTTCAAAAGTATTATCAGTTAAATTTTTATAACTAAAAGCCATCTCATTGAATTCCTTGTTGGGTTGCTTGAATGAAAAGACTGTTCTATCGGATTTCTTAACATTCGAAATCTTCATTTTTATCTTTTTTATATTAGCTATTTCTATATGAAAACTTTGTTCTTCATCGATTCCTATTACGGGAACATCACAAGTAATTTTTATTATATTTAATGTATTTTCAAAATTTACATCTGGAGTATAAATTCCGACTACCTCTCCATCTGGAAAACGGTGGCAATTGTCCCAATTTCGATAAAGAACAAGAAAAATATATTCACATGTATAACAATCTACGTAGTAAACGCTATTCACTGTTGTTGTTAGATTATCATGAAGGTCCTTTAATGTGACAAAAGACTTATTAGCAAACGAATCACTAATTACAACAGGAATTGTTTTTTGGATAATATTCTGGATTCCCACTACATTCATTTCTTTTAAATTATTACAGTGTTTCTTTGTAGCCTCGACTGCATGTTTATTATCAACATAAATGACAGGGATTGTGTTACAAATTGGAGTCATTAAATTTGTCGTTCCATTCAATAAGTGACAAAGAAATATTTTATTAATTGGCTTAACCTCACTACTAATCACGGAGATAACACGACCCGTGAGCTGCTTATTTTCTTCTCTAAATTTCTATTTCCTTTACAATAACTTCATTAATTAATGAAATATTAGTTACTTTCAATTTTTTGTTTGGCTTGAATTGAAACATAATTATATAATATTAATAAAATTATAGAAAACATATTACCTTAGTAATTTTGTCAGCCGAATTCTGAAAAACCTAGAATAGATATTATTTAATTTTAAAATAAAACTCAACATTTGATTATTGGCGTTAGTGATGGGTTTGGCATTTGAATAAGTTAATTTGTCAAGATATATTCATAGAATTTATATTCGGTATTTCATTTCTTAATTATATACCGTATATACCCATATAAAAGTCGAAACATTTGGGTGTTTCGAAGCTTCTTAAACATTGACTTCCGAATTATAATTTGGCACAGAAACATGAAATTTCCTACATTCCGAAGATGATGATAAATTATCAAATTTGAACTTCATAATAAATATTTGAATTTTTAATATTTATTTTCTTGCTACCAGAATGTCAACTTATTAAGGGATCATAAATGTTGTACAGTATTTTAATTCTAAAATATTGGGTTTAGAATATATATATACTGGAAAGATATATCATATAACATGCTACTTTGGAAAATGGAGTTAGAAAGGAATTAACCCAAAGAGTGCAAACGGTTCGATCGTTACAAAGTCATTTAGTTTATGATATCTTGGTCGCAATGATCAGTTTTATTTACATTTTGACAGTACTAGGATTGCAATTTGGCATTTTTGGACTTTGAAGTAAAATGATGCTGTTTTTCGTTTATTTTAGATTAAAGGCTCTGGTTTCTGCAAATTAATATCTTGGTACCAAACAGAAGCTTTGGTTGTGTCCTAGTAAATGTTTCTCTATAATAAGGAGTCTATACCAATAGGTTATGTACTTATCCAATAATATTTGATAGACAGTGTCCTTAACGAAATTTAAAACTCTGATATATTACAATTAATTCATTTGATAACAATGATATACTTGAAATTATTTAATTTTATTAGATTCTCAAATATAACGGATTCAAATTGAGTACTTTGATCAGTAACAACATATGCAGGTTAACCAATACATGTGTTGGCCACAATTAACAGAAATATATTCCCTGTGATGTCAATGAAAAGACCTCTCTATGTTAGTTTTAATATGTAACAATCATCTAACCAAGGCTTGTAGTGTAGGGTTGCCATACGTCCCGATACACCGGGCCATGTCCTGGTCCAAGATTTATTTGTCCGGGTCGATTTATAATTTACTAATGAATATTTTTTTAAACAAAAGTCAAAAATAACGAAATGTTACCAAGTGAAGCAACATTCGAAGTAAAACCTCCGCTCTCTTCCATCCCCTTACTCGGAGTACTAAAGTACATAAATTTTAGTCCAATATTTTAGCACTTTAACCTTAGGGTTAGCTTTTCAAAAAAATTAATATACGGGATTCGAACTCATAATAAAGAAAAAAAATTCATCCCTCGGAAATCAAACTCGGGGTACTAAAGTACATAAGTGCGCTTGTAAAATAAAAAAAATTAAACTTAAAAATTCATTTTGACGAGTTTATATTTTTAATTTAAACATTTTAAAATTTTTTTGTATTTAATTTAACTAAAATACAAAAATAAAGTACCTATAGAAATTAAAGAATATGTATTCTTTCTACGATTCAAAAAATTCAAATGTGTTTCTATAATGATTTTTATATTTTCTTTTTTTAATCAATTGTTGTTATTATTTTTAAAAATATAAATATGTTGCGCAAATTACATCGAATAAATATTTAAAAATAATTTAAGTTTTGTTGTTTAATATTAAAGTTAAATATTAATAAAGGTAAATTTTACAAGTTTAGTTGAATATTAAAAAAAATATAATATTATTTAGTAGAAAGAAGCCAAATTCAAAATATAAAGTAAAATATAAAAATAATAAATAAGATTTAAATTTTTTGAGTGTTTTATTAAAATTTGGAATTTGGTTTACCCTATTGTCGAAAAAACGATATTGGAATGACGACTATATTCGTTATGTATTTGCTTTTATAACAGAGAAGGATAAGACCAGCAACCACAATGTATTTTTTGTTGTAATAAATTTTCAAACTAAAATCTTAAGCCGTCGAAATTGAAAGAGCATTTTATCAAAAAACATGGTGGACAAAATGCTGGCCAAAGTATCGGAAGTTTGAATTCTAAACGGGTTCGATTTGATAAAAACGGAGCTATCACGAGTTTTGGTATTATATTACATGAAAAAACATTCTTCCAAGCATCTTATGAAGTTGAATATATGTGTGCCAAAGGGGTAGTTAGGAGGACACAGCGCCCACACACCATTGCATAATAAAAATATGGGGGATGGGTTCGCGACGGATTAAATTATGTAATGACGTAATTAATCTCAATTACGTAATTAAGATAATTGATTTTGTGTGTATTTTTTTCATGAAATTTATTTTAGAATATATTCTTTGAACTCAAATTTTTGGCGCATTTTTTTAAATTCAAATTTTTGGCACATATTTTTTAAATTCAAATTTTGGCGCATTTTTTTAATTCAAATTTTGGCGAATTTTTGAATTAAAATTACTTGAAATATTTTTTTTTAAATAAATATTTTTCATACTCAAAATTTTTTCAATCACACTATAGTCAGGGGGTATTTTTTGACTTGGCTTGGCTTGAATCACCTATCAATAAAAAAACAGAAATATTTTATCGATTAAAAAGCCTAAAAATATTTCTTTGATTAAAAAACCTAAAAATATGTTCTCGATTAAAACGCATAAAAAAATAATTCATCGATTAAAAAGCCTAAAATTAAATTCTCGATTAAAAAGCGTAAAACTATTTTATCGATTAAAAAGGCTAAAAAATATTTCTTTGATTAAAAAGCTTAGGTAATTTTTCTTGATAAGAAAGCATAAAATAAAAATTGGCTTAAATCGTCTACGATGATCACATTATAGTCAGGGATATTTTTAACTTGTAATAAAAACAATGCAATATTTGGTCTCAATATTTTCTATAGGTAAATGTAGGCATAAAATAAAAAATGGCTTGAATCGCCTGGCAATAAAAATTTGTCAGGAGTATTTTATAGGTTTGTTAAAAAACATTTGTAATATTTGGTCACACAATTTTCATAGGCAAATTTAGGCTCTAGATAAAAATAAGTTAAAATACCTAAACTAAATTAAGTTAAATTAAGGTAAATTAAGGTTCCTAAAGTAAATTAAGATACATTAGAGTACATTTAAGTATATTAGAGTAAATTTAAGTACATTAGAATACATTTAAATAAATTAAGGTGACTAGAGTAAAATATGGTAAGTTAGGTAAGAAGTTTTAAAAATTAAATAGGGTCAACAGTTCAGTACATAAGGGTAATTTTTAAAGCTGAAAATTCTAAAAGCAGTTATAGTTGGCAAATTACATAACGTAAAAAATTTTTTAAAGTAAATAGAGGGTCAAAAGGTAAGTTACATAAGGTTATTATTTTTAAAGTAACTTAGAGTCGACACAATTACATAATTAAGGTAAATTAAAGTAAATTAAAAGGTCTAAAGTAAATTAAACTACATTATGGTACATTAGAGTATGTTAAAGTAAATTAAGGTAAATTAAGGTAAATTAAGGTTCCTAAAGTAAATTAAGATACATTAGAGTACATTTAAGTATATCAGAGTAAATTTAAGTACATTAGAATACATTTAAATAAATTAAGGTGACTAGAGTAAAATATGGTAAGTTAGGTAAGAAGTTTTAAAAATTAAATAGGGTCAACAGTTAAGTACATAAGGGTAATTTTTAAAGCTGAAAATTTTAAAAGCAGTTATAGTTGGCAAATTACATAAAGGTAAGTTACATAAGGTAAGAATTTTTAAAGGAACTTAGAGTCGATAAAAATTACATAATAGAATTTTTTAAAACAAATTTTTATACATGTTTTTAATTGATACAATTTTTAATCACAACTTTAATTAAATTCTATTCACATGCTAATCATAATTTAAGGATAAGTCTTATTTTTACAAAAACAAATATTTTACAATTAAACATACATATTTGGGTTTTTAGTAGATTTTATCAGTATCTATCAGTACACAAGTACATGTTCCGTGTAATTTTTACAAAATAATTACAATAAATCACATACAAGACTGTAAACAAAGCAGAAAATTTTTATTCGGAGAAAATACAACAATTGATTGGACTTCAAATGAATTTGATTAATAGTTTCTTGATAGCAACCAGGTAACTAAGCAACCAAACAAATTACCAATTTGCAGACATCAAGGATCGAAAAAGAGTGAAGAAGTTAATAAAATTTATAATTGAAATTTTATTTTGATTTTTCAAATTTTTATGTGCTTCTATTAAAAGATTTCTTTGTTAGTAAACTATTTTTGATATTGATTTGATATTATGAGTGTGTGTATAGTGAATAACCAAGTATTTTAAGATGAAATGATAAAGAGTAAATTTTATTTTATTTTTAAGTGGGTTAAATTGGTTGAAAATCGGTGTCCAAAGGGTAAATATTATTTAAATATGGAATTTTAATTAATAAAATACTCTATTATTCAATGCTTAGTATGTATATAGTGAGTTGTGCAGTACTCAGTCATTTGTATACAGTACCTAGTGATTGTTGTTCAGTTATTAATTAGTGGATTGTTCAGTGTGTATGGGTTATTAGTATTCAGAAGTTGATACCAAGTAAGTTAAATTTTTATGTTTTATGAATTTATTATTATTATTATTATTATTTTTATTTTATATTTAATGGTGTGTTACAGCAGAGTGGAGGAAACGGGTTGCTTTTACAAATGACTACTACCTACCTTAGGCATTACTATGTAACACTGAAACTCAAAATTTTTATTCAATAAAATTCTTTGAAAAAAGTTTTTGAAAAATTTCTTTGAAAATTTGATAGTTATCAATATGTATAAAAAAGTCACTGTAAAAATTATAATAAAAACATTTCATTGTAAGATTACATGAAAAATTGTATCAATTAAAAACATGTATATAAATTATATTGTAAAATTATAAAAATTTTATTTAAAAATTTCTATTATGTAATTGTGTCGACTCTAAGTTACTTTAAAAATAATAACCTTGTGTAACTTACCTTTAGACCCTCTATTTACTTTTAAAAAATTCTTACGTTATGTAATTTGCCAACTATAAATGCTTTTAAAATTTTCAGCTTTAAAAATTACCCTTATGTACTGAACTGTTGATCCTATTTAATTTTTAAAAATTCTTACCTAACTAACCATATTTTACTCTAGTCACCTTAATTTATTTAAATGTATTCTAATGTACTTAAATTTACTCTGATATACTTAAATGTACTCTAATGTATCTTAATTTACTTTAGGAACCTTAATTTACCTTAATTTACCTTAATTTACATTAATTTACCTTAATTTACTTTAATTTAACCTTAATTTAGTTTAGGTATTTTAACTTATTTTTATCTAGAGCCTAAATTTGCCTATGAAAATTGTGTGACCAAATATTAAAAGTGTTTTTTTAACAAACCTATAAAATACTCCTGACAAATTTTTATTGCCAGGCGATTCAAGCCATTTTTTATTTTATGCCTACATTTACCTATAGAAAATATTGAGACCAAATATTGCATTGTTTTTATTACAAGTTAAAAATATCCCTGACTATAATGTGATCACCGTAGACCATTTGAGCCAATTTTTATTTTATGCTTTCTTATCAAGGAAAATTACCTAGGCTTTTTAATCAAAGAAATATTTTTTAGCCTTTTTAATCGATAAAATATTTTTACGCTTTTTAATAGATGAATTATTTTTTTATGCTTTTTAATCGAGAACATATTTTTAGGCTTTTTAATCGATAAAATATTTCTATGCTTTTTTATTGATTAATTTTTTTATTTTACAAGCGCACTTATGTACTTTAGTACCCCGAGTTTGATTTCCGGGGGATGAATTTTTTTTCTTTATTATGAGTTTGAATCCTGTATATTTTTTTTGTAAATCTAATCCTAAGTTAAATGTTCTAAAATATTGGAAAATAAAACAGGGTTAAGTGTAGAATTGGGTTAGTTTTAGTATTAGTATTTTGCATTTTTTTTGGATTTGAACTCGAGAGGTGCTAAAGTACATAAGTACTTACTAGTTATAATGAATTTGTAAAATTGTATGCTAGAATATATGTAAGAATACGAATTTTAAAAATTTAATTTCTAAAACCTATTAAAAAATTTAATTGTATCAAAAAACGAAAAAGTACTTTTTGAAAATTTTCTAATTGTGATCTTGAGAAATCTATCAAAACTTGAAAATTAAGACATTTATTTTCAGGAATTTTCAATTTCACTCGTAAACTCAAAAACTGGTTGGAAAATATTGAAATTATTTTTTTAAAATTCTTGTTAAACTCTCAAATATTTAAATAAAACACGAATTTCCTTAAAATAGCCCATCAAAGAACATAAAAATAGTTCAAAATAATTCAAAATCTGTTGTCTATTTGAACATAGGTAACTCATATAGCCTGGTTATTAAAATATTACTCTATTAAATAAAAAATTAACATGAACAATATTTTAATGTTAAGTTTTCTAGGTTTAGTAGATAAATTTTAATTAATAAGATACATACCAAAATTTTCACAATGTCACCACAAAATGCTTGGCCACAATTTTTTCGGTTATGTAAATATATTTTATTTCCTTTTTTACTTCCTTCTAGAATTTCTCCATATCCAGAATGTGCATCTTCCAAAAATAGTTTACAGTTCTAATAATCAAAAAGTAAAACTAGATAACATTGATGTTTTAAATTACAAATGTTTTATCGTTCTTAGATAACTTTTCAAATTGAAAAGGAACATAATATGGAATTTTGGTATCAGATTTTTTATCAGATTTTTCATCATTACCTTCATGATCGGGTTGAAAAAAATCAGAGCTGCGCTTGTCTACAAAGTTTTATTAATTAATATAAATATATAATATAATAAATAAACATTAAAATAACTAATAATATATCATAACTACGTAGTGCTTGTTTTTATATTTATTAATAATTGATATTAAACATGATTAATAATTTAAATCTGATTAATTTAACATTAGGCATCCCTGCTTGACCATTTAATAATTTCCTTCAACCAATGACCTCCAACATTTCCATAGACAAACGAAATTTATTGCAGCAGAATTTTCCATAATTGAAAGATGCATTACGACATTGTGAAATCATCTATATCTATTTAAAGCTTTTTCTATGTCCCAATTTTTATCCTTTGTTGTCCATTCTTGTGGCGTTCAAGATTTATTAAGTTATTAAATAATGAACTATTATAGGCGAACAATATTGCAAAGAATAACTTCATTTGAAATTGTGCGTTAATTTGATAATAAATTCTTTCTAAGTGTACAATTTGAAAATTTGCCAAAGAAGAAATTAAATATGATTATTTAAAAGTCCCTTTCAAAATTTGCATTGAAATCATTCTGACACGATATATGATCATTAGAGGAACAAACGTTCTTGCAGTATAGATGAATTTAAAGTCACTAATATACGTATTTTATAGTTATACAGGTTTCTTATTGATTACAATTGAAATCAATATTTTACGGATATTTTTGGCACATTTAATATTTAATAATATAATTTACTCTCGGTGGTGCTATTTACAAAAATATAAAAATTATGTATCATGAAAATGAAATTCAAAAAATTCTTTACTTTTAACTGTTTTCATAACCTTTATAAGATTTTCTCTATTTTTTCCAGACGCTGTAGAATCATTGGTTATTGGAATGTGAGTAGGTGTTACACCAAGAAATCCATGATATTCCTCAAAACCAAATAAGAAATCTTTATTAAATTGCATTAACTTCGAATCTATTAAATAGAATAAATACTTAGAAAAGCAGATTTATATGTAATACAGAAAAGAAGATTATTACATATGCTTCCAAACAACCTTTCAAGAAGTATTAAAATTGCTTATGATTTAATTTCTGCATTATTAAATCATGGCTCGATATGTTTAGATAGACCTAGTTATATTGGTCAAACGGTCTAGGATTTTTCTAAATTAAGAATGTATGAGATTCAGTATTGTTAGGCTTTTATATAGAAAGTCGGTGCTTAGGTCTGACTTCTTGGTGTCCTTCTTTAATCAATTCAATTAACCCAACACAATAAGATTTATTTCCAATTTATATATCACAACTTTATTCACAACTTTCACAAAATCGATTCCATTCACAATACTCTACACAATACTCTGTATGATTTCGCAATAATTCAATGCGTAGGGATACGTCTTCCAAAGAGAGATGTCCTTGTCTGGTGTGCAAGAATTTAATTTGCTTGGCTGATTGATTTATCTTTAAGCTTATTACCTCCTTCATTCCGGTCTCTGAAATATTCTCTTCGACCAATTGGCAATTTTGTTGACCTGCCTTTTCTCTTTATATTCATCTCGAAAATCAAACCACCCGCAAACTAAATTGGTTTTTGCATTTTTGACATCTCTCTGTCCAAAACCAAATTAGTTATTTCTAGTCTCCCGGGGTTTCAATTTGTTTACAATAATTATTTTGGTGGCGGGTTCCTCTTTTACCCCGGGTTTCCTTCGTCAACCAATTTCGTTTTCCGTAATTAGAAAATTTGTTGACGCTCCGGGTTTCTCACACTGTTCTGGTTTTCTGTTGGCTCGGATTTCACATTAGCTCGGGTTTCCCATTAGCCAAATTATTTTTAATTAATTTCTATTTTTATTAAATATCTCCTTCTGGGAACCCTAATCGATTTAATTTTATTATATTTGGATTCGTCTCGTCATTTGGCATACGCCCATACCCGTTTCCCCCGATAAATATTTATTTTAAAATTTTATTTGATTTTGCCTTTTTAATTATTATTTCGAATATCAATGTTTTTATTGATTTTCCATTTTTACTTTTGTGCATTTTGTTAATCCCAACAGTATAGTGACTTGGAAATGTATCACCATCGGTTTAATTGTGACATCAATATCGTAGTTGGCGACACTGACTCTTTCTTCTTAGAAATAAATTGGAGATATTTTTGGCTGAAATGTTTAAAGATAATCTTCTGGATACCTTTAATTATCCAATCGATCATATTCTTTATTCGAAACCACTTGACTGTGCGATAACATATTACATAGCACGCGATAACTCATCGCTCAAACGCTCAGAAATTCATTTTGCAAATCGAAAAACTTGTGGTATTTTAAGAGTATACGTGCGCGATAACTGATAGTGATCTATGGAGGTCACACTTACCTACTAACTAATGTCAATAAAGGAAAGATGGTGTAGTAAAGAAGGAATATTTGAAAACATCTTACAAATTAAATATAGGTAACTTTTACTTTAGTCACATGATCTAATATCATTTATAGTTTTTTTAAATATTTATTCGAAAAATATCTTTTTTGATCTTTGTATATTCTGACTGATTCCAGAATCACTGTTTTGGAAAGAAATTTATATTAGGATTAGGCTAGGACAGGGTTGTCATTATTCTCGAACTACAGACCGGAACGCAAAAATGTTATGCGCCGCAATTCCTAACCCAACCATCCGTATTTACACGGCTTTAAAGATTGAGATTGGTTACAAACCGAACACTGTAAGGTTTCACGAAGTAGACGCTTATTCACCAACCAGAGGTACATCTGATGGTCGTTCATGGTGGTTATCTCGTCAAGTGTGCTCTCGAAATTTCTCTTGGGCGTTAGAATTTTTTTATAAATAATAGACTCAAATTAATATATCATGTAAAAAATGGCCTTTCTTTTTCTGGTAACTGGTGTAAGGTGGATGGGAGAGGGCGGAGGTGTTGCTTCGAATGTCGGTTTTGCCATGTGTGCTTATCAATACTAGATACTAGCTGACCCGTACCCAGCTTCGCTCGGGAATATTTCGTTATTTCTGACTTTCATGTTTAAAAAAAATATTCATTCGTAAATTTTAAATCGACCCGGACAAATAAATCTTGGGCCGGGACACGGACCTTGAAACTGGGACATGTCCCGGTGTAGCGGGATGTATTGCAGCTCTAGGCTACGAGTAAATATGGTTAGGGGCAAGTGGTTAGGTTTCTGTGTAATTTCTTAATAAAATTAGTAATTGGATTTTACCATTTATTCAAATAAGTAAATTTGGAAATTCAATCTTACGATTTATATTTATAAAATCACAATGAAATCCATATAGAAAATCATATTACTAACTAACCAGCTACTAAATAGTGATTAAACCGAATATGAATCATGTAAATCTTGTCTCCCCTTCCGTATTCTCTCTCGGTAAATCGCGGTATAATAGATACAAATTTGATTGTTCGATTAAGATTATCCATTATATAATCAAATTCATTGTATAAATCGTTATTCTGAATTTCAAAATAAATAATCTTTTAAATTTCATTTATTAATTTTAAGAAAACAAAAATATAACAGTAATATATTCACCGTAATAGTATTTCTGGAAATAGTGTTAACGCAATGTGAAAGTTCCATGACTCGATACTTTGGAAATATTTGATATTTCATTAATATTTCATGCACTTGTTTTTTAATATTCCCAATTAATGCAAACTGATTCCAAAATAATGGATTTTCTGAAAATGTTAAATGTTTAAAAATTAGGCATCACACTCACCTAATTTTATCTTTTCTTCGTGTTCATTTTCTCTGTCATCTAGATTATTATCATTGTTAACAATGCAATCATTTGGTCTCATTATTTGAAAAGTTGATTTATTATTTATAGAATCATTTTTAATTTTATCCTTTTTATTTCGACTTATTGTATGCCATTCATCATCCTTATTATTAACATTCATTTCTAAATATCAAATGTAACTGGGAAATTTAAGTTTAATGTTTTTTAATTAAGATTGTTGAAAATTATTGATATATTATTTATTAATGCAGATTATAATAAGTCAGTTATTCTCAGTGTTAGTTGACCTTAATAATGGCTTTAATGAAACAAATCAATAACTAACGTTTTGAAGAATTATTTTTTATTATAAATTAATTAAAATAAACAGATTAAAGATTTTTTAGTATTACAAGTTTATATTTATTCAAAATAATTTCATTTAACCTAAATTGGTCTGTAAAACTCATTTCTATACATATACCTTTTTTGAATGTTTTTCAATTCCTAAATTAGTATTTACAACTCGTGAGAACTATAGTGCTGGGTACATGATGGGTAAGAAAATGCCGTTACAAAACAGCAAGAAAATAAATTAATGGTTGAAGCACTGCCGAAAAAAGCACAGGATTTATTCAATTTCAATATTCGAAAATATGATGGACGAATTATCGAAGTAGCATCGAATTGGATTTAAAATATCGAAGAATGGATTTGAATGAACAATTTGTGCGTCATTAGTGTTTTCGATTTGTTACTGTCTGATGAAGCTGAAGTTTTATGGCATGATTTCAAAACAGATGCAGTTAATAAGGAGGAAGCAAAATCATGGTTTTTAGATAAATTTACATTAAAGAAATCACTTACCAATATTATTGTGGAATTGGCCGAAATTAATAAAAAGGAGATGAAAGATTTGTTGCATTTGAAACCAGGGTAATAAATCTTTTGGAAAGTATTTTTGATTCAGGAATTAGTCGTGAAAAAATTGTAAAGGATATTATTTCTAAACGAGCGAGAAGTACAGGGCTTAAAGAAAAAATAATTACTAAACCAGTTATGATAGTAGAAGATATACGCAATTTGGCAAAATTATATGAAAGTCAGGAATATGTACAACATTCTTCGTCAGAAATATTTGTGGATGATGTACAAAAGAAAAGTTACTCAGATGCGTTGAAACAGAATAATTTAAATAATGGGCGTCACAATCGAAATTTAGATAGCCAAATGTCAAGATATCATAATATGGATAGAAAGAACTTTGGAAACAAAAATTATAGAAATAAAGTAAGGTATAATTATATGAATAATCCGGCTAGTTCTAATAGGAGATATAATAGTGAGAAGATTATCAATGAAAATCAAAAATTTTGACTATTATTTTCAATAAAACATCAAGGAAGGAAATTATGCAACAAGTGTCGTGGATTACCTGAACTAAAAGAAGAAATTTTATCACGGGGTCAATGTTACTGTTGTGTTGACAGTAACCACTTACGTTTCGAATACCCATTGAAAATAAATGTCTAATATGTGGAAAAGATGGACACATATATAGACACTGTCATTTATTAACAAATGGAAGCCAAAATTGTAATAGACCAATTATGTGCATTAATGATGAAAATAGTGATTTGTGTAGTGAGAAATATGTCATAGATCATGAGGTTATGCAACAATAAACGAGAGCAACCCTGTTGCTTAAATTTCGTCAATGGAGTTGAACCAATAAATAATAGTTTAAATCGAAATGAATACAAAAAGGATGTGATGTATCAGACGAGTGATGGAAGACAGTCGAGCAGAATGAAAGTTGGAAAGGTTGAAATTGATATGCTATGGGATTCGGGAGTTGCCATAACAGTTGGAAAAACAGTTTTAGAAGATACAAATATTATACTTAACGCGGTGTTTTCTGAAATGGGAGAAAAACCAATGGGATCAACATGGATAAATGTTAATTGTAATGGTAAGTGTCAACTAATAAATGTGTTAATAGTTGCAAGAATTCATCCAAATTTTATTGGCGGAATTGATGTTATGAAGAGCTTTGGTATAAAGCTGATGGAAGTAAATAATATTGATGCTTCGCTGATTTTAGAAAATATTCAACTGAAAATTAGTAAGGAACGCGTTAAAATCTGTTCAGAATTCACAAAGCAACAAGCTGAAAGTTTTGATACGAAAATATGGAACGATATTTATGGCTTCGACATTTGATCTGGGTCACACAAAAATATTAAGCCATGAGATTACTGTCTATGGGTCACCAATTTTACAACATCCTGGTCGTTAACCAATGCATTTGGAACATAAAATTGACGAATTAGTTGGAAAGTTAGTTGAAACAGGAGTGGTAAGCCAATCCCAAAGCCCGTGGAGGTCTCCGCTAGTGATTGTTGGAAAAATAGACGGGTCAGTACGAATGTTTGTGGATTACAGAAAACTTAACGCAGTTACAGAGAAATTTACATTTATTATGCCAGATATACATCAGCTGCTCAATTACTTAGCTGACTCACAGATATTTTCATCAATAGATCTTGAACAGGCTAGAATTAAATAAAATCTCTAGGAAATATACAGCTTTAAGTACTAAACAAGGACAGTTTTGTTTTAATCGTATTTCTTTTGGTTTAGCAACAGCTCCAACCACATTCCAAAAACTGATGCATGAACTTCTGGAAGGTTTAATTTTTAACAGTGTTATTGTATATCTTGAGAATGTATTAGTTTATGGGAAATCGGAGAAGCAACATGATGAAACACTAGAAGAAGTTTTTAGACGTATTCTGAAGTCAGGATTAAAAGTGAACCCAGAAAAAACTTGGTCATACTATAAATTCAGAGTTAAAACAAATAATTTGAAGATTGAAGAGATTTTAAAAGCAGAAGCCCCAAAGTGTTAGTCTAAATTAAGATTATTTCTTGGATTAGCTAATTATTATCGTCGGCTTATTAAAAGATATGTCGAAATATCGGAGCCACTTTATGCGGCGACTTCAGGATATGATAAAAGCTTACAGTGGACTGATCGCTGTGAAAACTTCAATGAGTTAAAAATGAAACTCTGCAAAGCACCAATTTTAGATTATCCTAGAAAGAATCTCATGTTTGATTTGGATACAAATGCTAGTTTTGGAGCAATTGGAGCAGTATTGATTCAAATAAAAGAGAACGGAGACGACGCAGTAGTTGCTTATTGATCACGGCATATGTCAGCACATGAAAAACGTTATTGTATGACTAGAAAAGAATTATTTACATTACATGAGTATGTCATGTATTTCAAACAATTTTTGTATGGAAAGAGATTTATAGCAAGAACAGATCACAAGGCCTTGATTTTCATGAATACAACAAAGAAACTAATTAGTGCTCAATTCCAAAATTGGATGGCAAACCTATCAGAATATGATTTCGAGCTTCAATATCGAAAAACAGCTAGCATAGTAATGCGGATGGATTATCAAAAATTGGTGAATCATTATGCTCACAGTGTCAAACAAAACACGATGATGCTAAAACCTCTAAATAACGAATTAAATATATAAATTATATTGTGAGAACTTCAAGTGAGAATTTTATGGAAAAAATCAAGTCTAAACAAGAAAATGATCCGAATTTCAAGGAAGTGAAAAATCTAATGAAAGGTGTTTTTGATAGTGCTAAAGATAGTGCTAAAGCTAGTTATGTGTATAAAAACAAGAAAAATTTAAAGATAATCGATGAATTTTTAGTATTAGAAGAAAATAATATTGTAGTACTAATTCCTCCTGAAAATTCATGAAAATTTATGTCACCTTGGATCAAAAAAAAATTTATAATTATCTTAAAAATCATTATTTTTGGCCATCTATGATTAACACTATAGAAGTATCTATAAGGAAATGCATGGTATGTGCGAAAAGGAAGATAAGTTCAAGCAAAACAAAGGAACTAATGATTCCTAGAAAAAGTAGAAACTTCCTTGAACAAATTGTAGTAGATATCGCGTACATGGATAAAACAGAAACTAACAAAAAGTATGTAGTTGTTATCATTGATAGATTTAACAAACTGGTATGTCTAACTGCAATATCTTGAATGGATGATCAATGTATATTCAAAGTCATGTTTCATAATTGGATATATAGATTTGGTTAACCAATCAGTATTTTGACAGATAGAGGTAGAAACTTTGAAAGTGCCTATATGAAGAAAAAGATGGCAGAATTAAACATTAAGCAAGAGTTTGCCTTGTCATATCAGCATTAATCAAATGGACTGGCCGAAGTGTAATATAAACAGTGAGAGATACGATCATAACATCCTTAAAAAGTACATGTAAAGAAAGAAATTGGTTTGAATTGCTACCACGGTATGAATTTAAATATTTATGCTACTCAGCAAAATTCCACGGACTTGTCACCGTTTTAAATAGTGTATGGAAGAAAAATCAATATTCATTCCAAATTTAATGTCCAAGAAACAAGTAGATCAGATTTTATTGATAAAGCTAGGATAAATTTATAAAAGGCATCAATAAAATTGAGTCGGTTTGCAATTGTAAAAAGGGCGTCAGAAGATTTTAAAGACTGAGAGTGGGTTTTAGTTCGAATAGAATCGCAAAAAAGACAGAAAAATGATTTTTAGTATGAAGGACGATTTCAAATAATTAGATTCATATTTCCTCACCAGGTTGAGCTCAAGTGTTATAACGATATAAAACAACGCAGAATCTAGTGGTTGAAGAAGTGGACAAAACCTTAAAGAGGGGGAAGTTACGATATTAATAAATATCTGTTGTTTTAATAATAAATAATTATTTGGAATTACGAATTTTGATATGGATGATATTAAACCTACAACTGATACTATAATATTTCTATAAAAAATATTTGAATTAATCAAAATAAATTAAACCAAAATTTTTATTCATGGTGAAAGGGTAATTTATTTTTGGAGTTCTAGTGAGAAATTCGAAAATATCAAAACCTCCTCAAAGAAAGGATAAGGGATTATCAAATTAATTATAGATATGAACGATTCTCGGCCATGATATTATTTTTAAATTTAATTTAAACCAGCGTCCGGATAATCGGAACGAAGAAAATCATAGAAAATGATGATAAAAATATATCGGTTAAAACAAAAAATTCCTATCTATTTTACAAAGAAATTTCCTATTTTATCAAGATGTTAGTATTTTTATTTTAAAAATTTTCTTAAAAGTCATTTCACTATAAACTAATTTGTATTTTTTTTGTAAAATAACAAATTACAATTTTAATTTTTGCTAATCAAAATTTTGTAATCCAATCATTCCATAGCACCCTTTTCGAATTTTTCACAGATTTTTTATTGATTTCTGTTGAATCCCATTCCGATTAGCTGTTAGATCTTAGATTTCTTAATCTTTCTTTGTTTTACAATAGACATTGTGGATTATCCTGCATGATAATAAATTAATATATTTAAAAAATTTTGGATTAATTAATGAGTGAATGAGAATTATGGTAAATTTAATAATAAAATTCTAAAAATTAATCAATAAGTTAAAAGAATGAAATAAAGCAGAAGTTCTCAGCTTGGGGTACGCGAAAAGTTCCAGGAGACACGCGAAAAAAATTCCAAACATTCCAAAGTTGTGCTCATCCAAGCAAGCCCAACCATATCATTAAAAAGCTTGTTACACTTTTTTCTTGTTTTTTTGTAATGTATATTTTAAGCTTTTTTCTATGTTACGAATCTTTTTTTTAAAAGACAGTTTAGAACTTATTTCCAGAAACGACATAGTTTTTTTCTAGGTTAGTGATTTAGGAGTACGCGTGTTAAAAACGACTGAAAACACTTTAGTGGTTTCAAATAATGTCCTTCAAAACCCAATCGCATTTTATTTGTATTATTAGATTTGAAAAAGGTATATTTTATTTCTATAAATTCGATTTAATTTAGAAATAGATGTTGATTTAATTTGGGTAATTAAATCATTATATTATTTAATTAATTAATTTAATCAAATCATTCATTAAGAATCAATAACTCAATGATTTTCAAGTCACCTAAGAAAGTTTGTAGAAATATAACTTATGTTGTAAGCTTCGAGCTTAGTTAAAATGTTCCAAATCTATTTAAAGTTCTTTCATTTTTGATAGATGGTGGAATCAATCAAGTTCAGGTGGTTGTTGAAGCTGACGTGGTTCGTTTTTCAATATAAGCATTATCGTCAAACTACCCGAAGGCACAAATTGCATAACTTAGAACATTAAGAGGTATTGCTACAAGGACTGATGAAAAGATATACTAATTCTAAACCCTGATGCACTTTTCCACTTTCCTTAACTATTAGAGCTTTCGTTGGTAAGCGATATCAAGTGCAACCAGAAATTGATCATTCTCTGATTCCGTTAATTTATCATTGGACAACGAGATTATCAAACTCAAAACGGAGTTGCTCCCGTAATTTCCAGTGCAATAAGAAGGTGTAGTCCCAGTAAGTTCCATTCGTAGTGTTACTAGATGTTACGCTTCCATTTTGTCAAATGCTATTTGTCCGAAATGCTCAAGTAATTAAGGTTTCGCTGGATGGTAAAATAAATGCTCTTATAGTAGACCTGGTAATAATTATTGCATTAACTTTATCTTGTCCTTTCTTGCCTTGATTTTTATTATATGTGCTTTATATTCTCCACGTCAATTTTGTAGGATATTATTATCATTATAATTACTTTTAAAATTATTATTTTTATGACCCCAACTCTGATCAACTCTTACAGCTTGCCGTTGAATTTAGAATCCAGTCAGATCCTTTTCGGTTGGTAGGGCAAATGAAGAGGCTCATGCCACACATCTAAGACTAAAATTGACATAGTTTTGAAATTGTAATAAATACTTTATTTTTGTTCGAATCGATGGTCGTTTTTTTGGAATGAACCCAAATTATTTAATAAATAATAACATTAAGATAAACTGAAATGGTCTAAATATTTCAATTTTCGATATTATTTCAATTCAAATGACGATAGAGGGATCCTTAAATTAAATGACCATGAATACCTTCTGTAGTAGCTCATGAACCAAAAGGTTTTCTATGTTATTAGTCGTCATGACAATATGGCCCATTGGAATACATTTCCAACGTCATTTTTGACGGTTATCCAATGGTTATATCTCTTGTGCACGCATCTGGTGGGAATCCTTTGAAAATGATCTCAAAAATTCAGCAGTAGTTACATTTACACTTGGTCTACCTCCCATTACATCGTATTTTATTATTATTGAATGCATATTGTCAAAAATAATTAATAATTGTTAGTTTGTTATTTTCATTTAACAAGTTTACATTTTAAACATGTTGTGCATTATTTTTCAAAAAATAGTTAATTTTTTAAAAATATTATTTAATTTATTTGTTTTACTGAAGAACTTATCAACTGTAATTGAATTAATTTAAGTTTTATCATTTAAAATTACCAAATGTATATTAATCTATACAATCTTTACTGTGAACATTATCTATTTTATTTCTGTGCTTTTGAATTCTCGTTCAACACAGACTTATCTTTATAAATACATTCTTCGTCAATTCAAGCCACTTTTCTAACAATTTTACAACCTTAATATTTATAAAGAAAAACAATTAATGTAATAAATAAATTGTTTAGTGGATTCATTCAGAAGTTTATAGATTCAGAATTTGTTAGTTGAACTTTATTTTCAATCGGTATTTTATGTTTACTTTTTTTACTTTTTAAATCTTCTTATTTGTTTTTGAATTATTTAGTGTCTTTATTTTGGTTTTCAGATATTGATTTATAATCTTAAATTTTTTATTTTTCCCATAGTAAGTTGCTTAGAAACATTTATTAAATTAAATTCTAATATAATAATAATAATATATAATAATAATATACTAATAATAATACAGTGAAACCTCGCTTAACGAGCACTTCGCATAACGAGCAATTCGCATAACGAGTAAAAAAAATTGGAAAAAAACGGCTCGCTAAACAAACGATTTTTCGCATAACGAGTGAAAGTCCTGGATTGTAAAAAAAAATTTAAAACAAAAATATTTGCAGTATTCACGAAAACATTACTTATGGATACATCAGTATGTGTTTACAATTGTTCCGCTAGCATATTTTACTTGGATATAAACTTTTACAAACCCTTGTTTATACAATGTTTTTTGTTATTTTAAAAGTTTAATAATTATTTTTGATTTTATTTGTAAAATCAATAAAATGTCGCCGAAAAAAAAGTCGCAAGAAGACAGCCATAAGAGAATTAAATTAACCATAGAAACAAAGCGTAAAATCATTGAAAATCGAGAACGGGGCGTGAGTGTAGCGAATCTATCGCGCACATACGACCGGTCTACTTCTACGATCTGTATTATCCTTAAAAACTAGGACAAGATTATGGAGATAGATGCGTCAAAAGGAGTTACAAGAATATCTACCAACGGTTACGTGTTCTCGACAATGTTGAAAGGCTGCTTCTTATATGGATAAACGAGAAGCAATTACAGGGCGACACTATTAACGAGAACATCATTTGTGAGAAAGCAAAAATGATTTTCGACCACCTAGTAAAGAAGAAGCCAAGAACATCAACGGCCGAAGAAGAATTGTTTAAGGGAAGTTATGGGTGGTTCGAAAAATTTAAGAAAGGAACCGGCATCTACTGCCTCGTGAGGCATGGTGAAGCAGCCAGCTGCGACAAGAGGGCAGCAAAGAACTTCATCGGCGACTTCAAGAAACTCATAGATTCTAATGGCTATCTGCCACAACAAATTTTTAATTGTGACGAGACGGGTCTTTTCTGGAAAAAGATGCCTAGGCGAACTTATATTACTGCAGAGCAGGATGCAATGCCCGGGCACAAGCCAATGAAAGACCGCCTCACACTACTTTTTTGTGCTAATGCAAGCGGCGATTTGAAAGTTAAACCGCTGCTTGATTATCATTCTGAAACCCCACGAGCATTCAAGAAGTGTAAAGTCCAAAAAAACAGGCTAAATGTGATGTGGAGGTCAAACAAAAAGGTGTGGGTGACACGTGACCTTTTTACTAATTGGCTCAATAATTTGTTTGGTCCGTCTGTGAAAAATTATTTACTTCATGAGAATCTCCCGTTACATGTCTTGCTTGTTATGAATAACGCACCTGCTCATTCTCCAGGCCTACAAGATGATCTCGTTGAAGAATTCAAATTCATCAAGATCCAATTCATGCCTCCCAATACCACTGCCTTACTCCAGCCTATGGACCAGCAGGTTATTTCGAACTTTAAGAAGCTCTACACCAAGTCACTCTTCGAGCACTGTTTTGAAATGACTGAAAAGACCATTCTCACTCTCAGAGAGTTATGGAAAGATCACTTCCACATCGTTGCCTGGCTCAAGATTATCGAAACGGCATGGGAGACAGTTACCAAGAGAACTCTTATTTCTGCGTGGAAGAAACTTTGGCCAGATGGTGATGGCGAATGTAACTTTGAGGGGGTTGAAACATTAACCGTAGAGTCTGTAGTTAACGAGATCGTGTCTTTGGCTACGACCATTGGACTAGAGGTAAATGTAAATGATATCCACGAGCTTGTGAAAGAGCCTAGCCAAGAGCTTACCACTGAAGAGCTAATGGAGTTACATTACGTTTCTCAAGAAGAAGTTGTGGAGGAGATTATGTCAAAGAAGGAGGAGGGAGCAATAAAGCAGCAATCTTCTGGCGCAATAAGAGAAATGTTGAAATCATGAGAAACTGCTGCGTCGTACATTGAGAAATATCACCCCGATAAAGCAGTAGCTATGCGCGCTACAAATTTATTTAATGATAATGCCGTATTGCCTTTTTACCAAATTTTGAAACGTCGCCAAAAACAACCGTCACTAGACAGCTTTTTAATAAAAAAGAATTAGTTATGTATCATTACAACAAATTTATTATTCGGAAACATTTTAATTTTTGTAAAATGAATTCGCATTACAGGTTGGTTTATTCCGTTACAAAAAGAAAGACCAAGATGGTCTACAATCCTTAATAACATGATCATGTATATAATTTTCATATAATAAAAGTATGTCATAAAATTTTTTGTGTATTGTTTTCGGCACTGAACGAATTATCGTATTTTACCTTAATTTATATGGGAAGAGTTGTTTCGCTTAAAGAGTGTTTCGCTTTACGAGGAACGTTCTGGAACGAATTATGCTCGTTATGCGAGGTTCCACTGTATATATTATTATAAATAAACATAAAATGTACAAATACATGGAGAAACGAGATTGTTAAAATATAAATAAAACAAAAATGTGATCATTACAGTCTGTTTTCTGCTTTTTCTGTCCCATCGCTGTGTCTCCTGGTAAGTCGATCTTGCGTAACACTTTACAACGTTTATCTGTTCTTTTTATTTTCTCACTTTATTCATCCGGATTAGTGTTTTCTTCATCTCTTCTGCGCTTTTTAATTTCTGTAGTATTTATTCTTTTCCAAAAATTAACAACTTTCAAGTATCTTCCGTGCTCAAAATAATTCATTAACATGTGTGACTGACTAGAGTTATACAAAAATTAGTACTAACAAGATGCATTAAAATAATTCTTTAAACGAATAAAAATAGTTTTTGTCTGTAATTTTTTGTGTGTGCATTGATTCGACAAAACAAATTTGAAATTTTATAAATTAAATATTAAAATTATGTTAGTTTTTCTAATTTTTCGTCGTGATTGTTCGGCTATTTTTAATAGACTATTTTTCTTTTATTTATTTTTGTAATTTATTACTGTACAATTTTTGTCTCCTCGTTGGATCATAATTTTAATTTCTTTTTTTCGTGTTTTTAATCTGAATTTGATATTATAATTTGATAAACTCATTTATTTGTTATTATGACGAAAAAATGAGAACAAATTATGTATATTTTGAAATCTTTTTTGAAGCTTTTTAATTTAATGTACTTTTTCTTCGTCAATAAGTTACATTGTAAATCGTTTTATGTATTTTCTTCTTGTTTGTGTTCATTTTCTTTTATTAGTGTTTTTATATTATTTGTAAATGTCTTTATCATGATTTTGATGTGTTGTTTATGTTAAATTCGCATATTATGCTATATTAGCTACCATATGTTGGGCCAGAACACAAATGACCTTGAAAATTGTTTAAATATATCAGTAATACAGCACGAAAACCCAGCACCAATATAACTTAAAATACAACATAAAACATCAACTAAACACTCTAAAATTTGAGAGAATATAAATAAATATAAAATCAAAAAAAACATAAAAGTAAAATAAAATAAATAAAAAATGCATCAAGAACCGCACGAAATTTACATAAAAAATAACATAATAACACGAAAATTTGACCGAAAAAGGACAGGTTATATAAAAGTAAAAATTAATGGATTAAATAAGTTAAAATAAAATATTTTTGGTTGAATAAATCTATTTAAAAATTTAAGAAATAAATTTCCAATTTAAATTATGAAAATAATAAAAATTTAATTTAGATAACACAAATAATTTCAAGGTCAAATTTTGTTTTATCGCAATAAAAATAACATGCATGTTAAGGTCAAATTATAGGTATATATACTGATGTGTTTTGACAAATTATAAACTACTTTGCAGCATTATTTTAAAATTTGCTATGCATTAACGTATGATTGAAAATGAAGGCGTACCTACTATATGAATGAATTTATTGATTGATTAAATAACTGGCGATGAAGCGAGTGAAAAATGTTTATGCAAATGAACTTCCGATTATTATGTGACATGCCAAATAAACAATTTTATGCATCGAAGCTTTTACCCGATTTATATGGTAATATTTATTTATTTTCCGACCCACAGCCACACACCAGCAAGTAATTAAAATCATACACCCCTATAGAGTGGTGTAAGTGCGGTTCATCCGCCAATAGTTCGTGCCCGTGGAGACCTCGCCGTGAGTAACGACGGGCTCGAACGTAAAGTCATTGAACTAAATAGCGAAAGAGAGTAGCTCGAGAGTGGGTTTTTTGGCTCAACTTTCTTGCACTCAATTTCGATAAAATCGACATAAAATTTTACACAACAATCGGTTCAAAATCACAAACACCGAGTAGTTCAGTGGACACTCATTAAATATAATATGAACATAAATAGATCATAAGGACAAAGAAAGGGAAAGGGTAGCGGGGAAAATTGCGAGATCGTTGCAACAGTTAAAATAAATAGCCATAGGAAAAAGATTAATCCGAACGACCAAAATCATGAAAAGGAATATTTTAAATAATATGTAAGAACTAAATAAATTATGTTGAGTTGAGACTGACAATATGGGTAGAACGCTGCGCAAATTTTTGGAAATCATTAAAATATTTATCATAAATCTGTAAAATAAGGGTGGAACGCTGCTAAAAATTTTCGAAATAACAAAAATATTTTATCGAAAACTAGAAAATAAGGATGGAGTACGTCTAAATTTTTATATAAGTAAATATTTTCATAAAGCTGAGGAATAAGGACAGACCCCTATTAAAAATTTAAAAATAATGATAATAGTAAGGATAATGGTAATTATAACAATAATAATAACAGTAAGAATAATAGTAATAATAGTAATAATAATAATAATAATAATAATAATAATAATAATAATAATAATAATAATAATAATAATAATAATAATAATAATAATAATAATAATAATAATAATAATAATAACTATAATGGTAATGATAAGAATAATAATAATAGTAATAGCAGTGATAATGGATTAGATAAATACATATAATAGTAACAATGCTAATACTAGTAACAATAATAGGGAACATAGTAGTTATAATAGGGACAAGCAGTGGTGTTGTGCTATTTTTTTACCGGAACGAGTATATATGATTATATAGACAGGGCCGATCCTGGGTAGGCGGTTGCTCTGTGCGGTCTCATGTCTCAAATTTAACGACGGTGGGTGATTTTCCATGATAATCCTGGCGGTGAAGTTTTTTTTTAGGTCTCATGTCCCAAATTTGACGATGAGGGGAGATTTCCCCCAATTTTCGCCCGTCGCCAGGATCGGCCCTGTATATAGCATAAAAGGAAAAGAAACGAAAATCATTACGAAACCCATTTTGTGTATATGTAACCCAAAACACCATTAAAACAAAACAAAATGACTAGGAAAAAGTCATGTCGAAAAATTGTGAGAATGGCTATTTGTAATACAAGCACGCACCGCAAACAGAAATTCAAAATATAATAAAAACATTAAATAAAACAAAATAAAAAATAACATAATTAATTAAAACAAATAATTAATAAATTTTGCACGAAAAATACATGGAAAAATAAAGTGAAAATACAAAACCGCCAAAACCTTACAAAATAAGGTTTAGAAAATACACAGGCGGAGGAGGCGACCAGAATAAGAATCAGCAAAAAATAAAAATGCAAATTAATAAAATTAATATTAAAAAAATTAAGAAAAATAAATAACAAAAGAGAAAAACATAAAATTAAATAAAAGCCATCAAAAAACCAGAAAAAATGGCCAAAAAAGATTTGAAATTAGCTGATTGGTCGCACACACGCACGAAAACAGTATAAATACAATAGCCATTGTCACAATTAAAAACCTTTTAAAAATTTTTATCTCATTTTTAAATTTTGAAATTCGCACTTTAGCAGTAGGTAATTTTTGTTTATTGTAATGTTATGTTGAATATATTTTTGATATGTACTTTATTTGTTTTCATTATCATGGATGGCCGCGATACTTTTTAGTATCTGCGACAGGTCCCCCTAAATTTAATTTTATATATTGATGTATTAATCGTGGAGAATGGCAAAGTAATATTCGATTCCGGCCGTTAAGTTGGCAGGACGTCGACGTGTTACTTGGTCACAAACCACCCTTCGGTGTCTGCCTAGTCTGGTCAGGTCTCGTTACACTGATCACGGGGTAGGACACCGTCGTAATTCACCGAGGCGGCCATTTTCAATGTTGGTCGGAGCGGTACGAGTAAAATGCGGGTAGATCGCCATACCTAGGGGGTTGACATTTGTAAGATGTCTAAGTAGGGATATAATATTTTTTTTTAAAAATGCCTGTCGAGAAATCGATTATAACAAAGGGGACGACTAGGGTTAAGTATAGGAATAAATGCATGACACAATAAACCGAAACGAATTCAACAAAACGAAAAGATGGAAAATTATTTTAACGTGAATCGCAATGACCGGAGCATCAATATTTTTCATTTTTCTCTTTACCGAATTATTGTCAGCAGACCAACAATAGGTGTTTACGCGAAAATCGGCATTGTAGAAATTAATATTAAATATGAGTTTGGTGTAGGAATGTGTGATGGGATTTTCTAATTAATTATTCTCTTTTATTATCCTTATTTTCTTTTTACTGAATTATTCCCCCTCATGTTTGTTTATAATTTTTAAAGATCTTCGACAACATGCAGCCAGGATATAAAATCCCGAAATTAACGTCGCCGAGAACGGAAAATTCTAACCCATCAATTCCTAATAACAATGACAAATCCCACCAGGAATGCCGAAGGAAATATAATCAGTTGGTCATAGAACACGAACGCACGCTCGGTACGTGGTTCGCCCCGAGGCTGTGAAAGCCCTCCACAAACAGATTCACCGACTCACCAGGTGTCGTGAAGATCTCATTGCCGAGAACCGAGCGCAACGGATCGTAATCAACAACCAGAGCGCCGTTCTAACCGCCTCTTTCAATGAAACGGAACTGAAAAAACGATTGGCCGGCCGTGATCTGGCAATCAAACTGAATATAATCCCGGCAGAACATGTACCCGAAACGGCCACAACTGGTCCACCACAAATGCCGAAAATTAGCAAGAAACATAACCCCAGTAAAAACCGACGTCGCCGTGAACGACGTCGGGCTGAGGGAGTCACCCTGCTAAAAAATGCAGCCCAGACACTGGAAGAAGCGGCGATGCTAGTCGCCGAACAACAGGCACAACTAACTAGAAATACTGAACGCCTGCCAGAAACGATTGAATCTGGAGAAGTTGCCATCCAAACCTGTGCCGGCGCAACGGACGAAAATCACAAGCCCTCCACTTCAATCGGGTATTGGACGGACGAATTTGGGGACGAGCTCTGTCACTCGGTTCCCCAAGTCGGATCCAACAAACTAAAAATCGATGGAAAACGAAGATTTCCCGTCGACATCGACGAATAAAGCCGATTCTTGTGGATAACCAAGTTTCGCGTCGACAAACTGATTAACAATTATTTATGACTGATTATATTCTATCTTTATTTTCGTTTATTTTCTTTTTGTTGTTATAATTGTAAAATAGAATTTTTATTTGTTAAATTTCTTAAATAAGTTTCAATATGTTTGACACAGATGAGAAAAGGATGTATGGAGGTTTGCCTGAGCATAACATAAGATTGGTGAAGCTTGATGTATGTGAATAAGTTGATTGGAAAGTTGTATTTAATTTAAAATATTGAAAATTGAAATAACTATGATTGTTGGAAAATTGATGTTAAACCTTTAAAAAGAATCTGGTAAGAAACGAGAGGGTAGAGGTGAGTGAAAAGAAAATTATAGATGTTAAAAAGACTTTATTTTCTTTTGAAAGTAATCAGGAGATTTTACAAATCTTAAAAACAGCTGATTTAACAGCAAATTGCAATTAATTATTTAGTACTTTAAATTTTTGCCAATTACTTAAGGAAAAGATTTTCCAAATTAAAACAAAATTCGAGGTTACTGATATTGTTTCAAACTTTTGACAATTAATTCAGAGGTAAATCGGAAATTTTAGAGGATTTAAGGATCAGGATTTTTCAAAAGCTATTAATCCAATTTTCCTTTGGAAAATATTCTATATTTTAGAAGTTAAAATTAATTTACTAATTATTTAAATTTAATGCTAATCAAATTTAACGGACCAAAGATAGATAAGCGGCCAGGTCGCAAAGGAGTACATTTTCGGCAGTAAAGGTGTACGAATACTTACTAACGGGTAAAACGAGACCATAATGGAGATCTGATTCGGACGTATACATATAATCGATGATAATAGATGGGAAAGTGTGTGCCAATATCGAGGGAAATAGATAAATGAATTAGACGTAAGTCCTTCTATCGGCCGTCAGGAACCCGAAAGCGAGATTATCACAAGGAGTAGTCCTGGAAACGGGGCTCACCTGCTTGTGGACTCTCGGCTGCTGTATACAGTACCAACATGGGCTTGCTCATGGGTATACAGTGGTGATGTCAAAATTGTGGGGCGTCTGGGAGAGAAACCCTAGAAAGGCAAGAGTGATTGGGAAAGCGGAGTTAACAAATGCGTATCGATTAAAACAAAATTAGTTCTACCAGTACGCCAACAATATATATATATATATATATATATTTATATATATATGTGTGTTTATTACAATAATAGGAACGTTTAATAAAATTAGTTAACAAATTATACAATACGCATATTAGATACTCAAACAATATTGCATAAATATTTTTAACAATACATGAAATCAATACGTCAGCCAATTCTCGTTATCAGAAATCATCTTTAGTTCCGGAACGCGTTCCTGTCCAAAAAGAAAGTACCGGAACGACGTTCCGGAGCGTTCCGGCTCGACAACACCACTGGGGATAAGGGTAAGAGAGATACTGTGTGGATATTTAACATAACGAAAGATTTACAGGTCATAGAAAAATCATCAATACGGACAACGATAAGAAGGACTATGGGGAAAGACGTAATGATAAATGATGTAACAGTATGGATTAACATTTGAAGGAAATAGGGGAACAACGCGACGTTAAGATCGAAATCGAGCACAGTCCTTCTATCGGCAGCTCGTTGGACTCATGGATCGTTCATTCAATTATAGCATTAGCAATAGGACTTACTTTTTGCGGACAATCCACCCACTCACACACAGTTCCAACGTTGCTTAGCAACGGGTACCGAGTGGTAAACGAAAGATATTTGTATGGGGTTGTCTGGGTAACAACCACATAGTTTCAAAATTTCAACAACCAGAAACCCACAACATAAGACAACCATCAATTAATCTAGACCTAGTTTTGGGTCAACATTATTAACCTGGATCAACAATACTTTCAATAATATTTATTTATGAAAAAGAGTATTAACTCAAACATGTTTAATAATCGTCATTTTCAGGACCGTGCAGCAAAAACCATCTGTATGTCAGCTAATAAAATGCATGTCATAAGCTACCGCACAATGTCAGATTTTTTAAAAATATTTGCAATGATATATCTAAATATATTTTTAATCAATTTTCATATTTAAATAGAAATATAAAAGTAAATATTTTAAAACGTTATAATTACCCTTTTTACTTTAAACTATTATTTCCATATAATAATGTTTTTGTTTGAAACTGTACAATGTTTTAACACTTAGATACGGCATTTATTTGCTTTTAAATTATATTATTTTTTGGTTTGCTTTTAAATTTGAAAAGACTAATACCTGTCTATAATAAAATTATTACATTAGCTTCTAAAATCATAACGAATTTTCGTATAATAAAATTGGATTTGTGTAGATAAATTATTTTTATTTAGTTGATTGTTCTGTAAGTGATCACCAGTAACTTATGTATTACATAGTCAAATTTCATCTAATTGTTTTTATTATGATCATTTGGTTTTAATTTGAAGTAAATTAAGTCCATAATTTCTGAACAATTTTCTGTTCTCAAAGCCTTTCCAATATTGAATATTTGGTTAAAAAAGAGTTTTATTAATTTATCAGACCAAAACCAAATAACTATAGGAACCTTATTATCAATTGTTAAAAAATTTTTAATGTATTTTTAGAAAGTTTGACGAAATTAATGGATAATATTCAACATTATATTGTTTATTCTTTCATTAATACAATGAAAACCACTCAAAAAATATTCGTTGAAAAATTTTGAGGAAAAACTAATATAAAAATTATAAAACTAATCAAGATTTTGAAATTAGAAGTCCAGTTATTATGCTAATTTCGTGTTGTAACCGATTCATAAAATCCACTAAATTTGTTAGCTAGTGGATAATTTCGTTGGTATGTGAAAATTTCGACCAATCAAATTCCCTGAATTTTCTTACTGTCTAATTGGTTTTCTAATAAATCTCACTGTTGTATATTTAAGAGTCGTAGATATAATTTCGGTAATTCAATGACAATACATTTTTATAAGAAAACTCAGTATTACAACATGCATAAACGTTTGAATTTAACGCGTTCAATCAAGTCTTTAGAAATGAAAAAATGTTATACTGAATTAAAAAAACTCGTTCCAACGATTCCGAAAAACAAGAAAGTTAATCAAATAGAATTGTTGCAGCATGTCATTAATTATATACAAGATTTGGAATTAATTCTGTTGCTATCATCAAAATCGATTTCTCAGACTGAACAGAAATTAGAGAAGTCACAATAAAAATCTAGTAGGTTTAATGAATGATTAAAATTAATTAAAATTATTTTCTAGATTTTAATAAATCCAGAAATTGAATTTTCCTCATTGTTCCTGTATCTATAAATCTACGTCTTTTTTTTGTAAATAAAGTTTCGATTTAACTACTTGTATAACATTTAATAGATATTGAATTCATAGTTTTGTTTTAATTAACAAATACCACTGTCAAAAATAATGATTAATTATAACGTATGGCTAGACGTATGTTCACATGGGAGAAAAACAATTCAGCACGTGTCTAAAGATGCTATTCAAATTATCCATATGTTTATAAATAAAACTCATCACATGGAGTCATTTTCTAGGGAAAATGTTATTTGAAGTCAAATAAGAGTAAGCATTCAACAAATGCGATTGATATTGTAAAATGAATATTCACTGTAACAAAATCAACTAAACTAAAACTGTCGAGAAAAGAAAAGAAAATCAGATACTATTACGTGAAGTAACGTGAGACATATTAAATTGCATAGCATTATTATTCATAGGGGGAAAGCTTGAATGATATTTGATATTTGTATAATTCATCAAGTTGTTTCCAATTTCTGAGTATTTTCCGTGGAAATTTCAAAACGAAAAATGTTTTGAAATTAATATTTAATCATTATGCAACATAGATTTCCATTTTCCCATTAGTAATTCAACCCGGTTTCCCGATTAAATCCATTAGGACATTTTCATTATTACCACTTTGATTGCTAAATCAATATTATTTTTTCAGTTTTCCTTAACATTTTTTATGCAATTTGGCATGATTTTTTTTTCTCGGGAAAAAAATTCTTTCTCAAAAAGTTTTACAAACTATTTACGATAAATAAACCGAAAATTGTTAACGAATCAGTATAAGTATACTCGTCATATGGCGGTTGCATTGCTGCCTTGAGAAATAATTATAATATATAAAATTATTACTAGTATATTGATATAAACAACTTAATATTTTTTGGAAAAAAGTCTATTTTCAATTCTTGTCATTCATAAATTAATAGACTCGTATTACACATAAAACTGACTGTTTTTTTATTATTGAAAAGAATATTGGTTTAACTTATTAAAGAAAAAAAAAGAAAAACCCCATGATGTTGTTTAAAATTAGAGATTATTTTACTTTTATAAAAAAAATTAGAAATAAAATCTGTATAAAAACATAATTGATCAAAAATAAAAAAAATTAAATGATCAAATATTTAACTGCAATATAATGTTTTATTTATGAATGTTTCGGTAGAAAGAAAGTTTATAAATTGAATTTTTCATATTCAATATTAAATAACCAAGACCTAATGATGATGAAACTTCATTTAAACAACAATATTTTACACGAAATCTTTATCTAAGTTGATTCACAATAAATTTTAGTAATTATTTAACAAGTTGATAACTTTTAATTTTAATTTAATCTGTTTGATGATGAATTATAATTTAAAAAATCATAGTAAAAACGATGTTTGAATATGAAACAGCGAAACATTCTCTCTTAAGGAAGAGAGGTTGTTATCTTTCAAAAATCATAACCAACTGTCCAAACTGGAGATACCTGCTTTCATCTCTTATGCATTTTATAATATATTTATTGAATTTATTTCTTTGCCCGTTTCGATTTCCTAGTGTGGTTTTTGAAGTTTTTTCTTACAATTTATACGTTATATTTCCAGATGCCTCTTTCAGCTGATCTAGATGGGTAAGTAATCCAATTCAGTGCAATGTGCTTGTAGTGTACTGGCTTCCTACCGGATTTGATAGTGTAAATCCGGTAATCTGATGACAAATGAATAATGGATGACGGCCAGATCTTCTAAACATTAATTCTAATAGAGTATAATTTGTACTTCTTTTAAATATCGAAAAAAAATGATGGTCCATTATTAACAAAACACGAAAAAGCCAAATAAATGAAATATATTTCGAGGAAATTATCTTCATCAGCAGTCTGCCATCCTAATTGTTAGAAGTTGCTAATAAATCTTCAGTAAATTTTTTTTGAATAACATTTGCATTAAGAGAACTCATATTCAAAAACAATATTTCTAATTAAATATTGTTTAATATTAAACAAACTTTCAAGCATTCAACCAATTAAATTAAAACAATTTATCAGAGAGATTCAATATTTAAATTTTAATCAAAACTATATATGCCAATCTATTTTTAAAAATTCACCGAAAATTTATAAATTATAAGTTTGAAGTTTTACTAATAAAAACAGATTTTATCTTTTTTAAATTCATTTTAAATCTATCTGGCAAACAATCCGAAATATTCAATTTTCTGATGAAAACACCTCACATCCACTTCTTTAAGATTTTTCTTCATCTTTTCAACATTTCTTTGGAATATTTTTCCTCTTTCGTTTTGTAGCAGGTATCTGTAATCATGAACTTTTTGCACTATTCTATATGGCCCTTCGTATCTTTCCTTGTCTTTGGTTCTTGATTCTACTTTTATCAGTACCTCATCTCCTATTTCAAATGCTCTTTTTGTCTGGGTTATTTCTTAGTTACTTCCTGTAATATATTCTCTTTGTAAAACTTGTGTTCTACTATTTTCCTTCCAAATATAAATTCTTCTGGGCTTCGACCAATCGATTTCTGAAACGGTGCATTAATTGTAAATTCAATCTCTGGTATGATCTCTGTCCAATCAGTTCTACTTCTTTCTTTTAATGACACATTGATATAATCTCTTATCGTTCTAAATTGACGTTGTATCACACCATTAGTATTGTGGCAATACGGGCTCGAAAAGCTTAGTGTAATTCCCAATTGAATTTGTAAAATATTTCATCATCCTAGATTCAAATACCTTTCCACAATCTATAAGAATTTCTTTTGGTGCTCCAAACCTAAGAATCCATTTATGTAGTATCGTTTCTTTCACAGTTTCCTCGTCTTGTATAGCGACTGCGGTCAGGGGGATATTTCTGCTAAATTTATCAATATTTGAAATTATATATATATTGAACGTTTCCTGTAATGGACCTCATATATTAACGTACACTTTTTCTGCTGTCAGTTTTATTGTCTCTTCCCTAATCTTTGTCGTCACCACCTTTGTTCTTTGACATGATTGTTAATGGCCAATTATTTCTTTTATTGATTCTTTTATGTCTCCCATATCATAATTGTCTGAAATATATTTCGTTACTTTTTCTGCTCCTGCGTGTGACAGCAAGGCATGCATGCTCTTTATCATTTCTTGTTTTTTTATCTCTCGGTATCCATATGTTACCATTTCTAGTTTTTTTCCGCATTGCTTACCAGCATAAATTTCCAGCTTAAACCTTGTGCTATTTCCTTTTTTATTTGTTCTATTTCTGCATTATCTTTTTGTCATTTGTAGTTTTCAGTTTTTTCCACAGTGTTTATTCTTTGCGTTTTCATTTTTTCCACTTTCGAGTCTTAATGTGCCAATAAACATTGTGTGCATGTCTCAAATATATTCCTTGACAACATATCTGCACTAGCATGATTCGTACCTTTTCTATATTCTATCTTGATATTCAGACTACTGATGTAGTTAATTCATGTCTAGAATTGCGTCGTTATCGGTTTGTTTGTGGATAACATAAACGTAATAGCTTTATGGTCCGTTCTCAAAGTGAATCGCTTTCCATATAAATAATGATTAAATATATTGCGAGCAGCTCTTTTCTTGTTATGAATATCCCTTTTCATGATTATTTTTTACATGAGAGCCGTATGCTATTATCTTTTCACAACCGTTATCATTTTTCTGTGATAATACCGCTCCAATTGTGTCAAAATTAGTGTCTGTATCTAGAATGAATTCTTTTTCCAAATCCGGAAACCCTAGAACATGTGAGGACATTAAAGCATTTTTCATATTTTCGAATGAGACGTTGCAAACATCAGTCCAAATCAGCATTTTGTTGTTAAACCCACATAATTCTTTTTAAGCTCTAGCCATGTTCGCGTATTCCTTGATAAATATTCCACAGTAATTACATATTCCCAAGAAGTTTGTCAGATCTTTGACAAATTTGGCCTTTCAAATGATTTAATAGCCTCCAGCTTTGAAGAGTCCGTCTGAATTCCATCTTTATTGATGATGTGGCCTAGAAATTTGACTTACTTTTTCAGAATGTGACAATTCGGGATTTATCCTCAGACCTGCTTTCCAATCTTGCCAAAACATAATCTAATACTTCATAGTGCTGATCGACGGTCTCTATAAACATCAAAATATCGTCTAAGTATACCACTGCACATCTCATATCCATTAATAGTTTTCTCATTAGTCCTTGGAACGTAACTGGCGCTGCTGATATTTTGAATGGCATTCTATTAAAAAGTATTGACCTGACTTTGTTGAAAACGCCGTTTTTGATTGGTCTTCTAGCTCTAACTGATAATATGCATTCCCAAGATCTATTGAACTGAAATACTTTTCTCCACCTAATTTATCTAAGATATCTTCTATATTCGGCATAAAAAATGCTTGTCTCTCTGGAACAAGGTTTAATTGTCTGAAATCAAGACATAATCTTATATCTTGATTTTCTTTCTTCCAAACGCATATCAATGGGGTGTTCCATGACGAATTACATTTCTTGATGATATTGTTCTCCCATAATTTTTTTATTGCTTCATCTATTTTATCCTCCAAGTTAACTAGTTGTCTATAGGATCTAATATTTATCGGTTTTCTTGAGTTTCTATTTTATGTTTCAACAGCTTTGTGCAACCAATGTCCCATTTATCATCCATAAAAACATTTTGATTCTTCTTTATAATGTTTAATAATATTGAATTATCTATTTTTAACGTATTCTTTGCTCTTTGAAACCATTCCGTTCCTGTTATTGTCTTCCCAAATTTTGCTACGATACTGAATCTATGATCTTGCTGCGTTATTTAAGCATTCTTTCTTGACCACTTTAGCTGCATACCATTATTAACTGAAGTAGGTGTGAATTATTCGTTTAGAATTTGTGTATCATGTTGTAATATTATAATTTATATGTTTCAAAGGTTTCATAATGAGACTCGTTTAAAAAATTCTCAAATTATCAGGCCATTTCATAATATTATAAGATGAAAATAGTTGGAACCATCTGGCATAGTCACTTCTGATTGGCTGAAAAAGCATGACTCATTTTTTGGGTCATTTTTCGACAGACATTTTGGTATGAGTCATTTGTGTGATGACTCATCGTGAATGTGTAACAAAGACAATCATTGATTTTAAAAAAAATTTCTAATGTCTAAAAAAAAATTTATTTTGACTTTTTTTAAAAAATTTTTAAATTTTCTTTAGTAAATATAGATATTTTATTTAAATTTGAATTTTTGAAATAAAGTATGTTTGTAAATATTTCCAGGAATTTTTCGTGCCAATCGTCCTAACTTTTAATTTTCTCTGATAGGATTTTAAAAATTTTGAAAAAGTTAGAGGGTTTTCCAAAAACCCTATGAGCCATCTGGCACAGAACCCTCACTGCTGAAAAATTTAGAAATCTTTAAAAATCAAATGACTTCTTTAACATAGATAATTTTTTCAACTTATTTTTTTTCAAAATTTTTTCTTACTACCTATTTTAGAAATTTTTAAAATTTCAGGTAAAACCCGCAGGTTTTGGAATTGTCAATCAGGGATATTTCTGATATTTTGACCAAAACTAACGAGGAAATAACACGATTATACGTGACTGCTCTTCTCATTATGTTGTCTGTTCTTGTTTGGGAATTGTTTTCGTAAGGACGACATTTCTGGAATAATTAATTTCGCTCTCAACTATATGTAAACCTTTATAATTAATGTGTATGACTCCCTGCGTGTTTGATTGATTATTTCGATTGTTTGGGTTCTCGGATTACGTCATTGTTTATTATTTATTCCAATGATACATGTGCTGTGGGCACACATGTAATATATATAACCTTTTAAACATGCTGTTATTTTAATCTTACAATTTTTATTTGCAAATCTTGGACTCTGGCTGTTAGGGTGTATATTTTTATTTGTGCCTGATTGTTTATCTCTTCAGTTTGTCTGACAGACTAAATTATTCTACATCATCTGTTGTTAACATGGCAAAATTCACTTTTATAGAGATTTATTATTACTAACATTAAAAAAAATCAATGTTTTACAATATAAAAACCAATAACTCGCATTTGTCTTCTAAAATTTAAAGTTTTAATTATTCATATTTTCTTTCTGACTTTTAGTACATCTTTCCATTTTCTAAGAAAATATGGATTCAAGTTCAACTAACAGACATCGACAAAAAATGAAATAATTGAAAGGATAATCAAAGAATTTCGGAACACCTAAGAAAACCAAATGTTTTCACTTGTGAAAATTCAATAAAACATTTTTTTGCGAATAGAAATTATATAATATTCGATTATAAATTTTTTAAAATTTTAATTGGAATATAATTTCAAAGTTTTAACTATAAATTAAATCTTTATCGAATCAGATCTTTACTTCATAAATATTCACTAGTAAAAATGAAATTTATAAAATTTATTAATAAATTATTTTATAAACTATTGATTTTTAGTTTAGAAATAAATGAAAACCGATGAAAAGGAAATTCTCCTCACAAGAATTATATAAACTGACACACACAAAGCATACACACATTTGCATACACACAAATGGCATACACACACGCAACAATATGCCGACGAAGTGTGATGGATTATGCTTTCATTCTTTTAACAATCCAATAACTGTCCTAGAGCAATTACGAAAGATAATTGTATTTTTAGAGCTAATCAAATCTAATTAAGATGAATGAGAGCATTAGGGCTTATTGAATCCCCATAAATTCATAGAATGGTAATTATCGGATTGGGGAAGACTAATTCCAAGCGTTGAAGTTGACAATAATCTTATTTCGATTTTAGATTTTATCTCATGTTAGTAAGCTAATGAAGAATTTTAATAGAAGCCATAATCATTACAACAATGAGAAAAAATATTAATTTATTTATTTAAATATTAAATTAATTAATTTATTTATTTAAATTTAATATTTTTAAAAATAAAATTATTAGTAATATAATAATAATAATAATAATAATAATAATAATAATTGAAAATAAATAATAATTTTGTAATTGAAAGTAAAACTCGAAAAAAATAATTGTGAAAACTTTACCTTCTACTTCTTTAAATTGAATTTAAATAAATCAACTGTAACTGGTTGTGATGACAACAAATTAAGATTTTTTTAGAATTTACGGAATGTCATACTTAAGTCAGCCAAGTAACATATACTTCATAAATAAACCTTTTTATTAGCCAACAGATGACAGGAAATAATGTTATAATCAAATAAATCATCGACTTAAAGAAAACTGTCAAAAGTTGGCATGAAAGCAAACCCAAATAAGTAAACAAAAGTCATGTCTTAATACAATGTCTATTATTATTATTATTTTTCATTCCGAGAACAAATTTTTTTAATGGATTAAAAACGGAATTGGAAATATTTAATTAAGTCTTTCAAGGCCTAGAAAAAAACTGGGACTAAAAATATATAGGTTAAGCAAAAAAATTATAATTAAATCCTGCAGTATTTTGTTACTTTCTCTGTTAATAAAAATTCTTCAACAGTGCGAGTTAATCAAGCTTACATCGATAGCACAAGCGCACTTAATCGAATTTGGTAGAAGGCAGCGAGCTTATAATCGATATTTTATCCCATAATTTTCAAAGGTGAAAAATGATTGAAAATCTTCTTTATATTTTCGAAAACAAAAATTGCTTTGAGTAAATTCATCAAAATTCTGATTTTTTTTTCTGAAAGTGATACATGGATATTCTAATGTATTAGTATGAAACATCAAATCCATGTATCCATGTATTATTTTCCAATTGTGGGCCTGACAGTTTATTGTATCAAAAAATGCGACAAATAGGTTCCACTAATTTGGTAAAAAATATTTTCGTTGATAAACATCTTATTTTAGTAAACAAATATTTATCACATTATTTTACTTAAATCAAGTAGATTAATAAAGTTTAGAAATTGACTATGATATTTTTTGCACATTAAACTGAATAAAATTTACGAATTTTTTAATGGGATCAGGTTTGTGTTTCTGCAAAATACCACAGATCGAAATTAAATTGGGAATTTTCTTTTAACAAACCAATTAATTATATATTTTTGCCACCCTTTCTGAAACTTCATTATTAACCTCGATTACGAATTTATCTTTGGGAAATTTTAAAACATTTTATCGAGTATACTAATAGTTTTTATGAAATTTAATTCTTCCTTAATAAGACTTCAAAGTTAATTAAATACGCATAATAATACTTTCTTTAAAATTTAGTATCATTTAAACAAATTTGAAACTCACTTCAGATGTCAACAATATCCAACAGATAACAAATAGATAAAAAATAACATTAAAGTAATTCTTCCAATTAATATATGACAAATTTTTTACTAAAATAATTTTATATTGTTTTCATTAATTTATATCGGTTTTCACAATTTTCATAAATTTCGGCTTGACAAAGTATTTTTATAATTTTATTGATTTGTATAATTTTAATAATTTTTACTAAATATTAATTTTTAATATTCTAGATCTACCCCCCTTGATTATTAATAGGGTAATACGGATATTTACAAAAGAATTATATATATATATATATATATAATATATATAATATATATATATATATATATATATATATATATATATATATTTATATATATATATAAGTCTGTTTTTACACGAATTTGATTTAACAAGAATTAAAAAGGAATTTTTTTCTCTTTACACGAACTGCTTTGTTTTAACACGATTTTCAATATTCTATGAATATTTTTTTGATGTTCTATTAATTTTTTTTATTTTCATTTTTCACAAATTATGTATGCATACATTTTAACTTCGCATTATATTCTTCAGAATTCAGTTATATTATGTCGATTATATGCGTATGTTTTCTCTTTGTGTGGGATTCCCCGAAATATACATAAAGTAAAAACGTAATGTACTTTGTATGCAATTTAGTTTGATTTTGAGAATTGAAAAGAAGACGTTTGAACAAAATAATTCGAGTGATAGCAATAATATTGTAGTCTTACGCAAACGTATACGTGTGTCAGAAAATGACAATGAATAAAAATTTGTTATGTTTATATAATTTTTACGTTTTTTATATTAATGAATTTCTCATATTATTTTCTTTTTTCAAAATCATAATTTATTTTTTATATAATATATTTTTTGAATTAAAATGTTTAAGCACGAAAAATAAATTCTTTTTGTGAACAAGGATTTTTTTATACTTATTATTATACTTTTGTTTGTTTATTGTACCTTTTTTGCTGTTTTAGGTATGGAACCAATCTACTATTTTTCCATTCAGCCAATACCTTTTTATACACTAATTTTTTTACACGATTTTTTAGGAACGTATCTATCGTGTAAAAACAGAATTAGGTGTATATATAAGTAATTCTTTGTTTAAACTTTCAGCCATATCAGAAAATTATCGACAAAGTTAATATATTTTTTTAAATTAGCTATGATTATAAATAACGGGCTGTCAGTTTGAGGTTCCTAAATCTCTAAAATGAATAAAATTTTATTACGAAACCTAATTAGACTTTGAGATTTAATTTCTAAGTCTTCTTTTAGTAAAACAACCTTTAGGAATGATACATTTTTTTATTTTCTAATATTTAGATATGCGTCAACTTTGATTATTTTTTTTAATGCTGCAAACAATTATGGAAATTTTACGAGCATTTCGCAGTAAAATAATTCCCCTGAAATGATGAAAATTAGTTGACTATTAATTCCAGTTACTTAATTATCCCTGTTATTAATTATTATTTCATAATAAATCTATAAAAAATTAGAATTAATCACGATTCGTGCAATTTCGTACGTAAAATTGTTTTACTTAATGTTTAATTTTTTAAAATTTATTATTTTCTTTAATTTTGTATTTAAATAATTTATAACTAAATAATTCGCTGACCCTAAGGTGGTATCGGGATTTCATATTATGATCTACCAATATTTTATAATCAAATTATAAACTGAAAATTGGTGGGTTTCTGGGTCTTAATATTTTGAAACTATATGGTTGTTACCCAGGTACCCCATACAAATATTCTTTCGCTTACCACTTGGCACCCGTTGCTAAGCAACGTTGGAACTGTGTTCGAGTGGGTAGATCGTCCGCAAAAAGTGAGCGCTATTGCTAATGCTATAATTGACCGAACGATCCATGGGTTCAACGAGCTGCCGATAGAAGGCCTGTGCTCGATTTAGATTTTTAGGTCCCATTATTCTCCTATCTCATTCAAATGTTAACCTATACTCTCATGTCATTTATCTTTATGTCCATTCACTTGGTCCTTCTTATAGTTGTCCGTGTTGATGATTATTCTACGGCATGTACACCCTTTGTTATTTTAAATATTCACACACTAGCTCTCCTACCCTTATCCCTATTATAACTACAATGTTCTCTATTATTGATACTAGTATTGTCATTGTTACTATTATTTGTATTAACTTTATTAATTGTTACTACTATTACCTTTATTATTATCTTTATAACTACTATTATTGTTATTACTACTATGATTTTTACTACTATTATTATTATCATAATTATTATCATCATTACTACAAATACCATAATTATTATTATCATTATCATTATTATTATCATAATTATTATTATCATTATCATTATTATTACTATTATTATTATTATCATTATTATTATTATTATTATTATTATTATTATTATTATTATTATTATTATTATTATTATCATTATCATTATTATTATTATTATTATGATTATTACAATTATATCAATATTATTAACAAATTTTTGTGTAGGGATTCGTCCTTATTCCTCAACTTTAAGAAATATTTTTCTTATATAAAAATTTAGCTGTAATCCATCTGTATTTTTCCGGTTTTCGATAAAGTATTTTTGTCAATTCGCATAATTTTAGCAGTGTACCGCCCTTATTTTTCGGTTTTATAAGGATATTACACTAACATTTGAACAATATTTCATTTTACTTTACTATTTTCTATAAGTATTTTTATCAATTCGGAAAATTTGAGCAGCGATCCGCCCTTATTTTACAGTTTCATTTTTACTTTACTATTTTTGTTAAGTATTTGAATTAATTCGGAAAATTTGAGCAGCGTCCCGCCCATATTTTCCGCCTCAACTCAAATTAATTTATTTAATTCTTATTTAAAAACATTATTATTCATGATTTTGGTCGTTTGGATTAATCTTTTTCCGATGGCTATTCATTTTAACTGTTGCAACGATTTCGCAATTTTCCCCACCACCCATTTCCTCTTTTTGTTCTTAAGATCTATTTATGTTCATATTCTATTTAATGAGTGCCCACTGGACTACTCGGTATTAGATATTTTGAGCCGATTGTTGTTAAAAATTTATGTCAATTTTACAGGAAACGGATGATGAAGGAGCAGCCAAAGGACTACTCATTTACCCTCCAATTTCCCCTATGTACGGATAATATTGACGTTCCAGCTCCTGCGTTCCGCACGCCGGAGCTTTCACGGGCACGAACTATTGGCGATTTTACACGCACTTACACAGTTCGAATAGTGTGTTTTATTTTTCTATCTTGCGTTATGTTTTGGCTGTGGGCCGGAAAAAGAATAACAAATAAAATTTTACCATAGCATTTAGAATAAAAGTTTCGACGCACTGAGGCTATAGATAGAAAATATTTATTCAGCATATTACATCGGCCACATACGGCAATTCGTAATGCATAAAAACCTTGTGAGCATATCATAAATACCATTTGAAATTCATTGTGTCCATTCCATAAAATTTACTTCGGAAATCCCATAAATTTAATTCGAAAAATCATCCATAAATTCGATTTGAAAAATCATCCATAAATTCGATCTGAAAAATCATCCATAAATTCAATTGAAAAAAAATCACCCATAAATTCGATTCGAAAAATCATCCATAAATTCAATTTTAAAAATCATCCATAAATTCAATTGAAAAAAAAATCATCCATAAATTCGATCTGAAAAGTCATCCATAAATTCAATTTAAAAATTACCCATCAATTCCCTTCGAAAAATCAATTAATAATATTGCACCAGTTGAGAGTGGTCGTGTTCAGGCAAAACACTTACTCGTGTTAATTGCCTGAATGCACGGCTCTCAACCAGTTATACACACCGACTAATTCTCTGCAATGAAATTTTCTCCGAAAAATAAGACTGAAAATTTGTGAAAACACATCGGTATATATACCTATAATTTGGCCTTAACCTTGCGTGTTAATTTTATTGCGATTAAACAAAATTCGACCTTGAAATTATTTGTGTTATCTAAATTAAATTTTTATTTATTTCTTAATTTAAATTGGTAATTTATTTTTAACATTTTTAAATAAATTTATTCAGCTAAAAATATTTTATTTTTATTCATTTAATTCATTAATTTTTACTTTTATATAAATAGTCATTTTACGGTCGAATTTTCTTGTTATTATGTTATTTTTTATGTAAATTTCGTGCGGTTCTTGATGCATTTTGTATTTATTTTATTTTACTTTTATGTTTTTGATTTTATATTTATTTATATTCTCTCAGATTTTAAAGTGTTTAGTTGGTGTTGTATATTGTATTTTAAGCTATCTTGGTGCTGGGTTTTCATGCTGTATTACTGATGCATTTAAACAATTCTCAAGGCTATTTGTGTGCTGGCCCAACAAAATTATAAAGTAAATCTTTTATTTAAACAAAAATAAATAAATTTTAAAATATCTACTTGACGAAAATATATAAATTTTGTTACAATCGATGAAAAAAAGTTAATTTTAAGATAATTTTAAAAATTAAAGTAATGGTTGAAAATTTTAAATTAGTCTTTATACAAATGTTATTAGTGGATTGTATCGGGAAGCAGTCTGGTCCGAATCAGCATCCATTAATTTATTCAGTTCTTCATCATTGCCGATAGCAGATTGCCAATCTCGAGGAATAATACGACCTTTCTTGTTATCTCTTGCAGCATCACCAGCCAATTCAAGTAAATCAGCAGCTAAGTATTGCAAAACTGCCACCAAACAAACCGTTGCTCCAGCTCCAACACATTCAGCAAAATTTCCGTTTCACAACGTCCTGTGAATTCTACCAACAGGAAAATGAATACTAGCTCTTGAGCTACGAATTCTGCTTGGGGACTTATTTGTTTTCCAGCTTTACTTTTTGTAGAAATTTTAAATGATGTTGATTCTTGCACTGAAATCGAGGATTTGATAGAACAAGCCCGAGAAGCCATATCCAATGCACTCCTGAACACCTCATCATTTGACTGAAAGATAGGATACCATAATTCGGTTAAATTATGTTCACATAACTCCATCAAAGTCGACAATTGCATAATTTTAAAAACATTTTGCAATAATGTTTTCGTTAATACATTTTCATTTGAAGAGTAAAATTAGAAATGAGCATGAGCAGCGATGACATTATTTCGTACGGGAAAAGAATTTTGGAGCTATTTAACGCGTCACAGAATATCCACATTATGCATAAAAAATCCGCTTTCAGATAATTCAAGGTTTTCACCACATAAATTTGAACAGTACTCAATACCGATTTCATCGACTTCATCAAAGCCGTTGAATTTCTTAATTGAACTCAATCTTTTTCCAGCTTTACCAATTGTTCTGTAGCAAAGCAAATGCACGTTCTTTGATAATTCGCCATTTAATTTACTTCGATGAATTGAATCTTGAATTTGTTTAATATCTCCAAATTTAATACCATTGCATGTGATAGGCTTTATAATACTATCCGATTTCATTTCAAGCGTCATCACATAGGCGACTAACAGATTTACGAATACGTTTCTCTCTACTATTATTAATGTCCGAATTAACGGATTCAATCACATTTTCATTTTCCATATTAAAAAGTTGAAAATTCAAAATATTCACAACTCATATATTTTTTTAAAATTACAACTGCCATTTGCCATAATATTTAAACAAACTATTTTTATTTACAAAATAAATTAAAGATCACATAAATAAATCTTTTTAAAATAAAACCCACATTATCAGAAACCGAAGCTAAATTATTGTTTTTTATTTAATTTTAGAGAATTTTAATTTTAAGACCCTCTACATTTATTTTAATTTACTTTACCATAATTTAATTTAATTTATATATAATTTATTATAATAAATTCCAAACTTTATTTCAAAAAAATTTGTCAACAATCCAATATTAAAACAACGATCTAAAGTTGATTTTAATCACAAATGCTTTTAGTATTTCTTTTGAGGATATCTAAGCAATTAACAATTGAATAGGGAATATAGAGTTTGCACGGTTCTGTTAACTGTAACCAAAACTGCGGTTATCCGTGACGAAAACCGGGCCCAGTAATCGCGGATTTACGGTTTTACCAAATTTTCCTTCTAGGTATTTTTTCCTAAAGAAAAAATAAGTCTTTTGGATTTAAATAATGTTTAAAGAGAAACAAAATAAAAAAGAATTACAATATGAGACTTCAAAACTAAAAATACTTATGTAGGGTTTTTATGTATAAAGTCGGTGTTTAGGTCTGACTCCTTGGTGTCCCTCTTTAATCGATTCAATTGACCCAACACAATTAGATTTATTTCCAATTTATATATCACAACTTTATTCACAACTTCCACAAAATCGAATCAATTCACAATACTATACACAATTCCTCTGCACGATTTCACAAAATTAAAAGCTTAGGGATAAGTCTTCAAAAGGGAGATGTCCTTGTCTGGTGTGAAAGAATTTAATTTTATTGGCTGATTGATTTATCTTTAAGCTTATTATCTCCTTTACTCCAGTCTCTGAAATATTCTCTTCGACCAATTGGCAATTTTGTTGATCTGCCTTTTCTTTTTATACTCATTTCACAAATCAAGTCACCCACAAACTAAATTGGTTTTGGCATTTCTGACATCTCTGTCCAAAACCAAATTAGTTATTTCTGGCTCCCGAGGTTTCAATTTGTTTACAATAATTATTTTGGTGGCGGGTTCCTCTTTTATCCCGGGTTTCCTTCGTCAACCAATTTCGTTTTCCATAATTAGAAAATTTGTTGACGTTCCGCGTTTCTCACACTGTTCTGGTTTTCTGTTGGCTCGGACTTCCCATTAGCTCGGGTTTCCCATTAGCGAAATTATTTTTAATTAATTTCTACTTTTATTAAATATTTCCTTCTGGAGACTCCAATCGATTTAATTTTATTATATTTGGATTTGTCTCGTCATTTAGCATCCGACCATACCCATTTCCTCCGATAAATATTTAATTAAAAATTTTGATTGATTTTGCCTTTTTAATTATTTATTTAATTATATATCAATGTTTTTTATTGATTTTCCATTTTTACTTTTGTGAATTTTGCTAACCACAACATATCTCTCCTATTTAATTTAGATTCGTCCTCGAATATGTTTATTTCTGATTTACATATATATACTCATATACACCCAAATAGACATACATACAAATATATATATACATATCATATTTATTTATTTTACGTCCAACGGACATTTCTATAATAATAACAATAATGATAATAATAATAATAAAAATAAATAATTAAATAAATTTGGCAATGATTTAATTAAAAGATAACGCCAATCAAAAAAATTATTGGGAACGCGTGATATGTGAAGCATTGTTGATAAGGTCATTGGATCCAAAGATTAATGTGCAAAGTGCTGTGACTACGAATTTTTTGAATGTTTTTAAATAGTTTACGTATGTTAAATGATGTTTATGTATTGTTTTTTTAAAAAAATCTTTTTTTAATATTATTAAAATAATTGAATTTTTAAATTACATTATTTTTTAAAAGTTAAAATATAAATAAAAATTTTAATAATTATAGAAATAAAATTTTAAATTAATTAAAAGTTATTTGAATATATTTTTAAATATTTATTTATTACAAAATTAAATTAATAAAAAATAATTTGTTTAAATTATATGTTAATTAATAATATTTTTAGTTGGTTTTGAGTACCTGAAGATGACAGTTATGCTGTCGAAATATATCGTACGAAAAGTTTTTTATTGGCGTTATCTTTTAATTAAATCGTTGCCAAATTTATTTAATTATTTATTTAAAAAATAATTTGTTTAAATTAAATGTTAATTCATAATATTTTTAGTTGGTTTTGTGTACCTAAAGATGACAATTATGCTGTTGAAATAAATCGTACGAAAAGTTTTTTATTGGCGTTATTTTTTATTAATAATAATAATAATAATTATTATTATTATTATAACCGGTTGTTTGTTGAATAATTTATTTCATCTTATAATTCTAGATTTTCTGAAATAATAATTTATTCTCCCAATAGTTGAAACTCGCAATTTTGCTAATGCTATGTTGAAAATAAATAAAATTAAACGATTTAAATAATTCAGTATTAACAAACAAATCTCTGTGTAAGTTGATAATGTTAATTAATTTATAATTAAATTAGTTGTGATTACAAATAAATTTATTTAATGAAATTTTTCCTGGTTTCCCTTTTTGTTTTTTGTTTTTATAAAAATTCGCCAATAAATCCATCAAAAGTAAAACATGATTTTTTTCTTCCAAAATATTTGGCGAAATATTTAATGTTTCAATTATTACAAATAATCATTGTTAAAATGATTCTACTACAAATCTCATCAATTATTTGATACCACTCAGAAGAAATTTTTTTTTTATTCTTCAAAATGCAGTCACTGATTTGAATTTCGTGACCATTATTTTGAAGAGCAATTTATTTCCTGTCATGCATTTAATTTGTTTAGAGCTTCGCTCTAGTCACAATGACAGTTTAATTTAATTGTTGCCAAAATAAAATTTCAGTTTTGCAATAAATATTATGGATAATTAAATCATTTGGGTTTTCATTCAAAATTTGAAATTATCAAAGCACTCAAATGAGATGGAAATATACAAAATTCAGATGTTATCACAATTATTAACACAAATCCCAAAGAATGAATTAATAAATTTCCCTTTATATGAAATTCATTATTACTGGAAATGAGCTGGTTGGAACTCTAATATAATATGATATTTATTTTCTATCCTGGCCGTCATATCAATAGTGATATTTTCCTATTGGAATATTTGAGAGTACATGTGTGGTTGAGCTGTCAAGACATGCAAATAGATAGACTATCGCTATTTGATCGAGATTTCAAAATTATCATTTAATTCGCCATCGTAAATGATTTTCCTTCCTTATTTCAGATAATAGGGTTATTTCGTATGTGTGTTCATGTGTGTGTCTTTCTTTTAAATCGATAATATTAATGAAGAGAAGTTGTTTACAATTTTTTTCACGAATTGATCCCTAACAATATTTACCGGCCTCCCCCACAATTTTCAATTGATGATCAGCCAATGAGACTGCGCTATTTGGATGCCGTCTCATTGGCTCTTCTTTTTGCGTTCCCTTTTCCTTTATAATGGGTAATTTCCCCCCTGTTTTTCATTTTTATAAAAAAACATTTTTCTCGCTGGAAATTTATTAACTTTTTTGTTTTTCAGCTACAATGAATGGTGGTATATACATACAAGAAATATTTAATTAATTTTGTGCTTTAGCTCAATTTCTCCAATCAACTGTCAAAATCATGGCCATTACTACATTGAATATTTCTGTGGCGTGTTTAAGTAAACCGTAGTTCACCCGGCCAATCTACATTTGGCCATGTTAATGGTCATGCTATTTGTATGACTTTCAATCAGCTAACAACTTGTCCGTTAGAGAACAATAAAGAATCAATATATTTTCCCTCTTAATAATGATATTTTACCATTTTGATATAATCTGCTAATCAGTTAGTTTACTTTCACAGGTTCAAATGGTGTAGGAAATTTTTTTTTACTTGAATGGATATTATGCAAAATCCAGGTGAGTAAGAATTCATTTTATTTATTATTATATTTTTTGTTGTATATATTAATTTTGATTTGAAAAAAAAATAGACATTCTGCTGTTGGTGATTAAAGAACACCCCCAAGAAAGGTTTTGCAATCCAAAAATCTATTTCAATGGAAAACGTTTATAATGTTTTGTTTTATTGTTAAATTAAATAGAGAAATTTTCTTAACTATTTAATGAATTTCGAATCCGACCCCTTCAACATTTTAGATTTTAAAAGTTTTTGGTGCCTGTAAACAAAATGATATCGACTTTTTTAATTTGTTTTTTTTTACCTTTGTGAACGATAATTAATTTAATTTGAAATCTTGTCAGTTTAGCTATCGAGAACGTAGATTATTTGAAAATATTTTGCCTTGTGTTTGAGTTTAATAATATTTTTATTATTATTTATTTTTTTAAAACTATTTTAATTAGCTAATTTTCCCAAATTGAATACGATATTTTGATAAAAATACTACCCTTGTGCTTATAGTTTTAATTAATTTTTCTCAATCCGACCACTGGTTACACCAGTGCTGCAGGTGGTTGGTTTTGGGGTCTTTTGACTCTCCTATTTAGAAGTTCAGGATCTGTGAGTCAAATAGCAATAATATTAATAATAACATACACAATATTATAAACAATAATAATATTGATAGTAATAATAGAAACATTTAATATTAAATTTTTATTTATTATTATTTTTTTTTCTTCGCGGTGCGGCATGCCAAAATGTAAAAAAAATAAGACAAATGAGAATAAATCATTTATTATTAAATTTTAAAAAATTATAGATAGTTTATAGAGATTTTGGGTTCATTTTTATCTCCACACGTTCAGATCCATGTTTATAAATATGGATTGATTCCTCTCTTTCATAAACAACTTCATTTATTGTGATGTTATCTTCTCCAACATTTATGTTTGACGAAGCCTTCCGTTTTCGACTTGGCCGGCACTTTGGCATTGGTCCATATTCCAATGTTGGTTGAATCCTCTCTATCTTCACAATAGCCATTGGAATCATAATCTTTTCTGCTTCTTCAAGGAATGTCTCAGTGGACCATTTTAACTCAGTGGAAAAATTCTCAGCCTCCAATACATTTTCATTCGTTGTTAGATCAATTTTCGTCATCGTAGTCTCTTCAAGAAATTGTGGCCATATCTCTCGTGTTGTTGGTGTTGATTCTGTCCCTCGAAGCCTTCCGTATTCACTCAATGAATATTTCTTCGATTACTGCTTTTTGGGCATTGATATGTCATCTATCCATTGATTTTCTACCGCCTGATATATCTTGCGTATGCTTTTAACATCTTCCACGTGGTGTGGGGTCTTGATTTTGAATTTCTTTACCACATTTGAGTTTCTTTAACCATTCACCTCTCCTGGTTACTCTCATGTTTTGAAGGACTTGTGATGCTGCAAGATCCCGTCCTCCGTGAAGCTTCTTAATCCAAATTCCCAGGTATCTGAGTTCTGCATGTAGGTCGTGTCCTACTAAAATTTACCCACTGTCAATCTCTGTATTTCTAACATCTTCACGTATTGATTTCTCTGATTCCTACTGTATATCTCTGTGATCCAATGAATCCTCGAATTAAAATGCTGGATTCTTCCTCTCGGAGTTAAATAGGTATTTTTAACTACTCCTCCATGATAGCTCATAATTGCCACAGACAATGGTATCATCTTCCCAGTTTCTATGTCCCATATTCGACATTTACAAATAATATCTTATCACGGATCTCCTCAAGACTCATTTCCTTCCTTATAAACGACATTTTCTTTTTCAATATGTTTTATGAAATAGGTAATAATGTCGAATCTTCGCTTTCAGCTAGGTGTGCTTTCGATACTTCATGCGCTTCGTTCTCTGTTCTAATTTCGATGACTATAATAACTTCTTCATTTGCCGCTCGCATCGCTTTTGTCATTGTTTCTCTTTGTATCTTCTATGATGTTAATTTTTTTAGCTACATCCATAATTCATTTTCCCCATTCAAGATTTCTATCATTCCCTTGATAATGAGTATATAACACTCCTCACTTCTGGATATCTGCATGTCTTCCGATAATTTCAATTCGACTTGTCGATGAACTTTAAGAATTTGATCTTCATTTTCCTATCGTCAATTCTGTAGATTATTCTGTAGATTATCATTGATTTGGAATCTTTGACCTGCGTGATTTCTCTGTAGTTTGGTGTAGCTGTCATATACCAATCTTGTCCACGGAATTTGTTCCATTTTATGCTAAAATTATTTTCAATTAAAGTTAGGTTAATTTTAGATTTTGAAGCCAGGGTTAAGATGAAGCACCCGAAGAGTACTGTCTCATCCACTAGCTATATAAATAATGATAATAATAATAATAATAATAATAATAATAATAATAATAATAATAATAATAATAATAATAATAATAATAATAATAATAATAATAATAATAATAATAATAACAAAAAATAATAATAATAATAATAATAATAATAATAATAAAAAATTTACCGATTTTAAAAATTTAAAAATTTGAGAATATTTTGAATATTTGTTTGATTATATGGATTCACCCCTGCCTTATATACTTTTTAAAATTTTTTTTGCATTTTATTTTCCATTACCCTCTAATTTCGCATCAGTCAATCAAATTGATTTTTCTTGCATCAAGTGAAAAAGTGCAGATTCACACAACATTCTAACAATATTCATAAAATAATTGATCTAACTACTATTACACTATTACTACTTTATCAAATTGCATGAAAAATTATGTCTTACTACACAAATGTTTCTTCATAGCCAATTTAAGGTATTGGAGTCCTGGATTGATTCACAGAAGATTTAGATAATAATCGGGATTCATATAGAACAATGGCAATGAGAATCGCGAAACATATTGTTATAATAATGATCGTCACGAATAGTGTTATGCACGAAAATTCATTATCATTTAGTGTTAATGATATAGTTTTATTGTTCGAAATAGACACAATGGTATAAGAAAAGTTGGTTTCATTGGCTGATTGTGGGGTTCAATTAACTTGGTTTGATTCCCGTAGATATTTATTTTCAATACCGTGATGCGGAGTTTGAACATGTTTGTCTTCCACAAATATTAGTTTCCATAAGTCAGAAAATAGATAACGTCGATAATATTTGATTTTTACAAACACTAGTTTTGGGATTAATGTCGGTGACAACCGTCGAAAAGTTAATATCTGAGATTTATTCGCGCCTTCTAATACCGATTGAATTTTCCCAAAGTAATATATGACAGCTCTTTGATTTAGATTCGCATGTCTGGTAACTTTTATGGATTGATTAAAATAATCGAAAATCATTCGATTTGTTTCGTTTATTACTCGTATCGTTTGTTGATCAGAATTAATTTTGACCCACTGAGTGTCGCTATCCGTTCCGTTTTCATATACCGATTTTTCATAATAATGAATTAGGACAGTATATGTCTGAAACAATTTTAAATCAACATACTTTATAAATGGCTTCCTGCTATTTAATGTATCTATAGCATGATGTTGGAAAACCGTTTTTACTAGTTGGGATTCCCGAGGTTCCCAATACACATTAATCCCGTTAAGCACTGGTTCAATTGATACTCGGTTCCATAATTTTTTTGTCCAAATATTGATACGTATAATATTTTGTATTTTCGTATTATTACTTTTTGAATCCCATTGTGTAATTAACTAAGGATATTCATAATTCATTCTCAAGTGAAGAGCTACATGGCTATTTGTATCGTAATTTTATTGGAGGTTCAAAAAAATTCAACAGACCACTTATTTCGATTTCATCGGCCAGTCCACAATGATAAATCCATATAATCTGAGTACATGTTAAGTATATACTAATTTTCTCTAACTATGGCACGGTTTTAATTGCATAAGATGGAAGCATTCGCTTTGCATTCTTACATAACACCTTCATAATCATTACTGTAGCAATCAATAAAATTTTATTGATGTAACTTAATGGACCTGGGTTTTCGTACATTTTTGTTTAATTACTGTCCCATCTTCATCTTTGTTTAGTTTCTATCTTAACGGATATTGTGCTACATCTTCAGCGTGTGCTTTTTTACACATATTTACATGAACAACAATCGTTCCAGCTTTTTTGTTGTTTTGCGGACACAATTTAAGATTAGTCTTTGTTGTATCACATACTAGATATGATCCTTTAAATGATCTCTGTAGTTTTACTGATAACCCTTTCGTAGACTCGGGTTTATTTACATACACAAAATCTCAGACTTTAATATCATGTGCATGCGTACGCTTATCATAGAATTCTTTATAAGCTTCTTGGTGATGTTTTATTTTATGTCCAGCTTTGATCCACGCTAATTACTTCCATATATTGAGAAATAGGTGGCTGAAATTCAAGATCAATTGGCATATTGTTTTATCGTAAATACATAAGATAAAAAGGTGTTTCACCCGTACTTTCGTTTACTGTATTGCTGTACGCAAATAAGCAAGGTTTGATAAACAAATCTCAGTCCTTCTGCTTCCGGTTTACATATGATAATATCATATTAATTAATGTACCGTTAAATCTCTCCACTAGACCATATATTTGCGGGTGATAAGGTGATGTTTTTAGTTTCAATATTGACTTGAATAAATCACTTTGAAAATTCGTCCCTTGGTCTGTGAGCTGTTTCTTTAGCGCTCCATACCTAAAAATGATGTTTTCCACAAATATTCTTGCCAATGTTTTTGCCTTCTGATTTTGCATCGCATAAGCCTCGGGCCATTTAGTTAAGTAATCACAAAACACAATGATATATTTGTTTCCGCTAGTTGTTTCTGGTAGTGGACCGACAATGTCCATAGCTGTCATTTCCATTGGTGCTTCTGGAACTGACATAGGTTTTAAAGGAACCTTTATCTTCCGTCCTGTGTTTCTTCTAGTTAAACATACTGCACATGTATGACACCATTGTCTAACATCTTTTTCCATAATATCCAATAATACTTTTGTTTCAATCTTGATAGTGTTTTTTGAGCTTATAAATGCCTTCCTAATGCTCCATCATGATATAACAACATAAATGTTTTTCGATTTTTGTAGGAACGATAATTAATAAATTTTCATATTTTACACATTTTAATAAACCATCATGGATAACGTATTTATGTTTTTCTTCGACAACATGCTTCCAGTCACTCTCTTTCTTGATTGTGACCGCATTTTGTCGTAATTGATTTAGTTCATCATCATCTTCTTGATCATTTTGTAAGTTTTCGATATTATTTGCCATTTTAATAGCCATAAATAATGTATCATCGTAATTGATTTTACTTGAAACAGTATTATCTTCCTCGGGTATTCTTGACATAGCGTCTGCATTCGCATTCGACTTTCCTATACGGTACTTTATCTCGAAGTCATATTCTTGCAACGCGATCGACCATCTGATTAACATACTAGCCGAATCTCTGTGCTTCATTAGCCATTGTAACGGATTATGATCCGTGAAGACGACAAATTTTCTTCCAACTAAGTATTGTCGGAAATTAGTTATCCCATAAACTAAACCTAACGTCTTTTTTTCAATTGTTGAATAATTCTTTTCATGAAGTTTTAATGATTTACTGACATAAGCAATAACATGATCTTTTTCACCTTCCACTTGCTGTCCCAATACAGCTCCTATTGCAAAATTACTGGCATCCGTCATTAATATAAATGACTTTTTAAAATTTGGGTATCTTGATATTGGCTGGTTTATTAAGCTTTCTTTGAGTTTGTCGAAAGCTTCTTGCTGAGCCGTTGCCCATTTAAATTTGGTCTGGTTCTTTAATAACATATTTAAAGGTTGTGTGACATGTGAGAAATTTTTTATAAATTTTCTGTAGTAACTGGCTAATCCAAGAAATTGTCGAACTTGATCCACATCCTTGGGAATCGGATATTTCTCAATTTTCTTCACTTTTTCTGGATTTGGTTGCATCCCTCGTCTTGAAATTATATGACCCACATACACAACTTCTGATTTGCCCCATTCGCACTTTGACGGCTTTATTTTCAAGTTTGCATCTAATAATCGCTTGAATACCGTTTCCACATCTTTCAAATGTTCGTGAAAATTAATAGAGAATATTATTATGTCGTCTATGTATACTAATGCGTGCTGGTTGTCAGGCAAAACAAAGTGCATATCCCTCTGAAATGTAGCAGGTGCTCCAGTTAATCCAAACAGTAACACATTAAACTCATACAGGCCTTTACCGTTTGGAAATTCCGTTTTCCTCCTATCTTCCTCTTTAACTTTAAATTGGTTATACTCTTTATTGAGATCGATTACCGTAAAAAATTGCACCTTCCCCATTTGATCAAACATTTCCTGTGGGACTGGTATAGGATATGTATCCTTTCTAGTAACTTGGTTTAATTTCCTATAATCAACACAAAACCTTAAGTCACCATCTTTCTTTTTCACTACCACTATAGATGATGAAAATGGTGATGAGCTATCTCGAATTATTTTGAATTCCTTCATTGCTTTGATTTGTCGGTCACTTTCTTCTTGATGAATATATGGAATTCTATACGGCCGTAGCTTGATTGGGTTATGTCTATTAACGGTATCTCGTGCTCAATTATTTGAGTAAGTCCCAAATCATACTCATGCTTTGCAAATATATTTTCATATTTTTTTAATAATACCGTGAATTCTTGTTTTTGCTCTATTGTTAAATCATCACTTATAACTTGAGGTTTTTATAAATTTTAATATTTCTAGGTAACTTCTGAACTTCTTCGGATTTAATTTTTGTTAATTTTCCCAATTTCGTTTTTGGTTTCATTTGAATGGACTTCATTCTGCAATTAGCTATTCTTACTGGTACTGATTTGTTTTGACTTTTACTTATTCATCACACATAGGTACATCGTACTTTTTGATTAGTTTTTTGTTTGGTTCAAAAATACAATACTCCTCTGTTTGGTGGCACTTCTAATGTTTGATTTAGAAAGACTTCTCCGGCTCTATGCACAATTTCCCCTGCCTGGTCTTTTACCAAATTTCCGGTTTTCAAATCAAGAGAAATTCCTTGCAGTTGCTCCATAATGTTCATCCCAATAAGACATTTTACTGGACTTTTTCTCATCACTGATACCCAATGAGTTATTTCCTGATCCCCAATGATTAACTTGGCTTTTGATTTTCCAATAATATTTAACACATTACGTGACATTGATTTAATAACATGATCTGGTGGCCTTAATTTGGCTTTCTCCAGTCGGGTTAAGAAATTTTCTTCTACTATCGTATGACTTGACCCTGAATCTAGCAAAGCTTCAATTTTCCTTTTATTGAACTGTATGGTTGTTTGAAGTAATTTGCCTCCAACCACTATTGTTATTAATGCATAACTACATGGAAGACCAAGCATGTTCTTTCTTTCAATTTCAGCACTCGTTGGTTCCATCTTTTCTAATTCAACTGCGATATTATGAACTGACTTCATTTCTTTCAGTTTTTCGCTTGGATATACCGTTGCTGTTGGCACAAACGTCGGGGTGTACCACTGAGTAAGAGTATCAATTCCGCTCAATTTAGGCATTGGTTCCAACAAGAACCTGGACTCTGGTTCTGTTGTACTTTTCACTATCCCTCTCCGAAAATATCTTTTCTTGGGCCTGTCACTGTTGCTATCGTCATTATGAGCACTATTTTTGTTTTCCGGTTGACATAAAGATTCCTCGCCTTTTTGATCATTTTTCAACTGTGCTTTTACTTTTGTCATTTCTTTGAATTGATGATTTGTAAAAAAGAACCTAGCCACAAAAGGAATACACCCAATAATCAATTTCCATGACAATCCGGAAATGACATATATTCAAGGGGCTGACAATATCTGTGATACTATTACCTTTATTGTTACTACAATTACATATATTCCAATTAAACCGGCACATGCCTGTCCCAAGAACATAAATTTACCCCAAATCTTTTCAATTGTTTTATAGGTAGCTCGTTTGAAATGATCAGGTGTTAACAAATATTCGTAATTAACCTTTTCTTCTCGATTCGGTAATATCGTGTCAATCATTTCCGAGATAACTCGTTCCTTCTTAGATGGAAATAATAAATTTCTTTGAGCTTCTTCAATATCTTCACTCGCATAAAGACCCACTTGTGCCATTTTATTCAACGATGTAAAGTTGATCAGATACTCTAAATTCGTTAATTCCAATTTGTCTGGCGTTTTGACTCCACGATAGTCTGGTAATGCTATCCATGAATCCGAAGTTAAGCGATACAATGGAGCTAGTAATCAATTACATTGTAAAATCTTTGGTTTACTTTGTTCATCCAGCAAATATTCGCGTTATTGGTTCCATAAATCATACTTTCCCGCCGACACTCACGAGTAATTCATTTGTACATTTTTCATACTTAGTAATTTTCACAGTTACTTCCTTGCGTTTGTAACTATATAATATTTCCCCAAATATTTACGCAAACACTCCACTTTTTGATACAAACATGGGTGCTACTAAATTTGAATTGGTAACCGCCATTGCCATACGATTTCAGAGAATTTCTTTGTTTAACTTGCAGTGATTTAAGATCCTTTCTCGATATACATTTTCCATGATTTTTTGACTAAAATAAAACAAATAATCAATTTTTTATTAAAGTAATGAGTTAATTTTATATCGTTTCTATGAATTTTAACCTTTGCTTCTTCAACAATATTCCTTGACACATAAAGACCTTTGGAATTTGTTGCATAAACCATTCGGCCACATTTACTAGTAATATCCTCTTTTGTGAATCGCATACCATCTGCTGGTAACGTTAACATTAGAACTGTACTGGTTTGTCTCGTCCACACTGGGGTTGTTTTAATTGTATTATTAAATTTATAGTTTGCATTAAAACTATCAGGTCTTTCTCTAAACTACTCTCCAATTAACTTTTTAAAATTCATGGTTTTTAAATATGCTAAATTGCATTTATTTGTTTCAACATTATAGACAAGGATTGATTCTCCAGTTTGACAATTTGTCTGTCTCATATTACAAAATGGGTGTGTTTGTAATTTGCCTGTATCATCATCAAAGGCTCCTTCAAACTCTCTCAACTCAGTTAAATATTCTTCCAATACAACTGTTTTTGCACAATTTTACCATTTCTTTTGTATGGTTCTCCTTCACAATCTCCATTTGCTTTCAGTAACCCTTTCACAACTACTGTTTCTCGTATTCTATGGCCCACTTTAGCTCTTAATCGAATTTCTGAGCTTATTTTTAACTCCCCCGTTTGAAAAGCAGATAAACAATTTTCTGGGAGGACCTCAACTGGTCTGGGTATAGGATGGATTTTTATGAGTGACGTATGACACCATTTGCCACAATAGAACACGAACGTTGTATGTTTAACAATACATTCTCTCACTGGAGCTCTCCGTAAATTCGACTCTTGGTACACATAATACTTTACATCATTTTCGATTTTTAGTTTACTCGGGTATGCATCTGGGCATTCTGACATATCCACCACTGAATAAATCTTTCCAATCTCTGTTTATGAGCAGTCGTATGCAACGAGAGACGCTGACTGTGTAATTATTGCACAAAATATGATCATCATAAACATGGACCATGGAAAAACCATTGCTTTACTCTATTCTGGTCTAGCTCTTTCATTTAACCGTCTTGGTGGTGAATTTAACTCCCAATTTTCACTTTCTTGCATTGAAGGCGGTGGGCACACTGTTTTCCAACCACCTTTTTCCATCACCCAACTCATCAAAAATTCGGTTATTAACCGAGCAGCAATATCTATCAAATTATCCAAGTCATTCGACTTTATAAATGCATGAGTCCCAATTTCTAAAATAGGGTTAGACTTGGTTAGCGCTACTTCCTCATTAATTTCATCTTTGGTTAAGTCTTCAATTATTGCTCTCTCACAAAACGTATCTACATGGTCAAACTTCTGAACAACGTCAGGAAGTCGATTTTTCATTTCTTTAACTATCTCTTTTAGTTCATCGTCCACTTCTATTTCTATTTCAAACATCGGATACACTATTTTAACGAGACCTCTCAACATTTCTTTCGTTTCGTCGATATCCTGTTCTAATCTCACTGTTCTCATCTCATATAAAGTTCTAACCTTCTTTTCTTTGTCGTTTACCTTATTTTCCGATACTCTAAGCTTCTTTTGCCTTTCTAATTCTATAAACTCATCTTTAATACCGCACTCATTTTGAACATCCTCATTTTTATTTTCATTAATTTCTCTATTTTCAATTATTTTATCTTTTTCCGTGTTTCCATTATTTTCTTTTATTTCTCCTTCTTCTTCTTCGGTATCTGACTTACGTGACTTATTATTCCATTCAAATCTCAAACCTTTTTCCGCAATTAAACGATTTACTAAATATCCTACGTTTCCATCCATTCTTAAATATCCATCTTCATCTATTGCCTGGGGAACAAATCCACAATAATATAAATATTCATCATCATCAAGTTCCTCATCTTTATATGTCAATATAATAAGTCCATCTTTTCCCATAATTTTAGCAGCTCTCTTCCTTAGTCTTTTGACTTTTGAGAACCAATGCTCTTCTGTATACTCAGTTTTCCCGTAACCTTCGTAATCAACTGCCACTACAAATGGTTTTAATTCAACTCTAGCCTCTCTCAACTCTCTGCCCAATTTCCTCATTAATACTTTCAACTTTTCAGCATATATTTTAAGTTTAACGTGATACAATTTTTGACCTGCATCAAAAAATTTATATAAACCAGTTTTATTTTGTCGGTTCAACTACTAAGCTTATATATATATAATTCAATCTAGTTTTTCCATACAAAATGGTCGTATCACCTCTACAATCTCCAATTTACTTTCTGTTTCCCATTTTGATTCTTCAATTAGTTCTAATTTATTATTTATTTCATTTTCATCTCCAATACACAAACTATCCTTTAACTCATTTAAATGTTCTCTCGAACTTCATTTTCACCAATTTCACTCAGCACCTTATCACTAATCATACCTGCTATTTGTAACTCATTTTTATTTCCCGGTATAATACCACAATCTATCAAAAATTTCTCATTTTCTAAATATCTATCATTAAATTTTAACTCCACTATCCATCCGTCATGTTTGTCCTTTAATCTATTTTTCAAATCTTTAACCCAATCATTTACTTCCCAACGACAACAGATTACACTTTCATTAATTTCATCAATCACATCAACAAAAATAAAATCTAACCATTTATTTTCTCTAAACGATTTTCCAAATATTTTCATTTATTCTTTAAACTCATCTTTATGCTTTGGGCTCATATTATAATACTTTGCAAACAAACTAATTACACTCTTTAACTTTCTCATACTCAAAGATAATTGATTCAATTCTGTTAACGACTTAAATATTTTCGTCGAATCTATTTCATTATTTTCCATTAATTTTCGAATTTTGAAAACAACCATTGACGCCTTTTCACTTTGCAAATCTTTTTTATGTTTCTCATCTTCAACTCATTCTCAGTCAATTCTTCTTGCGAATCATACATCATGTGAGTATCATATTCATCATCTGATTCGAACTTTGACATCAAGCGATCTAAACGTTGACCCATTTCTCTCACTTCTCTTTCCATTCTTTCATTGAAATTATCTGGTTACACAAAAGCTACATTGTCTCTGCGATTTGTCACCTTGAAATCCAATTGACTTCTTTAATATTGGCTTCTGAAATTTATTTACATTCTTTGGGCATGATCGGGCCATATGTCCATAACCTCTTCATGAGTGACACTGAATTTGACCTTGAAGATTTACTTTGTCTCTCTGTGGTGAAGGTGATGTTGATGGAGATCTTGATATGGCAAAACAACTTCGTGAGATATGCCATTTTCTGCCGCAATTATAGCATTGAGAGTTAACATTAATTCGCTGATCATTTGTGTTTATTTTATTAAAACTTTTCTCACCAATCTGATCGCATTTGTTTTGGGCTTCGCTGAATATTATTCTTGAACCAGCATTGATTACTATCATGTCCCACCGTATCATTAAGTTTATTACTCCGGTCTCTGAAATATTCTCTTCGACCAACTGGCAATATTGTTGATCTGCCTTTTCGTTTTATACTCATTTCACAAATCAAGTCACCCGCAAACTAAATTGGTTTTGGCATTTCTGACATCTCTGTCCAAAACCAAATTAGTTATTTCTGGGCTCCCGGGGTTTCAATTTGTTTACAATAATTATTTTGGTGGCGGGTTCCTTTTTATCCCGGGTTTCCTTCGTCAACCAATTTCGTTTTCCATAATTAGAAAATTTGTTGACGTTCCGGGTTTCTCACACTATTCGGGTTTTCTGTTGGCTCGGACTTCCCATTAGCTCAGGTTTCCTATTAGCGAAATTATTTTTAATTAATCTCTATTTTTATTAAATATTTCCTTCTGGCGAACCCTAATCGACTTAATTTTATTATATTTGGATTCGTCTCGTCATTTGGCATCCGCCCATACTCGTTTCCCTCGATAAATATTTAATTTAAAAATTTAATTGATTTTGTCTTTTTAATTATTATTTCGAATATCAATGTTTTTATTGATTTTCCATTTTTACTTTTGTGCATTTTGTTAACCCCAACACTTATTTGAAACAACAACATTTTATTTTTAAATCAGCGTAGCCTTTGCATTTCGCTATTACTTGCAGCGTTGCTATTTTAGCTCTTTGGGAGCCAAATTTAGCATATTTTAGTTTCATTTAGCATCTAAAATATTCGAAAAGCATTCTGGTGCTTTTAAACATATTTTTAAAAAATAAAATTGCTTCCAAAGTGTCATACCTTTCATGAATCATGGTATCTTATTTTGTGAACTTTAGCATCCAACTGACTAAGAAATAGCGCTTTTTCTCTATTAAGAATTGGCAACACTGATTACTCGTTTCTTGCATTGTTTGTAAATTACCGTTACAACTCAATTACAGTTTACAAATATTGCAGTCCGCAAAATTATTAAGTTGTAGTTTTATTAATAGTTTATTAACTTCGATATATATATATATATATATATATAATACAAGTAATTTTAAGTACTAACTCGAATTTAATAATAGATTTTTGAATTATACAAGACTAAACAATTTTTAACACCACTCACAGCGGCGATAAGAAAAAGTTATACCCAAAAATGCCATCTTCTCGAGTTTTGGAATATTTTACGAAAATTCCGGCTTCTAATATTGCTAACAATAAAGTCTAATGTAAAAAATGCGGAACAGAAGTTAACAATTCTAAGGGATCTACATCTGCATTGATCAATCATATGCGGTGTGTTCATAAGATTACTTGTAAGAGAACGCACGATTCAGATTCAAAAAATATTTAGTAAAATATTTAGTAAAATTGTTGCTTTTAGTGTCATTTCTTTAGGTCACTGTTTTATATTTCTGATGTAAGTTTTGTAAACGGTTCGCCCAAAAAAAGCGCGTTGCATAAGTTGTGTTAATAATTTAAAACTCTTTGCAAATATACTGATTGTGCTAAAATATTTGTACTATTTTATAACTGTTTGTGAAAGTTGTTGATAGGAAATAATGATTGTTGTTTTGTTATTTTTACCCAAGTGAAAAATATTTTTCTTTGATTTAGACTATTCTCCAATTATTCTATACTTGAAGTGGCTAGAAGTCCCGGATTATACGAGACTACCCCCGATTTGAGTTGTTTGTCCCTCACTAAAAAAAGCTTCGGAAAGTGTCCCGCATAATACATGTAACGCTTTTAACATTTTAAATTAAATCTTATTAAATTTTTTTAAAAATTTTAAAAAAATTCTGTTTTTTCTACTTTTTATTAGATAGCGCTTTTCTATTAGGCAGTAACAAACGTGTGGTATAAAATTATTTGTAGTGCAAAAATAATTTGTATAATTAATTTACTAGAAATAAATTTTATTCTCAATTTTTATAGTAATGAATTATATTAACGTATAAATAACTAATCTCAGAAAATGATGTTCGCTAATGTGTTAGGCGTTTTAAATTTTTGATAAAAAATGATAAAAAATATCTGGTCATTTAATCTATGTCTGATTTTTAATACTTTATCTTTTTATCTATGAATTGTTCATCACCTTTATTATATCATTTAGTTTTTCATTTAAACTATTAATATTTATTTCTACAATAAGCTTTCTTATAATTAAATAATTGCCATATTTATTTAATTATTTATAGTGTTAATTGAACAAAAATCGCTTTTCATGGAATTGCCAACCGATTAATTACGTTGCCAGGTTTTAGTGATATTTCTCATTTAATCAAGAAAATTTTTTTCAATTAATGTTTTAAACAATATTTTTCAATTATCCAAAGAAAACAATACATCTTTTCACGTCCAAGTAAAAAGCAACTTTAAACAAATATGGAAGCGTGAAGTGAATGTTTTTTTTAAATTTTACAATAAAAAAAATTTTATTGCAAGGTTACTAAATTTGAAAAACTAATTGTTCGGAAAATTAAAACAGAAATATGTCATGAAAAGTTAAGGCGCAATCAACTATGTTCTCGAGAATATCTCGCTCCTGAGTGAAAAAGAAGGATTTAGGAAAAGTACTATGTAAAGATGTGTAGTATGCAGTGAAATATCCTGATTAATCCTTATCATTTACAGACAAATATTTTCCAATTTCAATATATATATATATATATAATCTTCTTTGAACATCCTATTTATATATCTAACTAGTCTAATTAAAACAAAACAGTAATCAGAAATATTTGAATAGAAATGATCACGTTTTCTGTTGAGTTAGAAAATCAAATTGCAAATGAAAACAAAAAATATAGTAAAGAAAGAAAACGGTAATAAAGCATACAAACAATTTTGTATGTTTCTTACTCATTATCCATCGGGATTAAAAAAATTTATAACCAGTCTTCTGTGTCGTTCAGTAATCCGAAATAACCTTAAAATATTGAAGACAGAATTTTCTCATTGTATTCCCTGAAGGTATTGCAGTAAAAATGATAAATTATCTTTTTCAGGAAAATTATATATTATTTCCCTTAAAAAAAATCTTGCTGGAGAAAAATGACGCTCATCGAATGAAATTGTAGAACACTATTAGAAATTGTGTCAATTTATTAAAACAAAAATAAATTGAAAAGACAGACAACAAATGATTCATAGATGATAAATTGCTCAGCTTTTGAATCTAGAAGCAAACAGGAAATGCATAACTTTCGAGGCAAATTGACGTTTCGATGTGAAACAGGAAGTCAAGTTTTCATCAAATAATCCTTACCAACAGCTGATGCAAAGTAAATCCTAGCTGCGCTCTCAATGAACCAATGAGCAAACAGATTCGAATCCGTCAATTTCCGTTCAATGATGCTTTCAAAATCGATAAAGAATTTTATTTGCTCACAGTTGTTTAAATCATTGGCAATAAAACTGACGGATTTTAATTTTCTATTGGTCGACCTACTTACAATTATTAAGTAGATTCAATCTTTCGGTCATAAACTAATCTCAAGGTTTTGGAAATGAGGTAAGTTTCATAAGCTGCGATTGAAATTGATGTTTATTTTGGTAATTTATGACATGAAATTCATCACTATTTATATGGCAGAGTAAATATTTATTCTCACTTGTTTTGTGATTAATAATATCAATGAATTTATTTTTGTAAATTTTTATTAATAATAAAATGGAAAATTTAAGGGAAACATCATTTCAAATTGAGAGGGTCTTCAGGCAATATAATTGGAAAATTACGTTTATTAATTAATTAAAACTTAATGACATAAATCATTTCCGTGAAAAACAAAATCTGAAATCTGGAAAATATTTAAGATTAATTATGTTTATTCAGACGTGAGATAGGATTGACGTGTCTCACGGATAGATAATATTATTTTTGTTGCAGTAGTACTTTATAAACATAATCAAACTTGACTACATTTTCGAAATGTTAGAAAAAGAAAATTATTTCGAATAATTTAATCTTTCGACTCATTAGAACAATGCGTCCCTCGAGCACATTAAACTTACCAAGATATCTCGTCGGTCACCACATTCTAACGCGTCAAAAAGCTCGTTCAAATTACCGTTTTTTGTATCAGTGTTTGTTTACCTATGGATATTTCAATATATTTTGAATGAATCGCGAAGTTCTGCTTCTCTGCTAATCATGCTTAACTCCATTTCATAATTAATTAATATATATTTCCTTCTTTTACTTTTTGTATTTCCTTATATTTTTATAATGAATTTGATTTTTTCAATATGTCATTAATTTATAACATACTGTTGGTACAGAGGATCCAATATAAAATATCAACGGGTTTGTATAAGTAGATGGGTGAGACACCAATGAGACAGCACTGCTAATGAAAAAAATTATTAAGTTAAATGTTGTTAGTGTTTTTATGTAGATCACGGAAATTTCATTATTTTTTACGAAATTTTTGTGTCTTACTTCTATCTAAACAAACCACATTTTTGTTTAATAAAACAGCAATCAAGTCATCCGCAATTTTGATTGATCTTCTGAATGTTTGTTTTGAGGTGTATTTTATTAGTTTTTCTGCATTGTTACACAACCTCATATTTATCCGCTTTTCAAGTTCTCCACTGTTTTTTGTAAAAACTGTTGTTACGTGAGTAGTGGGATGTGTCACATCCAGCACAGTACCCCCTCCCCCCCCCCGCTGAGAGAAAATTTTTCTAAGTCCAAAAGTACAAAAAATTTTTAAGACAATGACTCATTCAAGGTCATTGAAACAAAGACCATGACTCATTCAAGGTCATTGGATGACTCATCATATTTTTTCAAGGTCATTTAAACAAAGACCATGACTCATTCAAGGTCATTGGATGACTCATCAAATTTTATAATATATATTTTTAATTTTATTTATTTTTATTTAATATACTTTAATTGCTTGTTTTAATCAAGTCAATTATTTTATTATTTATTTTTAAATTATATTATTATTATTAAATTGTTTGTTTTAATGAAGTGAATATTGTTTTAATCAAGTCAATAATGTTATTTATTTATTTTTATTTTATTTTATTTATTTTATATACTATAATTTTTTGTTTTAATCAAGTCAATATTATTTATTTATTTTTAAATTATATTATTATTATATTTAAATTGTTTGTTTTAATCAAGTCAATTATTTTATTATTTTATTATTAAATAATATTATTATTAAATTGTTTGTTTTAATGAAGTGAATATTGTTTTAATCAAGTCAATAATATTATTTATTTTTATTTTATTTTATTTATTTTATATACTATAATTTTTTGTTTTAATCAAGTCAATAATATTATTATTTTTTTTTTTAAAATTATATTATTATTAAATTTAATTGTTTGTTTTAATCAAGTCAATTATTTTATTATTTTATTTTTAAATTATATTATTATTATATTTAAATTGTTTGTTTTAATCAAGTCAATTATTTTATTATTTTATTATTAAATAATATTATTATTAAATTGTTTGTTTTAATGAAGTGAATATTGTTTTAATCAAGTCAATAATATTATTTATTTATTTTTATTTTATTTTATTTATTTTATATACTATAATTTTTTGTTTATCAAGTCAATAATATTATTTATTTATTTTTATTTTATTTTATTTATGTTATATACTTTAATTTTTTTTTTGTTTTAATTAAGTCTATATTTTATTATTATTATTATTATTATTATTATTATTATTTTTATTATTAATATTTTTTATAATTATTTTATTATTTTTATTATTATTATTGTTATTATTATTTTTGTTATCATTATTTTTATTTTTATTATTATTATTATTATTATTATTATTATTTTTATTATTATTATTATTATTAATATTATTATTATAATTATTATTATTATTATTATCATTAATATATTATTATTATTATTATATATTATTATTATATTTATTGTTATTATTTTAATTATTATTATTATTATTATTATTATTATTATACTTATCGTTTTTACTATTATTATTTTTATTATTATTATTATTATTTTATTATAATTATTATGATTATTATTATTATTAATATTATTATTATTATTATTTTTATTGTGATTTTTATTATTAATATTATTATTATTATTATGATTATTATTATTATTTTTATTATTAATATTTTTTATAATTATTTTATTATTATTATTATTTTTATTATTAATATTGTTTAATTATTTTTTTTTATTATTATTATTATTATTGTTATTATTAGTATTATTATCATTATTTTTATTTTTATTATTATTATTATTTTTGTTATCATTATTTTTATTTTTATTATACTACTTTTTTTTTTAAGTAGTGTTTTTTAATGTTTTTTAATTTTTATTCTATTATTATTATTTTTTGTTTTATTATAATTATTATGATTATTATTTTTATTAATGTATAATAAAAACAAAACAACTACATAAAACTTTTATTATAATGAAATAATTTTATTATTTTTAATATGATTATTAATATTATTAATTAGCATGATTACTTATTAATATTGTTTAATTATTTTTTTTTATTATTATTATTATAATTGTTATTATTAGTATTATTATTTTTATTAATAATGTGATTAATAATATGATTAATTAGTATGATTATTTATTTTTTTTATTATTATTTTTTCTTCTTAATATTATTATTGTCAAGGTCATTGGATGACTCATCATATTTTTTCAAGGTCATTTAAATGTAGGTCAAGGTCATTGCATGACTAATCATATTTTTTCAAGGTCATTCAAAAATTTTCAAGGTCATAGTATTTTTTGACATTTTTAATATAAATTTTCTGCTTATTTTTATAAGTTTAGTTTTAAATATTATTATTACAAGTTAATATAATTTACTACTTATTTTTATAAGTAATGTTTTAATATTTTTTAATTTTAATTTTATTATTTTCAAGTTCATTGGATGAGTCATAATATATTTTTTTTCAAGGTCATTTAAAAGTAGGTCAAGGTCATAGTATTTTTAAACATTTTTAATTTTAATATACTACTGATTTTTTTTAAGTATTGTTTTTTAATGTTTTTTAATTTTTATTCTATTATTATTATTTTTATTAATATTATTATTATTATTATTATTATTATTATTATTATTATTATTATTATTATTATTATTATTATTATCTTATAAGTAGTGTTTTAATGTTTTTTTATTTTTATTCTATTATTATTATTATTATTATTAATATTACAAGTTTTTATTAATTATAATTTTCATTTTTATTTTATATAAATTTTCAACAAAGTATATAAAATTAATATTGAATAGAAAAAGTTTGTTCAATTGTGGTTCATAGTATACAGGGATAGAACAATTGTAAATGTTTGTAAAAAGTTAAAGAAAAATTCTATATTTTTAAGAAAATATGTGCAAATAAATATCAAAACTAATTATGGCTCAAATGTGTGTGTTAAACCATCGATATGTTACAGTGTTTATGGAAAAACTTTAATGAAAATATGTGTAATTTTTTAACAATTTAGGAAATATTTATTTTATGGCTAATAATGTGTATGTGTTAAATCATAAAAATAGTTCAATATTTATGTAAAGTTTGAGATTGTTAAGAAAATGTATATAATTTATGATACACACGTGTTTATTGATTGAAATATGTGTGTTTGTTTTACCGATATAAGAAAAACTATGGACAATTTTTAAGAAAATACACGTAATTTATGATTATCATGGGATTAGAATTTGATTAAAGTTGTGAGAAAGTTGTTAAATTTGAGATAAAACTGATTAATTTGTAAATAATGTTATTATTTTGAAGAAATTTTAAAATAAGACCTTCAGCAAATTGGTAAGAAAATAGTAGTTATTGAGTAATACTTATTAAAATTACCAAAGTTTTATAATTTTTGACAAGTCTTGATAGATCTTTAATAAAATTTGTTAGTACTTTGAATAAGAATTTTAAAAAAAAGTTTCAACACAGTACCAAATCGTAAAGAAACTAGTACTTATCAGTTAATTAAATTAACTAAGTTGTAAAATAATTGAAAAAATTTGTTAGATTTTTTAAAATTTTAAGATTGTTAGGTAATTGTTCTAGGTACTTGTTGAATAAAAATTAATGTATTTTATCAACAGCTCATAGTTTTTAATCGTACAATTTCTCTTCATTCCTGGAAATAATCGTAAATATTTAAATTATTCAGAAAATTGTCAATAAAAACATAAATAATAGGTAACCAAATATTTTTAAATACTAGTCAATTTTAGTTTTTAATTTAATTACAAATATAATAATACTAAAATAAATACTTGTATACAAATAGTTACATGAATCAATCAATTTCTTAGAACTGAAATCTTATCGATATATTCTGATTAACCTTAAATCAATGAAAAAAGTAACAATTTTCCTAAGTATTTTATAAATTCAACCAACTCAATCCCCTTTAAAAAAAATACTTTAAATTCGACTCTCAACCAATCATTCCTCTTCAAATGTCATTTTTCACTCCATTATACCAACTATATTCATAATTTTTATAAAAGCCTATCAAGTAGATAATATTTACCTTTTGAATACCAATATTCATCCCAGTAAATTTCTTTAAAAATATTATAAATTCCTCTCTTGACCAATCATTTTCCATCAAATAACAATATTTCCAGCCATATTCAATATTTTTCATAAAAAAAAAATCATAAAAATAACAATTTAGATAATATTTACCCTTTAAATAACAATATTTAACCAACCCAACCCTCTTAAAAATGACAAAAAAAAACAACTTGTTAATTGACTATTTCTCACTAAAGTAAATTCCACTCTAGACCAATCATTTCCCATCAAATAACACTTACCCCTACCCTACCAACTATATTCATTATTTTTTATAGAAATCACCCTTTAAATAACGATATTTAACCGACTCAGTACCTTAAAAATATCAACAAATCTGTTCTTAATCGATTATTTCCCCTTAAAAGATTATAAATTTTCTTTTTAGCCAATTGTTTCTGACTAAAATAAAATAAAATTTACTCTCAACCAATCAATTCTATTTAAATGACATTAATCCAAGCTATATTCATTATTTTCATAAAAAATCACCGACTTATATCGATATTCAACCGAATAAATTTCTTGAAATCCCCTTAAAATAGAATTCATCTCATGACCAATCCTTTCCCCCTTAAAAGATCATAAATTTTCTTCTTAACTAATCATTTCTCTTTAAATGACAATATTCTCACTCTCTCAAAAGATTTACACACATATTAATATCTATTTGAACAAATCCCCCCTAAAAATATTATAAATTCCTCATCTATATTCTCCATTTAGAAAATATTTACCCTTTGAACACAGATATTCAAGCAACTCAATACCCTTAAAATGGCAACAAACTTGTTCTTAATCGATTATTTCCTTAAAATATCATAAAATTTCCTCTTAATCAATAATTTCCCTTGAAATGACAATTTTCCTCACTGCACCAACAATATACATATTTTTTGTAAAAAAAAGTACAAGGTAAAATTTCTTTAGAAATATATATTTAACCGAATAAGATCCTTAAAAATCCATCATTCGGATCATATTTACTATATGTATTCAACCAATCAAATTCCCACTTAAAATTATGATAAAAATCTGAATTTTACCAATAAAAATAAATTTTCTTTAGTATTACAAAATTGTTATCGATACCCAACATTTTCCGTTGAAAATCACCACAATTTGATTCTGGCAAAAAATTCTATCAAATAAAAAATTCATCAAAAATGACTAAAATCGAATAAAGTCTATTTTCCCACATAAATTAAATTATTGTAAAATATATATCATGTTGCTCAAATAATTAAAATTAATCAGTTAATCAAGTATAAATTCACTAAAATATTTTTAAAAATTAACTGATTTTACAGTGTAAAAAAAAAGGAGATCAATAATTACGTTCATTTTCAATTTTATTGATTTCATGGATATCAATCACAAAAGTAGTATAATTTAGAGATTTTTAAGGGGAATGCTCAGTGTGGTTATCAGTATACTTATGAAAATCATTGATATATCTCTATGGGTTGACTGGTAATTTTTATTGATATTATTATATTTGTAATTAAATTAAAAACTAAAATTGACTAGTATTTAAAAATATTCGGTTACCTATTATTTATGTTTTTATTGACAATTTTCTGAATAATTTAAATATTTACGATTATTTCCAGGAATGAAGAGAAATTGTACGATTAAAAACTATGAGCTGTTGATAAAATACATTAATTTTTATTCAACAAGTACCTAGAACAATTACCTAACAATCTTAAAATTTTAAAAAATCTAACAAATTTTTTCAATTATTTTACAACTTAGTTAATTTAATTAACTGATAAGTACTAGTTTCTTTACGATTTGGTACTGTGTTGAAACTTTTTTTTTAAATTCTTATTCAAAGTACAAATTTTATTAAAGATCTATCAAGACTTGTCAAAAATTATAAAACTTTGGTAATTTTAATAAGTATTACTCAATAACTACTATTTTCTTACCAATTTGCTGAAGGTCTTATTTTAAAATTTCTTCAAAATAATAACATTATTTACAAATTAATCAGTTTTATCTCAAATTTAACAACTTTCTCACAACTTTAATCAAATTCTAATCCCATGATAATCATAAATTACGTGTATTTTCTTAAAAATTGTCCATAGTTTTTCTTATATCGGTAAAACAAACACACATATTTCAATCAAAAAACACGTGTGTATCATAAATTATATACATTTTCTTAACAATCTCAAACTTTACATAAATATTGAACTATTTTTATGATTTAACACATACACATTATTAGCCATAAAATAAATATTTCATAAATTGTTAAAAAATTACACATATTTTCATTAAAGTTTTTCCATAAACACTGTAACATATCGATGGTTTAACACACACATTTGAGCCATAATTAGTTTTGATCTTTATTTGCACATATTTTCTTAAAAATATAGAATTTTTCTTTAACTTTTTACAAACATTTACAATTGTTCTATCCCTGTATACTATGAACCACAATTGAACAAACTTTTTCTATTCAATATTAATTTTATATACTTTGTTGAAAATTTATATAAAATAAAAATGAAAATTATAATTAATAAAAACTTGTAATATTAATAATAATAATAATAATAATAATAATAATAATAGAATAAAAATTAAAAAACATTAAAACACTACTTAACAGATAATAATAATAATAATAATAATAATAATAATAATAATAATAATCATAATAATAATAATAATAATAATAATAATAATAAAAATAATAATAATAGAATAAAAATTAAAAAACATTAAAAAACACTACTTAAAAAAAAAGTAGTATATTAAAATTAAAAATGTTTAAAAATACTATGACCTTGACCTACTTTTAAATGACCTTGAAAAAAATATATTATGACTCATCCAATGACCTTGAAAATAATTAATTACATTTTAATAATAATTTTGATATTTATAAAATTTTGCAAAATTTAAATCATATATATGGGATAAATTATTTTATCGCAACTTTGTTACATCCGAATAAATAACATAATTTCTGCACAAAATTGCCATAAAAATAATCATAAAATCGTAGAAATTTCCACATTATTATAAAGCATAAAAACTGAACTGGAAAAATAAATTTTTTACATCAAACATTCTGTGTCCTATAAGAAATTCTACAAATATAATTTTTAGAAATTAGCACTAATAGCACCGCAATTATTAGATTAATATTTTAAAATCATTAAATAATTATTGATTATATCAGAGAAAATTGAAACTGTATATTGTTGCTAAAAATTAAATGAAGCGCATATAGATTTAGAAAATTTAAACAAATAAAAGTATATAGAATTGGAAGGTGTGCAGTAAAATACACATTGGTAATGTTTTTCTGGCACGAAAGATAAGCCGAGAGTTCACTATTACACATCATATGTGATCTACAATTTACAGAAATTGTTCAAGTTTAAACTTGTTTCACACAAAAATCTTATGCGTAAAACTAGTATAAATTATAAAATATTAATTTTATAAATATGCCTTTGTGATTGTGATGGTAAGGTATTGTTATTTATATTTAGATTGGCTTATTTAATTTAATTTAGGGTTTTGTTGTTTGGAATTAAAATAAGAAGTAATGTCTTAAAAGTGATATCTATAGGTTTTGTGTAAATATTTATAATTTCAACAGCATTTACTATTGTGCCTTTTTGTATTTTCTGAGATATATCTGCTAATATTATCATGATTCCGTGCATCAATCGGCTGTGAACTGTAAATAATTTATTTTATATAAATGAGCTTTGCTTTATTATTTCTTTAAACTTGTCAGTAATAATAAAATAATTAATTGTTAAAAATGGTAAAGTAAATATATTATTAACTTAATTTTCTTATAATTAAAAAATGTAACTCAATTGTTTTTGTTTTTATTTAATAAATCAATATAAATTATTTGAAAATATTTTAACATGTAAATTTTTAGAATTTTCCTGATATATTTTTTGGCAGCATAGAAATTAATTTATTTAAACTTATGTATTATTGAATACGAAAAAGTCCATTTTTAGATAAGATTCTGTAATAATATTAGTGATAGTATTAATTGCAAATATTAAACAAAAAGTAAAATAAAAATTTTCTGAACAAAAACTATAAAGAATAATGAATTTTTCAAAGTTTTTAATGGGTTCAAAAAGAATTCTCGATTTCATTTTGTAAAATTTTATAAAAAAATTTATCCTTTTATATTCTTAGCTTGTGGCATTACTAAAGGAATTGATGGAAATTTTAACATTTTAAAATAATTTCGTAAAAAGTGTAATTTTTTTTTAAAACTGTTAAATAAATCTTTAAATATATTTATAAAATTGTAATGATTTTTGTGCAGGTTTTTTTAATGTTGGTCTTTAACTGAGAGTTTCACTATTTGTTTTAATTCGTTGAACCGATCAAGTTGATTCAAATTTCACTAAAACACATTGTGTTACAAATTTAGGAATATCATAATTCGAGCATGAATAGAAGAACACAAACAAAAAGTGCAACTTAGTTCAGATAAAAATTACAGGTATTTGCGAAGCCTCTCAATTCGAAAATGAAAGTAAAATAACAAATGATTGGTGGACTTATACAAACGAAGGACAATAATTTAACTAAATTGCGAGATAAAAAACCTTACGGATAAGTCATTGTAATTAATAGAGTATAATTTTAAACAAATTATAAAAACTGCTAAAATACAGGTAGAATTACAATAAAACAAATAATTTAAATTAGTTAATTTAATTTTCAAAAACGCCTCATACGTGCATGATTTCTTATATCATTGATAAAATACACAATTATTGGCACTTACAAAAATGTTGGACTGAATAAAAACTATAATTAATGATATAAATATATTCATTTAAACTTGAAATTAGCAGAATTAATCAAGTATGTATGTTGAGAATTTGGTTAGTTTGTTCACTTAGCCCCCATGTAGTTTAGTAACTTGGAGAATGGGTTCAAAATTTGAGTCTTTTCTCCAAGTAACAACAATAATTGAAAATAAAAGAAAATGAAAAATTAATTTTATTTAAAAAAGACTTAGAACTGTGTTTATGTCTTGTAATGTAATTAGAAAAATTCAAATTTGTTAAATTTAAAGAGAAATTTCAATTAATGATGGATGTTCCTATTTATAAGTTAGAATTGCACACAAACTCTTTTGGTCTTGATGAAAATCCTAATAAAAAAGGTAAAAAATATTCGTCTAGCCATAATATGCAGAAAGACAGTAGTGATTCAAATTTATTTTCTCAAGAAAGTCTCTTAAATGCATCTAATGATAAAAATGAAAGTTTCTGGCAAAGTTTGCGCAATTTGTGGTGAAAGAAAGATTGTGATGAAGCTTCTTTAGTCAATGGAAATAACTTTTATCATAAAATTTCAAAAATAGTGGCAATAATTGATCAATTAGAAAATAATATCGACGTTATATCTTCGAAGGCTAATAGTATGGAATTCATTATTAATATAAATGACAATAAAGTGATTAAAGAATTAGTTAATTCTTTGGATTTTATTTTAATTATGCAAAGTTTGGAAAGCAGTATTTACGACAAATATTACAAATCATTTTCGTTACATGATAGTCATCAAAATATGGAAACTAATGATCTTACTTACAGTAACAGAATATCCCAAGATCAGTGGACCAGTAATAATAGAATATCGATCTCATGGAAGACTCCATGTATCCATTCATTAAGCCACGCTCATATATCGATTAATAACAAAAAAGGGTACCCGTTGTCGAAAAGAAAACGTATATTACAATTGCGAACTCACCAGAATTTTGTAAAAATCTTCAAGAGAAGAATCGGAACTACGATTTGGATCAAAAAGGAAAATATAGCGCGATTTTCATGGCATCAGATTTTTATTTGGGTTGTAGTAATTTAGTTATTCATAAATAAAAACGACGGAAAGGACAGTTTTGCAATAATCGAATGCCGTTTTGGTTTTCGAAGGCTACATCGACCTTTCAGAGGATTATATACATATTATTTGAGTATGTTTTGTATAACTGCGTAGCAGTATATCTAGATGGTGTGTTAATATTCAGAAAAACTACGGAAGAACATAATAAAAGTTAAACTAGCAGGCTTAAGGATCAATCCTAAGAAGTTTAGTTTTTATAAACCGTTGTGCGAAACCACAAAAGGACACGAAAGGGATATTAACTGGAACTACGAGTGCGAGGAAAGTTTACGAAAACCTAAATATCCAAATAAATTTGATTACTTTATTTTGGATACAGACGCTTGTTTTAGTGGTATTAGTGTTGTTCTAAGTTAAATACAAAATGTTTGTGAAAAGGTCATAGAATATGGCTCAAGGCTTCTAAGTACTCAAGAGAAAGGATATTGTATATCAGAAAAGAATTATAAGCAATGTATGAAAACGTTTTATATTTTCGGTATTATCTTTATGGAAAGAAATTTTATATAAGTACGGATTATAAGGCGTAAAATCTTTACAATCATCGTCAAAATCAATAAGCCCTTAACATGGTTAAGTGAATAATGTAGTTACAATTTTAATTTTAAATATCGGAAGGTTGAAGATCATAATAACGCCGATGGTCTATCGAAGAAATTGCTACGTTATTGCTCTCAATATCAAAGCAAACACGAGGAAGAGAAACTCGAGAAGGGTCGGGCAAGATTTTTAAATGTTATTACTCCAGGCAGATTTAATATACAAGTATATAAAGAGCGTCAGGAAACAGACACTTTATTATTTACAATATAGAAATATGTATTAAATTCAACCTCCAATGTGCCCCAATTGATCGGGAATAGCACTATTTCAAGAGATTAGATCAGGTATTGGTAGATGATAACCTGTTTTTAATAGTGAAGGATGCTAAAATAATAGTTACGCAAAATGTAGTAGCACAAGTTGTGCAGCATATGCACAATGGACTCTGTCATCTAGGAGTTAAGAAAACAACAAATTATGTCAAATCATTTTTTCGGATACACATGATAATCCCAGAACAATAATGAATTCAATGGAATAAATTGTAATTGTTTATATGAAGGAAGCCACGAATCGCAAGCGCTATTTGGTCGTAATAATTGATCAGATCAACAGAATGGTTAGTTTAACACCTTTTCATAAGGAAGATGTGAAGACCATATGTTGGGTGTTGTCACACAAGAGGCTATAAAAATTCAGCAGACCAAATTACATAGTTTCAGATAGAGGTAAGGTTTAAGATGGATTCAGGAGCTTATTGGATACTTATAATATCTAATGGATATTTACTTCACCATACGATCTAACGGTCTACCGGAACGGATCATGCGAACATTTCGTGATAAGGTCGTGACATTCTTTAATGACGAACAAACTGTAAGTGGTTCGGACGATATTATTCAAAGATTGATTATTCATTTAACTCAACATCACAGAATTCTTCAGAATTTTTGCCTATGGAAATACTATTTGGAAAAAGGGTAATATACATGGAGAAAATGTATTCATAAATCTGAATCAAGAACATGTACTGTTGAAGACACTAAGTAATCTTATGATGGCTGAGGATAAAATCAAATTAATAGATGCTGACAAGAAGGTGCATCGACATTTTGAGGTAGGTCGGGAAGTTCTAGTAAAAGTTGATCCCCAAATTAAAGAATGGGGAGCCATATCAAGATTACTGGTCTTTAAACAGAACATCAAGATGGAAAGATATACAGAAGAATCGAATGGCTGAAAGAGTATCACATCTCTTGAAAAGGAGAGAGTTACGATATTTGTTTAAATATTCTATAACTGTTTTGAATTAAATGGAAATGTGACTGGATGTTTCGACAGTCATCATCATATTAGAAAGAAAAAACTAAATGTATTATAGATTTAGTAAACAAATTACATAAATTAATTCTAATTGTTGAGGTTTTGTCGGTGATATTCGAATAGGAATTATTGTCAATCTGACTCCAAGCGTGCTTTTGAACAACTGTAATGAACTCCAAACGATATAAACTTTATTGATTAATACACTTTATCTCCACTTTAAAATGACACAACGAATTAAATCAATCACAATTTGGTGCTTATTACGACCCTTCGGGAAGAATAGCATTTTCGGATCAATTGGATTTCATAATCACTTGACTACTGTGGTGGGTTTCTGAGATCGGCAACTCTGATTTAGTTGCTTTGCTTTGCTTTGACTTTGCTTAATTTCTTTTACAAATTTCTCTTTAATTTCTTTTTATTATTCTTTGTCTTTTTACAATTTTTGTTTAATCTCTTTTTGTCTCTTAGTCAATTTCTCTCTCGTCTCTTTTTCTCCCTTTGATTCCAATTGCGCTTCTTTTTTATACTCCATCCTCCAATAATACTAACTGATGTCAAATAGAATTTCTGATATCTTTTAACACTAATTCTCTTTGGGCCTCTATAATCACCAACAGCTGTCCAGATAATTAATTTTTAGAGATACCTTTTCCCGGATTCCCAAACAATATTCCTTTTCTTATCTTGAAAGGGCTTTCAAAATAACGTGCAAATTTTCCTTTTGTTTTTGTTTTCCTAAATTTTCACTTGTTAATTATAAATGAAATTATTTTATTTAATTGTCTGTTTTAATTGATTTTCTCTTATTCCCTTCTCCTTATTCGACATTTCTTTTTCATTCCTTTTTTATTAAGCTCCAGAACTACATCTTAATCACATCGTTGTTTCCCTCAATCATTTTACATGTTTATTAATTATTTTACTCTATTATTTAGGTATCCTCAACATAACTTTAGCAGTCAATTTACATTTTAAAAAATTCTAATAAAATTATTTAACTTGATAATTTGCATTCAGTGTATTTAAAAACAGTAATCCAATCAACCAAAAATATTCAAAAATTCAAGTACTGAGATGACTTCTTGTCATCTCTACTCGAATTCTTAAGCATTATTAACCGAAGAAAAAAATCAATATTAGCGAGCATATTAAGGACTGTGTGAGTAAAATTAACACCTCTGATTTTAATGTTTATAAGATTCGTGTATTATTAAATATTGTTGATAAAACATTCAGTAGTAGAGACATATGAGAACTATGCCCCATGGATATTTGGCTTGAAAGTAAAGTTGAGACCCACCCCTTTAAATTTTTTTTAAAAAATTATTTGTTTTAATGGAGTGAATTATTTTTTGTTAAAATTTTAAATTTGTGGGGTTTATGGTTTGTGTAACCTTGACCCAAAATAGAACTTTTCTTTACCCTCTAATAGTTACCCGTTGCCACGCAACGTTGGTGATGTAACCATTGGTTTAGAGATCACCATAGTTTGTGCTATGAAAGAACTGCTCTGGTCCGATCTCAAGTTGGGTTCAACGCACTACCGTTAGAAGGTTCCTGTGCGCTTTACTATCCATACTTGTATGTCTGACACTCTTATCACTTGGACTTAGTCTCTGCAAGATTCGGTTAAATTAATCTCAATATTAAATGACTTATTCGGGTAATTAATACAAAATCGAAAATCATTTATTAAACGACTGGGAGAACATTTTATTCTTTGGGTTGAGCGGCTCGACGCTTGGAGCGCTCTGCTTTTCCGGGTCAATGCTTGGCGCTGGTTTAGTGGTCACTGTTATTTCTCTATAGACCAGTATGATTGATGCAAATACTAACGGGTAGGTTACCACGTTGCCCTCTTGGCACGCCGATAACGCTACCTCTAGACAGCGAATTTGAGTCTTCTAGTTCTGGTTGAGCTATTTTTCTTCAGCCCATCCTTACTGTGCGGCAGTCATATTTTGGTAGAGAGCCTTTACTTTCCTCGGCTCTACCCAGGTGGCTTTAACCTGCTGAATTTCCTTGGTTAACTGCATGATTTGTTGGTGTAGTTCCACATTTGTTTTTCGTGTCTTGTCCAACTCTCGTTGCATGGTCCCATATCCTCTCGCGATGCATCTTGCTCTGCTCTGATTATCCCCATTGGTATCCTCTCGGGTGCTCTCGGTTTCTTCGTTCCTCAAATGTTCCCGATGGTAAGTCATATTTTACATTGTTAGTTGGATAAAATGAAAAACATCAGATTAGCACTTTGATTATATCTGAAAACCTACGCAACGCCACGTCATGTGGGGTGATGGTGTGTAGAACAGAATTTCTACGAGACAGTGTATCAGTGTCCCCATTATAGTGCATGGAATTCATGCATTGCTTGTATCAGCCAATGTCATTTTCTTTCATCGATTTTCTTCACGGAGGTGCTACATTATCGTGGTATTTCAGTCAGTGTGTCAATGGTTTATTGTAAATGTCAGTCGGTTTTCGTTCGATAACTCGATCAGTTATTTCACTTATTTATTGGAATTTGGTTTTCCATTTTTCTAAGCCAGTTTAAGGTGTTCTTCTGGTGAGTCGCTCGCTCATTTTAAAAGTCAATTTATTATATTCATATTCATTTTAGATTTTTGGAACCGATACATTGCAACTGGATGAGTCGATTTTTTCTACGATGCTATCCTCTGTACCTGGAAATAGGGGTTGCTGAGATTTCATTTGTGGTGTTGGTATGTCTAGTCTTGGTGTTCGTATCGTCAGTTGTGATTCCCAACTATGACATTTGTTATAAATTTAATCCTTAGAAGCATTATTTTTCTTGTCTCGTTCACGTACATTTTATTTTATAGTTACCTCGATGGATGTTAAACTTTGGCCATTAATGTCGACAATTTAGGGTTGTACAACAGCGACGCTATGATGCACCCGACATTCCTTCGCCATAGTGACTATGAATGTGAAATAACCAATTATTGACTAGTGCATTTTAGGGTACGATGATGGGGATTTCTCTTCAGGTTTTTAGTATAGTCGTGATCCCGATACTGTAATATTTCTTGTGGTTTTAAGGATTCCCATTAGGGGTTCGGATTTTAGTATATCTTTTACCCTTTCAGATATAACCTATTATTCCTATGGTTGGCATCCTGTACCTGACGGTTTCAGTTTATCCTTCTACGTTATTTCTATAATATTTATTAGTGTTTTATTAATATTGTATATTCTAGTTCTAATTTTATTATTTTCATGATAAGTTTTTGACTTTTAATTGAATTGTTTCCAATTCAAATTATTTAATTTTTAGTTATAATCTTTCATGAATTCTTGTTTCTCTAAGTAAATTGTCAATTTCGGTCAAATTCTCGTGTTTTCATGTTATTTCTGTGTTTATTTTAGTGCGGATCTTGTTATTATTTGAATTTATTTTTGATTTTATATTTAATTTTCTTTCTCGTATTTTAACGTGGTTAATTGATGTTTTATGAGTCTGATTTTAAATCTGCGTGTTGTGTTTGCGTGCTATTACCGATTCATTCAAACAAACTCTGTTCTGGCACAACAAATTTACGATAAAAAGCCTAAAAATTGGCTTAAATTGCCTACGATTGGTCACACTCTACTCGAATTCTTAAGCATTATCAACAGAAGAGAAATATCAATATTAGTGAGCATATTAAGGACTGTAGTTGTAAAACTGACGCCTCTGATTTTAATGTTTCTTTGGTTTGTGTATTATTAAACATTGTTGACAAAATCGTTCAGTTCGAAAATTAAAACACAAAATCCAATGAAAATTTGAGTTTTAAATGTTATTTTTAAATAACATCACACAATTTAATTCATTTTATATCCCTCCACTTGTCCCTTTCTGTTCTTCCCTATTGTTTTGTGAAGACCCTCTTCCACTTCTTAGGGGACATCCTTAATGGATGCTTCCTAATAAAAACGACTAAAATCTGAAATGTAGTAGCAAACGTGAGAACATGTAAATAATCAAAAAATCATATAAATCTTATAAGCTCGTGACATCGCTTGGTATTAAATCTAGTTTATTCTAACCTACCCTTTGATGACAGGAAAAATAACCGAAACTTATTTTAAAAAGTGTATTTAATTATTTATCATTAAAATGTTCAAAATCCTTCACCTATGATCTATTATCATTTACAGTTCCATTTTTTTCTATTCTTTCAAATAAAATACCGAGCAATATAACAAACAATTAAAACCGATAATCTATAATAAATGAATATTAAAACCAAAATTAAAAAAATGTCAATAATCAATCAAATTAATAAAAAACCACATTCAAAAAATATAACATTCAATTGAATTGTGTAAAATTGATTTCAGTTAATTTCTTAATTTTTATTCATATTGAAAATATTTTCACACTAAAATTAATATTTATTGAATTTCAAAGTTGATAAATACACCAAAGAATAACACCAATAATGATATAACTGATAATTATTAAATATATAGCAATCGAAATAGAAATATTATATTGCTATTACGGAATAAATCAAAATAAAATGTTACATAAAATAACCTATTTGTATAACTGGCGAATCAGTAATGCAAACAATACGTAGTTACACAAATAAAAACACATTGATTATAATAAATATTCATCAAATCATTAAATCAATTATTATACTAAAGTTTCTTATGAAAAAACTTCAAAAAATTAGAAGCTCGAAAAGTGTGCCTTTTTTTAATTTTTGAATTAGAAGCGTCATCCTAAAAACAAAATCATAAAACATCTATTCAAGAATGAAATTAAAAAAGAATTTATAATTATTTAAGAACTATCCGACGTAATTAGTTTGGGAAAATATACAATAATAGCAACTAAATTTTATTTCAACTGAAAATTATGCATTGCTAGAAAAATACAGTAGAAAGGATATGATGATTCAGATCAAATATTTGAAATCCCTTTGATAGCTACAGCTTTACAATTTCAACAGACAAGGAAATGAAAAATGAAAAAGCTCGGGATTTGCATCTAAAATATTCAAAAGAAATTTCAATTGAAATACAGGAGAAATGTTTGAGTCAAGTTGTGAGTTTTAGAGACTTGTTATTAATATTTACCAAAACTTTGAGAATAGTTTTAAGTCAACCTGCTTCGGTTTCTTCTACAGAACGAAGTTTCAGAGTTTCAAAAAGGGTGAGAAATTTAATCAGATCTACAAGAACGATTGAACTGGACTAATTATTTTAAATATCAATTCTGACATCTTTTTTGATAAAAATATCTAATTTTAAAATTCCTTACAGGTAAAATTTTAGTTTAAAGATATCCAAATAATCACAATAAAAATCAATAAAATTTAAAACTTTCTTTATTCCAGGCCAGTAAAAGAAAGGTTTTAAATTTAAGTAGGCTAAAAATAATTCTCCGCAAAAAAATCTTAATGCTAAAATTAAAAATTGGATATTCATTGAAAATATATGAAAGAATGCTTAACAATCAATGTTTCCAGTTTTGCAAATCAATAGAGCTGGAGAAAACAGAAAAAAATACTCCAATAATCTTCGTTCGTTTATTTTTGAACTACCCAAGACAATCAATCAATTCTAGAAGGTTAAATTATTTATTTATGTCATCTTTGTAATCTTCACAAAATTGAATTAATTTGATTATTATTTCCAAAGTACAAAAATGACAGAAAATATCTAATGCTTGATAGTTTCAATTTCAATGCCACTAAAAGAATCATTTGAATTTTTTTCTAAATTTTAAAAATCTTCACTGAAAAGTTTGGATTTGTATATCGATCGAAAACAGTAGAGCTCTTGAACAGTAAGTTATGTAATTTCCACAGGTCTTTTGAATTAATTTGTGTCCAGCTGGCATAAACCCTACAATCGTGAGCTATGAGAGATTTAATATATTCATTATTCCACTAGAAATTATCTTGATTAATTCTACTTTATGGATCACTTTCATGAATTTTTCAGAGCCCTAACTGTGGATCAAAAATTAAAGATGTATTTTTAATTACTAATTCTTGGATTGGTTTTGAAATCCCGTCGTAAATTTAATAAACTTTCGATGGTATCTGCATAACTAAAAAATCTCTGTTAGCGAGTTATTTTTTCGATATCGGACAGTATTCTATATTTTCCTTATATGTACTAAAATGTAACTTTCTCTTTTGCCCAATCGCATTTTGAAGGCTTTAATACTAATTTCCATTGACTAATTCTTATGAATACGTTTTAAATATCTTTTAGATGTTGTTGGAATTGTTTGAATATATTAACAAATCATCAATATATATATATATATATATACCATACATTGCTTTATTCCACGCGTTACAAAATTCATGCATCTCTGGAATGATAGAGTCGCGTTTTTTAGTCCAAACAGGTATAGATCTTTTCAATTTGAAAATGCTCGATTCTCTCTTCATTTACATAAATTTATAGATCTAATATCGATTATATAGTGCTCCATGCAACATGCAACATTTTATTGATGTCAGGTAGTGGATAATTATCTCTTTATGTTACCGCATTTAATCTTCGGTAATCAGTACAAAATATTTGTCTTTCTTTTTTACCATTACTACTGGAAACTGCCATGGTGAATAAACTTGCTTCTATCACTCCGGAATTTATCAATTCTCAAAGTCTGATCATTTTGTATTACATTTCAAAGTTATCAATTTTACACAATCATTAAATTCAATATTCTCCATCGCTTTCTACAACCTCTATCCATTTAGAAATAAACTTTTCCATACAATCTTTATTAAAACCATTCAGAAATGGAAATGGAAAACTTTGAGGCTTCTTATGAATTAGTTTTTTCGTCACCTGTAACGATGCGATGTGGAAAGATTTCGTTTTGCTGCCTTAAGATAAGAGAATTGTTAATTAAGTTCTCTTTACCGAGTTCTCATTTTCAAGCTTTTCTTTTCTTGCCCAAACATTTTAAATATCGTCTTATTATTTCTATATCTATCCTTGTTTCTTTGCTTAATTCGTAGGGTTGTTTTAAATTATCGTTTGAAGAATTTCAACCGGATTTTTAAGGAGCTTTCAAAAATTGAAATTCCTTTACCTGAATCCTGAAAACCGTAGTTGAAATTTCCACAATTTACTCCTATTGAATAAAGCTCACTATTGTTTTTTGTCTGTTGTTTTTTACACAGGTTAAAATTTGTAAATCATACAATTGCTCTTCGTTTGGAAAACAATCTATCATTTTTGCTCATTCAATCTATTTTTCTGAAATTTGGCACAAACAGATTATTTCTTTTAATTTCAAAGATTTTTGTAGTATTCAATGAAGAATTCAATTACAAGACTTTCCGTTCTCATTACACAATTTAAATTAGATCAATATTTTTGCTCGAAATTTCTGTTTTAGTGTACCAACTTGTTTCGACAAATATGACGAAAATTGAAACTATTTGGTGAAGACAGGTTGGTTTCATGTGTTTTGCGCATCGTTTAAATATATTTTACATTATTGATAATCAATCAATATCTGGGAGCTTATTAGAAAATTCAAACATTTTTAGAATCCAATTAAAATGATTGTATAATAAATCAATAAATATAATCGGTTTTAAAATCGTAAATGTGCTCAATTTGAGCAAATAATTACAGTTTAAATTGAATAATTTCCAATTCTTTCTCTTTTCTCATCGTTTTCACACGAAAATAGAAATCAATAAATTCCAAATACTTTAAATTAATGAAATCGATTTTCATCTGACACCGAGAGAAATGAAAAAGAAACTATAGCAAATATAATTTATTAAATCAATAAAATTTGGTGATAAAAATATATCGATGTTAGAAAATGAGTGCAGATTAAAAATGGCCACAAAAATCAAATCACATCAAACACCACCACATAAAGCCAAAATCAATTATTGGTTAAACATAAAGTCATGCATTAGCGCGCTTCAAAAAATTATGTGAAAAATAAATTATTATTATTATTATTATTATTATAAGAGGATCATCTGAAAGACAAAAATATGAGAATAAATCAATGAATTATATATATTGAAATTATTTTCATTTCTTACCTGAGCATCGTGAAATTCCAAAGTTTTATTTTTGGAATGTTTATCAGCGATTCCGAATGATTCTTATTAAACAAATAGAGAATCACAATTAATTCAAAAATAATAATAATAATATTTTACTAGATCGTAAAGTCGAAATCGTTGCACTTTTTTCTTTAACATGAACTCTTTCTTTAAAACTCGAGGACTTTTCAACATCTCAAAACCAATAGAAAATTAGAAAGATCAAATTATCAAGACACACAAACCTAGATTCTCCAATCTAATAACATCTTCATGTTCCGGTTCTACTAAATCAAACTTGTTTTGCATATCTGTTTAATTATCAATTGAGAAAAAAACTTTTTAAACTTTATAATTATTTGAAGCGCGTAAGAAATAGACAAATGTACACGACAGCGTTTAAAATCAATAGTTTTTTGCACAATCATGCACAAGCACCAAGCTAATATCAAATCAATATAAAATCATTATTAACCTTTAGTATCATCCACAGAAACTTGAAAATTTGATTCTTTTTCGCAAAATTTTATTGAATTATCAATAACTTCAGCACAAATCCTAAATCAAAAAATTGCTTAGATTTAATTGGCAATTCGTTTTTACTTTAAAATTTAAAATATAGCAATGCTACTATTATATCTGTGATGTAATTGCAGTGGGATTATTGATTTCCCTGTCCCTATATGTAACCATTATAATAAATGTTTGTATAACTGTCTGCATGTTTGATTGATTATCTTGATTATCCCACTGATACATGTACTGTATATATTGTCTGCCTTTCATGAATATTGTCACAGTAAAACCTCCTATAACGCGTCACTCTTATAATAGGATTTCGCTGCAATGCGATTTTTTTTTATTCAACGCGATGTTCGTAAACTATAAAAAATTTCTTGATTCGGCAAACAAAATTATTTACGACCATTATTCGTCTGTGGTGTACAATGGAGTTGTTTTTCAAGTTAGAACAAAACAGATATTTTTTAGAAAAAGATCCACAGCCAGAAAGATAGAAAAATTAAAAAGAAATTTGCAAAATTGTTGAATCAGCAAGAAATCGTAGATAACAAGTTTTTTAAAACCGATCATTACAGAAAAGTTATTAATCATGACAAAAAATCGAGTTTAGAATCGGATTTGAAAATTATGCCAAAATGTTTTCGGCCTAATCCACTCATAGTTAGCAGTGATGAAGATGAATTTAAGTAAATATTCGCAACGACATTTTTTGAAATCATATGTTGTTTAATTGTTAACGTAAATTTAATTTAATTTGGTTTATAATTCTAAATATCTTAATGTCGATCTAACTAAGTTTTAATTGAATATGCAAAAATACTTCTTAAATTTCGAATCATTTTCTACATATTCACTGTAAAGTGAAAACCTCTTACAACGCGGCGTTTAGTGAGAACGTATCTATCGCGTTGTAGGAGATTTGACTATAATTCAAACTTCATTAAATATGAATTCGTTGTTTTCTATTTAGCAGTTTTTTGGCACTGATTGTTATCAGGAATTTTGAACCGATTTTATTTATATATATATATATATTAAGAAAAATAGAAGTATTATAATTTTATTGAATAACATTTCATTTAAGAAGGAAACTATCGAATGTGAGAAACAATCAATCGATAGATCGACTTTTGAGACCTATACTCCACTTTTCTTTAAATTTCAAGGCACTTTCCAGCAAATACAGTAAAATAAGAAACCGGTCAATCGTCACATATAAAACCAAAACCAGAAATCGCTTAAATGGAAGTGATAGCTTAAGCATGAGTCTTTTGAAAAAAGTAACCTCATTAAAAGTATTAATTACGAATAAAAAAACAACGTAGCTGTTAAAAATTTAGGCAATGCTTTGTATATACATTAATACCTCACTTTGCAACGTTTCAGTTTGTCTTTTATATTGCGATGCAAAAAATTAAGAGAAAAAAATTTCTTTAAGGAAAATATTAGTTATTATTAATTTTTGATTTTTGTTAGAATAAATGAAATTTTTGCTTTTTTATTGAAACATTGTGATAAATAGCTTGCCATGTAGCGGAATTAAAGATTTTGGTCACTATTTATGTGAATTTTAATCAAATGTATATGACAACACTGCCCGATTATAAAACTTTTAAATTGTTTCAGTTTCTAAAGGGAAAAATAATACCGTTTTAAAATAAAAGTCTACTTTTTGAAGTATACTGAAAAAATATTTATAAACAAACTCTTAATTTTGGAATCGGTTTTTGTAAGTTCAGAATAACTTTTGTTGCTGAAATTGGTAAAAATTATTTTTAATTCATGAGTATAATGAAAATGAGTGGAAAAGTTGTAAAATTAAGAAAAGCAATAACACTGGAGACTAAGTTAAATATTTTGCGGCACTTTGAGAGTAGAGAAAAGGTTGTTGATATAGCTAGATTACTCGCACTAAAACAATCAGCAGTGAAAACAACAACATATCATGATGGCAGTAAAATTAAAGAAGCTGCAAAAACAGCTAAGGTATCAGATGAGAAAAAACTCGCTGACAGATAGAGCAGCATTTGAGGATCAATCTGAGTGAATATTATTTAATAATTTAATGATTAATTTAATAATTTATTAATCAAGTTATTAATTTAGTAATTAATTTATTAATTTAATGATTAATTTAAAAATTTAGTAATCAATTTATTAATTTAATAATTTATTAACCAATTTATTAATCAATTTATTAATTTAGTAATTAATGTATTAATTTAATGATCAATTTATAATCAATTTAATAGTGAAGTTAAATATTTTGCGGCACATGAGAAAAAACTCGCTGAAGAAAATTTTTGTTAAAACTTACTTTCTGTTGGAATTGAAAAAAAAGTTGGAAATAACTAACTTTAATGAAATCGGTGATGTTACAGAAATCATTAACTTTCCAAAACCAAATGAATTGAAAGGAATGAACGAAGCCAATGTAAACGAGCTAATTTTAACACAAAATGGAGACAACAAATAATGATTTGATGGAACTAGATCTGAAACTGACGAAAAAAAGAAGCAAGAAAGTTTCTCATTATTCATCGCCCGAAAATGCAATAATATTAGATTCTGATTTTTGATAATTAATGTTTAATGAAAATCCTAGAATCTTATCGATAAAGAAATTGAATTTTGTACTTTAAAGAATAGTTACGTTTTAATTTTATATTTTAATAAATAAACAGGTTTTTTGATTTAGGATTAGAACGAATCTTTCGTATTTTAGTACAATTCCGTAAAAAAGTCTATTTCGAATTGCGACGAATTCTTTTGGGACCAATTATCGTCGCAAAGCGAAGTATTAGTGTATATGTAAATTTATTTGTATGTTTTCTAAAAAAAAACTTACTAAAAAAATATAAAGTTCAACAATTTTAATCACATAAAATATTATTTTTTGAAAATTCTTTTAAATATTGAAAAGAAATTAAATATAAAGCAAATATTTTTTAAAATAGCATTTACAACAAACGAAATCCTCAAATTAGTTTTGACATTTAATAACAAACTGCTTATTACAAAAACAAATTTAATTTTGATGAATCGCAAATAGAAAATAAAATATTGATGTAGAAAATTGATATTCAAAGTGTAATATCAGATAATAAATACAACTATAGAGAATGCAGATTAAAAGTGATATCTTTTTACACATCAAAGCATGTTACTTGTTATGAAAAACATTTTTGCAAATAAAATATTGATTTCCTTTGAAAAATGTTTTAATAATAAAACTTTTAAATTAATTTAACTCTACTATACATTTTATTTATATTTAATAATCTGTCAAAAAACTGTGACTTGTGAGAAAAATATAAACTCCAAATAAAAAGAAATTTTCTTTAATCTTTATGATTTAGGTCGATATCGTACATTATAATAAAATTGAAAAAAATTTGTTAAAGATAAAAATCAACTTGGAATATAGATTTCATTAGAAATACAAGAATACAATTTTTAATGAAATATTTTTTTATAAATTTCAAAATTAATTTTCTAATTTTATTAGTTACAAATAAAATTTTTAATTAAGTGTTAAAAAATTAAATAAATTTAAAAATATGAATGATTAATATAAAACAGATAAAATCATATAATTTAGTATGAAAAAAAATGATTAAATAATGCTATTTTAATAAAAAAAATTATTTAATTAGATTGATTTTGTGTTCTTATCATCTAAGAAAAACTAAAGTATTTCGCAATGTTTAATAATACATAGTACAGTAAATCCTCGTATAACACGGTACTCCGATAACCCGGATTCCCTACAACACGGCACCGAAATTGCGACATTCCTCATACAACAGCTTAGGTTCTTCGTATAACACGATTTACAATATAACTGTTACTAAAAATTTTTTTCATGAACGTTACAAAATGTCTAAAAAACCAATATAACCAAAAATGGTCGCGCAAATAAATGTGTTGCCATCAATAGATGTAGAGTACCAGCGAATAATTAATGCCGCTAAACTTTTAGGAGGCGAAGGATTCGATGACATGGGTATACAAGATGTGTTGGAAATATTTGAAGAATCTTCACTGGACGAAGAAGATTTGATGGAACTTGTCAATGTATACCCTAGTGCACTCAAAAATAATGAAGACAGTGATGTTGATTCGATTCCAGAGTTTACCCAGAATGATTTGGAAGTAGGATTAAATTTGGCACAAAATTTGGAATGTCATTTTAAAGAAAGAGATCATTCAGTATTGCGCAGTGGAAAATTTCAACGAGACCTTCAATGTTGCCTTGCCCCATATCGAGAACTTTTAAAGCAGCTGCAAAACGAACCGAGTTCATCGTACACAACAAGTCCAGAAAATGACGGCGTGTCAAGCAATGAAGATTTTCAGCTCAATACAAAAATAAATACAAGACTCGAATTATTCAAATCCAGTGACGAAAATTTTTTTTATAATAGTGAACATATTGACTAGTAAATAATATATAAATGTTGGGTTTGTGAAAATTCCAGTCGATTAGAATTCTAAGCTGATGCAGTACGTTCTGCAAATACTCAAAAAAAATCAGTTTTTCCAAATTAAATTCTAAAATTAATTCCCCTTATATGGATTAAATAGGCAATAATAATAATAATAATAATAATAATAATAATAATAATATTATTATTATATTATTATAATATATATTATAATAATTATTATTATTATTATTATTATTATTATGTTTCTTCAGTGGCAGTTGATAGTAATTGCGTAAGCATATGCATATAATAATTATTGCAATCTCTGTCAGTAGCAGTTGCCATAACTTTTTCATTATTTATTATTCCAATTATTATGTAATTTGTAATTTGATGGAGTTTAAGCACAATAATATATATATAAAATTAGCATAACATGCTTAATAGATAAGTTAAGTATTGCTTAGTTGTTATAGTGGTGATTTTCGACTCTTTAAAACAAAAAAATTGTAAACATAACAAATACATGCAAATAAGAGCCCCAACGAAAGACTCGGACCGACGTATTTTGTTGGTGAAATTATTTCGCCTGTTGTTTACTTCGTGTCCAAATGATTTGATTTTCATGTAGAATTTATAATTGATTTTGTAGTTTCGTATTATTTGTGGTGGTATCGTTGTGGATGTCAGTGGTGGTTTTAGTCGAGATACACTAATTGTTTGATTATTGCTGTTGAAGGTACATGTTGCTATGTTTTTATCGATTTTAGGTAGTAAATACGGGCGGCCATCGTATCTTTCTTGTAGGTCTGTGTCATTTACTCTTTTTATCCAGGCGAATGTTGATGTAAGTACAGGATGAGGTATAGCAGGTTGGTATTGTTAGCTGTAGAGAATTTTCGATTTAAATCGATCTTTAAGAATTGATTTCGAGCCAAGTTAAGTTCAGTGATTAGTTGAAGTTGAGTCGAAATCGATTAGCCCTGTAAGTGTGGAGATCGAACTTGCAAAAAGAAGTTGTGCTGGATTGGTTTGTGTTATGTTTGATAGGATGTTTCTTCAATCGAGTAAAGTATGAATTTACACCATTATATCAAAGTTAAATTTTGAAAGGAAATAATATTGTTTTCAGATAGTGAAACACGTTAGAATAGTTTTTTACAATGTTAAAACGAACACAAAAATCCATTCTTTTAGCAACGTACTTCATCCAGAGCTTTTTGCCGAAAAGATTTCAATTTAATTTCCGCGTATACGAATTTTATTTTTTTATTTGAAGAGTTGAGCAAAATATGAACTTTTAATTGGTTTAAAGGAACTTATCTATAAAGATGAACAGAACAATCTGGAGAAGTTTCAACTACAGTTCATGCAAATGAACAATGTAATTTCCCAAAACCTACTATAAGATCGCTTTTATAAAATGTCTAGTAGTCCTAGCAACGAGAATTATATCATTTAAACAAAACCATACACAGGAAATCGATGATAACTGATCAAGAAGTTATAGAAATAGATAGCATGCGGAATCCATGCGACAATGAAACAAAAATTAGACTAAGTCATTTCAAAATATGTCAATTGCAATGTAGCTGGAAAAAAACACATACAGTTCAAGATAATGTCAAAATTATGAAAAGAGAAATGACACTATTCAAAAACGAGGTTGCTATGGGAATATATAAATTTTTGATCTCCTTATAATACGATAAAAGCCCAGAATCTGAGCGTGCATTTTTTGCTGCGGGATAAATATGTACTACAATACGTCGGAACCTTAATGACAAGGCTTAATGATATGCTTTATGAGAGCATACTTCCAGTCGTTATAATGATAATTAAATTTCTCTGTTAATTATAAACTTTGGAATTTCTGTTATATTTCTATTTTATTTAAATACGTTAAATAATGAATTGTTATTATTAATCTTTCAGTTAAAAAAAAAACTATATTAGGTTTTATCTTATTCTCTGATCCCGGTATTGCACTATAATATATATATTTCAATAGAATGGCGTTAGAGGTCACAAAGTTAGCCAGTGAGCTCACAACTTTTCCGTGTAATCGATAACTGATACTGTGTTTCAGGCGCGGTTTCAGCTCCCTTTCTTTTAAGATATAAATATATTTTCTTTGGAAAACATATTCTTTTCACACCGGTCTACAATTTGTCAAAAGAAGAAATCTTTTCAGACCTTGGCACTGTAGTGCGTCGAAAGGCGACTTTAAAAAATCAAGTTTTTCCTAATTTTAACCGTCTTAAACTGGAAATTCAAAAACGTTGCGGTCATCAAAGTTGTTGGTATAGAGATTCTATATATTTTAAAAAAATAATTTTTAAAATACAAAAGAATTTTCTCGTTGAAAATTTTGTATTTTGCGCAACCATTTATTGACAATAGGAAAATTAAAATCATTAAATTCAATGTTTCATTAAAAAAATTAATTAACAAATCAAATCCTTTTTATACTGAAAATAATCTGCTTATTATTATCAGAATCTATTAAAAAGTTCGCTTATTTTTATCACTTTTTTGATTTAAAATATCAATTAGAACCTAATTAAAATCATTAAATTCAATGTTTCATTAAAAAAATTAATTAACAAATCAAATCCTTTTTATACTGAAAATAATCTGCTTATTATTATCAGAATCTATTAAAAAGTTCGCTTATTTTTATCACTTTTTTGATTTAAAATATCAATTAGAACCTAATTAAAATCATTAAATTCAATGTTTCATTAAAAAAATTAATTAACAAATCAAATCCTTTTATACTGAAAATAATCTGCTTATTATTATCAGAATCTATTAAAAAGTTCGCTTATTTTTATCACTTTTTTGATTTAAAATATCAATTAGAACCTAATTAAAATCATTAAATTCAATGTTTCATTAAAAAAATTAATTAACAAATCAAATCCTTTTTATACTGAAAATAATCTGCTTATTATTATCAGAATCTATTAAAAAGTTCGCTTATTTTTATCACTTTTTTGATTTAAAATATCAATTAGAACCTAATTAAAATCATTAAATTCAATGTTAACCCTTAACCTCACTCTACCGGCCGCAGCGGCAGTGTGCACTTTTACCTAGCTATATCTTTTCTTAGAATTAACAACCATTAAAATGGGCTTAGGTAATCTTCTAGTTCCATGAAAGGATGTGAAATCTTTCGAAAAAAATTATTAAAAAATTTTTTTTTACGAATTGCACGTGTTTATAAAAATAACTCCGCCATCCCTTCTCTCTAACGGCCGCAGCGGCCGACGAGAATTAGTTGTCGTTTGTCCTTCGATGAGAGTGTTATTGAAAGTTTTTAAAAAATTTAACTGTCGTTATTTTGTATACAGGTATGTATTATAATAATTAAATCAACAACTTCTATTATACTGATGTTATTATTAATTTTTTTATTATTGATTTATTCATTAATTTTAGAGAAATATCTCTAAAAATGTCTCGCTTCTTGAATGATGAAGAAATTCGTCTGCTAGCAGAAATCCAAAATTCGGACGAAGAATATAAATACAGTAGTGACGAATAGTAACAGAAATGACTAATAAGGAGGCTATCAGAGTGGACGCAAAAAATCAATATAAAAAACAGTGGAAACCATTTGATAATATAGAGATGGGTGCATTTATTGGGGTGTTGTTGACAGCTGGTCATCTAAAATCGTCAGATGTAAGTATTGACCGATTATGGAGTAAAAAATACGGACCTCTAATTTTTCGAGCGATCATGTCCAAAAATCGATATCACGAAATTTGTCGGTTTATTAGATCTTATGGATAAAATGCTGAAAACATACACATGCAAAATGAAGACAAACAGATATCAGTTGCATTGGCGGCGTATCTTATATACACCAATATATATATAAAAATTGGAATTAAAAAAAAACGATAGGAGAAATTCATTTTTTAGAAGAACTTAGTGAGTCACATCAAAACTTACGCAACAAAGACTTGAAAGAATCGGATTAGCTTTATAAATTGTTCAATTGGAAAGAAATGCGAAAATTCTCCGGCACCTTCAACTTCATCAGTAAAGAAAAGTCGAAAACAATGCCATTTATGTGAAACGGAAAGAAGAATATTCCAGTGTTGTATACGTTGCGCTCAAAATACATGTAATAATCATGCTAAAAATGATTTGTGATAAATGTTTAAATCAATAAAAAAGAATTTTTAATCTCTTAATTTTTTTATTTGAATGGTAAAAAGTTTTATTTTGTAATCAAAATGTATCATGTTTATTTTGTTAATTTATTAATTAGCCCACTTTTATTTAATGAAAATCAATAAAATATATATATATGTAAGAAATCTAAATTTTAATTTAAAATATCATAATTGATAGTTTTACGCATTTAACTATTCTAAATTTCCTATAAATTGATGACTGACAAAACAGTAGTATGAGGTTAACGGTTTTAAAAAAATTAATTAACAAATCAAATCATTGTCTGATGTGAAGCTTAAACCAAAATGTCCGAAAAAACAGAAAAATAGAAAAGACTTAACACCGAAGAAAAAAGTTCAAATTATTGAGAACTATGACAAGTTACCAAAGATGGGTCAACGCAATGCATCTGTTCGATTAAAGATTTCTCAGCCTTCTATTTGTAAAATTCCTAAAAATCGAGATGAAATTTTGATGGGAGCAAAACTAAATGAAAATCTAAGTTGTATGCGAAAACGAGTTGGAAAGGATGCTCAGGTTGAATCTGCTTTAAAAATTTGGGTTACTCATGTTCGAGAAAATGATGCACGTGTTGATGGGCCTCTGATGAGACAGAAAGCTGAAGAGCTTGCCACTAGAATGGGAAAAGATGATTTTGTTGTTATAATTAAATGGGTGGTTTAATCGGTGGAAAAAATGGAAAACATTGTTTAGAAACGCGCTCATGGTGAGCAAAAAGATTTTGATTTTTCAGCAGCTGAAGCATGGCTAAATTGAGGAGTGACCAAAGGTTATTGCAGAGTATTCACTGTACTATCGTGCATTGTCTGAGCACACTTTTATCCTCAAAAATGAGAGTTGCAAAACTTCAAAAGGACGTTCGAGAGTACTTTGTTGTGCAAGCATATCAGTCAGTTAAGAAAAACTGTTGGTTATTGGAAAATCCGCAAACCCAAGATGCTTTAAAGGTGTAAATCAACTTCCAGTTGAAATGCTCGGATGACAACTCTGATATTTAATGAATGGCTTCTGAAATTGGATAACAAACTGGAACTACAAAATTGTTTTGTTGGTTGACAACTGAACCGCACATATTGTTGAGGTCAATTTAAAACAAATCAATGTGATCTTCTTACCAGCAAAAACGACAGCTTTGATTCAGCCCTGTGATCAAGGAATCATTCGAACACTGAGGCCATTATTATCTAAGGGAAATGTGATCAAGAGTCTTGGAAAATATGGAAGATAGTATAAAAAACTGACTGCAAATGAGTTAGACAAAAAAAACAAACATTCTTAATGTTCTTCATCTTTTAGCAATGTCGTGGAAAAGTGTCGCTGAAAAGGCAATCAAAATGTTGCTTCTGTCATGACGGTTTCGTTCACAACAGAAGACTTGGAATCAGAGGAAATTGTTGAAAACCCAACTGATCTGACTGATGAAGCTTTTGAGGAATGGATGTTAATTGATCAAAACATACCAATTGCAGTAAAGCTGACAGATTCAGAAATCTGTAACACAGTAACTCAGACTAGCCCAGCATCAATTGAGGATGAAGAAGAAGATGAAGAAGAAAGCCAAACACTGCTAATGAAATCGGAAATGCTCTTCAAATTTTAAGACTGGGTGTACTGCACAGACCTTCAGAATTTCACAAACAGTATGAATATGAGTCTTGTATTAACAGTTTACTGTTAATAATCATCAAATTTTTAAATGTTTAATTAAAAATTTCATTTTTTTTCGAGTATTATTATCATTTGGATAATGTAATCAGTTTCATGTTGGCCCAAAGTTATTACAATAGACGGCGGCCACTGTATTATAAATTAAAAACAAAAATTGCACGTATTTGCACTCAAAAATCAATATTAGCACTTTGTTTACGGTGCAAAATAAGCACAATATTTAAAAATGCCTATGACTATAGTCAAAATTACACACTGGCGTTTTCTTTTATTTAAATCAATGTTATTGTTTAGTGATTGTTATAATCAATTTAATAGTGAAGTTCAATATATTAAATAGTGAGCCTCCCGCTCCGAAGGCCCCCCTACCCCCTAGTTACGCCACTCTAGTAGCTTATTATAAATTCTTGAAAATAACCGTACTTACTCTTTAACTAACTCACGCTCCCTTAGAGAACTATCATCTCCATTAATTAAAGAATCTGTTTCATCTACTTCATCAAGCGCAGGTCGTTCTTGTTCATTGTAATCAGGCTCAAAATTAACCGTATCTTCATTTGCAGGAGGCATTGGACAAATTTGAACTGTATGCTCATCGGGAATAAAATTATTTGGAACATCATCGCTGTGAGGTACGGGACATATTTGAACAATCTCTTTATTTTCTTCGTAAGTCTCAGCATCACCATTCATCGAGATACATTTTACAGGGTCGAAATTAAATTGTTTATTAGTATATTTGTGGCCAGTTCTGTAGCCAGCTTTGTCCAGTAACCTCATCATTGCTTCGAATTCTAACTCAGAATCCAAATTTGTATCTGTAACATAAATTTAAATTGAAAACAAAGATAATATATTTATTTTTAAGTATATTGTGTTGTAGATTTCTCAGTTATAATTCTATCCAAAGTAAATGAAAATATTTATCAGATGTTTTCACAAAGCATATATTATAATAAAGCTAGTTGAATTTAAAATATAAGTGCCAAAATTTGTGCTTTAACAATTTAGTGTTAAAATTAAATTAAAAGAAAACTTCTAAACTTTTTTATCGATTTGAAATTTCTAATTTTAAATACAATCTAAATCTCCTTTATCTGACTCCCTTTTCTCATAACAGTCATATTGGAATATAATTATCATTATATATTCTTCATATTAAAGATTGAAAAATTTTCAATGAAATTTATGAGGAATTATAACACTAAATTTAAAAACAAACTTAGAAAAAATGTAACTGAAGAAATGTATCACTTTTTATCCATATTATAACTGATAATGTGAGAAAAAAAATTGTAGGTCAAATAATATTTAAGAATTAAATAATGAAAAATATTGAAAAATATATATATAATTGATAATTTTAGAAAAAAGTAATGTATAAAGAGTTATACAAAAATTAATTAAAAATTTGTTATAAGTCACCCTCCTAGCAAAAGTAAAATTATCCAATGAAATTAACTAAAATTTTAATCCAATGAAATTTAAAATAAACATAATTAAAAACATTAGATACAATTTTGAAAAAAATGAGTTTATTCTAGCTTCCGTAAACGTTGATATCTTCTTTTCAATTATAAAAATTCAAAAAATCTTTGACAATATTTTTGAACGCAAACTCTTACATAGCTCAAAATGGGAATAAATAAAACATACAAATTTTGATCAATCGAGATTTATAGAGCCGATGCGAACTTAGAATAAATCTGTTGAACTCGGAAAGGTCACACTCAAATCTGTACATATAGTAACTTAGATTAACCCTTTCGTTATTGCATTTATTTTGGTTCCCCGACATTTCAACGAAACAATTACAAGTTCAATAATCAAAAAATTTTTAAAGCCTAAGATGATTTCAAAAACTGGCAGTGAGTTGTTTTGAAATTCTAATGGATTCCGACTTTTATCAACAACATGAAGAAATGCTATCTCCTCTACTTAACTATTTTGAAAATTCATGGATTGGTCGTCCTAGAAGCGGAAATACAAGAAGACCACCGTTATTTCCACTAAGCATGTGGAATTGTTATGACGAGGTTATCGAAAGCCTACCGAGTGCAAATAACATTGTAAAAGGATGATTCTACTGTAGATAAGGTATCTATATTACCAGAATTGGTAAGCTTTGACATTTTGAACATCGGCAATGAATTTGAAGGTGAGTTGTTTTGTGAAGAAAGTGAATCGGAAGAGGAATCTATATCTGATGGTGATGAAACTGAATGGAAAAAGATCCCTTTGGCTCATTAAGCTAATTTACCTGAGTTTTCTGATATGAAAATAACACCAACATTTAATTTTTCACATATCGACCGGCCAATAGAGTATTTTAGAAGATTCTTTGGTGACGATTTGATAGGTATACTAATAGATAATACTAATTTATATGCAAATCAAACACATGCTAAATATACTGTACGCCATTTTAAACTAATAAAAATATCTAAGTGTAACGCTGTCGGTAATCATTGTTACTTTTGGTACAACTACTGACATATATTGAGCCACAAGAGAACAACTTTATAGTATTTGAAACCATAGATGTGTTTTCCCGCTATATTTAGTGACAGCTGACAGACAAGTGTGTGTGACCTACATCACTTTTAGTTTCCTTTGCCTTAGAAAGGGTTAAACATGTATTTGATAGCTGACACAGTGCTACTCACTTTGATATGTTTAACTGTAGAGTGAAAAGGTTTTATCTTGAATATTAAATTATAACATAAAAAATAAATGCTTTTAATAGAAGGGATGAATCTGATGCTTTAATAGTAAATTTTCAACATTTGGCTTCCATTAAATTAAGTTTAACTTTAAATCTCTTCGATCAGTGATTTCTCATGTTTTTTCTATTTATAAGAAGATTGACAACCATGCTGAAACCCCATTCCGGGAGGTATCAAGATGGAAAGAAAGGCTATCAAAACCTTTTTCGTGATAGTCCATAATGCATGATAAGTAATAGAAATGACTTTCTGAAAAAAGACTTTGTTTGGCCATTCATAAAAATGGAACCTGCAAAAAGAAATGGCAAAAATCGTACTAGAGGCATTTTTGTTTTCACACTGCTTGTTATTGGTTAAAAGGAGTACCGTTCCGATTCACGAAACAAGACATATGTGTACTGACTAAAGGGAGTAATAGCCAATTCCCAGAGGCAGCGAACACCAAATTTACTCTATTATTTCTTTAAAAGTTAAAGAAATGGAAAGAAAGGCCATCAAAACCTTTTTAGTGATAGTCCATAATGCATGATAAGTAATAGAAATGACTTTCTGATATCACTTTGTTAACTGTACTTTAAGTTTGTTTTCATAATACTTATTCAGATCAGTTCTTCCGTTTTACATTACATCCGTTTTTTAAAGTCCCCGTATAAATCGATAATCCACTGTAAAATTTTCATAGTCAAAACATCTTCAAACCTAATTTCAAACTCCATTCTCATGGACGCCCATTTACATCTCTCAGGCACCCTCTTCCCATTTTTATTATTATTTTTTCACTGACATGGACCTCTCAGAGTTCGAAATCATCTCTAGAAATCAGTGTTTTAAAGTATTTATGAGTCTTATCGATAGAAAACGTGTTATATAATTTTAGAAATATTATATTAGAAAAAGTTGAACTGATGAATAGAATAATAAAAATCAATAGAAATTATAGTGAAAATAACTTTGCTTATTTTCACAGTATTGATTCCTCGTAAAATTATATTTCAATGAAAATTATCAAAATAATAGAATTGATTAGCAAATTTGAGTATGTGAGAGAACATTCACTAAATCATATATATATATATATATATATGTTTAATACGTATATCAATACGATAACTGTCATTTGAAAACTTGAATAACACTATAATGATAAACAAACGATTTCATTGGGTCAAATTATAAAGATATGTTCGAATAAGATTAAATTATTCATGTTTTTTTTTTCCTTTGCACTATAAAAACTGGATGAAAATATATATTTAATTAATAATTAATTTTATTAATTGAAATCACAAATAGACAGACAAATATCATACCAGTTTTATAACCGCTATGATTGAGTTCCAAATTTATATCTGAAAAAAGTGTATTGGTTTTAGTAAAATTACATTCCGAGTGCAGAAGATCTCTTCCACCCAATTGAATTAGTCTGATCTAGATATGATTTTTATAATTAATAATATAGCACTGACGATTCGGTTGGAGTTACCTGAGCTTTACAGGCCGTTACAACAGTTTTAGTTAAAACCCAAACTTCAGCAATCGACGAAGCACAGACAAGAAGGCCATTATTTCGAAGGAAAAGAATTTTACTATTGCCTAAGTCATCGATTAATTTTCTGAATTGGTTATCAGAGCTATCATGTAGAATTTGATGGTATTTGACGCCGCCACATGACAATGAATTTGGTGAGATATCCAATAACTTAATTGCTTCTAAACTCACCGGTAAAAGGCCAGATTTAATACTTGAAACCTAAATATTCATAATACTGTATTGTTTTCATAACATTTGCAACGCTAATCGTTGTCACAAATTTGGGCAATATTCAAAACCATATATTCATAAAATATGTATAATTAATATATTTAATAATCGGAATGAGATAATTATCAATAGCTGTTGCAAACGGACAAGGATAAAAGAAAGCACTATAACTATACAATATAATTTGTGTTGATATTCTATATATATATATATATATATATATATATATATAAAAATTAGCATAACATGCTTAATAGATAAGTTAAGTATTGCTTAGTTGTTATAGTGGTGATTTTCGACTCTTTAAAACAAAAAAATTGTAAACATAACAAATACAAGCCAAATAAGGTATCATATCTCTACATCAGCCCCCAACGAAAGACTCGGACCGACGTATTTTGTTGGTGAAATTATTTCGCCTGTTGTTTTACTTCGTGTCCAAATGATTTGATTTTCATGTAGAGTTTATAATTGATTTTGTAGTTTCGTATTATTTGTGGTGGTATCGTTGTGGATGTCAGTGGTGGTTTTAGTCGAGATACACTAATTGTTTGATTATTGCTGTTGAAGGTACATGTTGCTATGTTTTTATCGATTTTAGGTAGTAAATACGGGCGGCCATCGTATCTTTCTTGTAGGTCTGTGTCATTTACTATTTTTATCCAGGCGAATGTTGATGTAAGTACAGGATGAGGTATAGCAGGTTGGTATTGTTAGCTGTAGAGAATTTTCGATTTAAATCGATCTTTAAGAATTGATTTCGAGCCAAGTTAAGTTCAGTGATTAGTTGAAGTTGAGTCGAAATCGATTAGCCCTGTAAGTGTGGAGATCGAACTTATTATATATATATAATATATATATATATATATATCAATGTTTTCGCGAAATATCAGGCGTAACGCTCAAATTATTTTCTCTGTTCCATAGATACTGGTTTAGGATTAAAATCCTTAATTAGTTATATAAATGTACAGTCAATTCTTTTTTTTGCGATTTTTTATGAGTTTTTGAAGTAATGCGGTTTTTCACCTTCCATCCAGAAAAGCACTAATCTTTATCAAACCTAAACCAACCTAAATTGATAGTTTAGAATAGAAAATCATTTAAATCACAATGGTTCCGTTGCAAAATTTTAAAATATTTATATTATTATGCAGTTTTATGTTTTTTCAATTTCTCCGCAAAAAAGATTTTTTGATTTTATAAGGTTTATGAAAATTATGGAATGTATCCCTATTTATACAATGCAAGTGGTGTTTTTTATTATGATGGGGGTTTGCTGAGGAACGCATCTAACGCATAAAAAAGAATTGACTGTTTTTTCAAAAACATATTTAGTATTATAATTATTATAATGCATTCTTGATCAGGTTTGATAGTAATGAATTAAGGAGATCGTTAAGACTGAATGAATATTCATTTTCATAATCCAAATGTTTTATAACATTTACAAATGAAATATTATAAACTTATTATTCGATAATAACTTGGAGATTTCGTTTATTTTCATTAGGACTGAAAATCAATAAAATTCACATAAATTTCCCAATACTTAATAAAGCCAGTGCCGAAATTATTTGTTAAATAGAAAAATTTATCCTAAGTGAAAATCAATGAAATGTTAAAAGAAATCAGATCAAAGTAAACAAAAATAAAGGATTTCATTGATAAAACTTTGGCGTTCGACTGAGAAATTATAATAATGGTAGAGTTTGCCAACTTATTGTATTGGATTACACGATGGACAGTGAAATTGATTGGGCAATCGATATTTGACCTTTAATGCATTATCGTAGCCACTACATTTGTATAGTGGAAATCATCCGCACGGAAGTCAGGCTCATTAATCAATGCATTATTGATAGATAGTCTGAAAGGTAGGTTAAAAGAAATGGATAGCGAAAATAATCGATCAATGGTAAACACTACAAAAGATTTTGGTACCAAATTTTTTTAGGTTAGCTTTTTAATTACCGAGCATTAAATCTGCGAAATACATATAAAACTGAAAACGCATAAGATTAGATAATTCGTATTTTTAGTCTTGAGAAAAAATTTATTTTGGCCTTTTTAAGCGTGGATAATATTGAAAGTACATTGAAGTTGAAAAAGAATGTTTTATGATAAACAATATTATCTAATATTTTTAAATTTTTATTATTTCTTTAAAAGTTAATTTAATAAATTTACTAAAAAAAATTTTAAATATTAAATTTTTTTATTTTTGAATAGTTTTATTAAAATATATTTTCTATTTCGCAATTGAAATATTATAATAAAAAAAAGACAATTAAAAATATAAAATTCTTTAAATTAATATGTACCGCTACTACATCTGGAAGAGATAACTGAACAATACATTTAACATCTTTCCGAGCACCATAGATAGCTTCATGCATAATCCAATTTTTTTTATTTAAACCAAGAACCGTGCATCCGTTATCCAAAATCAAACCATTTTTATCAATTTTAAGAATTGAAGCTGCAGTTATTTCGTGATACAGTAATCCAAATGGATTAATAAAATATTCATTAAATTCCGATGACACACGAAACTGAATAATTAATTCACTCTATTTCTAACAAATTATTGCTTTTACCGATATTAAATTGTAAATAGATTTTGCCCAACCTTCCATGTCAAATAATCGAAACAATGATGCAAGAGAACATCGCAAAGTGATCTCTTCTTCAGAATAAACAATTTTATCAGACCGCAAATCATGTATTGGAATTATAGAAGAATGTTCTATTAATATTAAAAGAGATATTTGGTAACAATTATTTACTGGATGATTTTAATTGAGAAGTATTTTCATATAAGCTACTACACCTAAAAATTTCAGAAAGTTTCTGAATAGCACTTTCCTGATTTCCACTGTTTTGTATTTCACTCTCAACCAACTTTTTAATTAAATCTTTCATTTCAGAAGACTGTAATATTGAATTTATAATATTTTCATCATTTTTATTTTTTATCGTTGCCATTTCTAAATAAACTCTGAAATAAAAAAAAAGATTTGAAAATAAAATTAAAATTACTCTAAATTCAACTGCAAACTATAATATGCAGTAATAATTTATTTTAAAAAATTTAATTATTTATAAAATTAAAATAGCTATTTTATAATACTATTTTAACATAGAAAAACAACAACAATTGAAAAGAATAATCTTTTAATGTTGAAAGACAATTTCAAAGTTTTATTACTGCAGTCGAAATAAAAAAAGATCTAAACATAAATTAAAATATTTAATTCGTTTTTAGGTAGAATTTTAGTAAAATAAAATAGCTTTTTAATAATATCTCATTTGCTCATAATTAAATGTCTTTATTAAATCATAGCAAAAATCATGAATCGACTTACGGATTTTTAGGTCAACTTTCACAGTATAAACATATGAAAACGTTACAGAATTCTCACAGATCTCTAATATGTTATTCAATTTTAAATGAATTCGACTACATTTTCCATACGGCTAGTTTTGATTTGAAGCCCAACAGTATAAGTCAATATTGTTAATATTTAATAGATATGTATTCTCATCTGATTTTACAGTGCTTATTGACAAATATCAAACCCTCACAAATCCTCGCCGTTGTTTATATAATTTGTATAGTAAATATAGTTTTTGATTATTTTGATTTTATTTAATTTATTGTCAAAAATCTTTCTGCACAAAAAATAGAAGGATCTTTAATTTTTTTTTCAGTAAGCTGCACTAATTATATAAGAAAACATTTAGAAAATATCACATAATTTCTAAATAGATTTGAAATGAATAAAGGTTATAACGTTCATATGTTAAAGACGATATTTTATTTCAGAGATTTTTTTCGAGATTGAATCGAAGGAAGACTTTGGAAAAGAATCGAACACAGTGTATGTTAGTCAAGATGTTTCTGATAAAGGAATTCAAAGCAAGAAAAATTATGGATCTTCTAAGTAAAAAAATGAAGCAATATAGTGTACTGTAGATTTCAGTAGAAAAGTAAAATGAGTTACAAAAGACATAACAGGAGATAAAGTAAGAATTGAATTGTTTATTTTTAAAGAGCTTCAAAATGGCATTATGAGGAGTGCTTAAATCAAAACTTTAGAAGATGTCGTGGGTTTAATTAAAAAGAGTTATGCACCAATAGGATCAGACCACAAAAAGCGAAAAGAGTAAAGCGATATTTTATATGTGGAGCAGACGACTAGATAATTATGCAAGACACAAAAGGGTTTACAAAAATGCGACACCGAAAATACACTTAGAAGGATAGATAGATTAAAAATATCAGATTTGAAAACAAAGCATGCTTTTTTATAACTGCGGTGATTCAAATCATATTGTACGATTATGCAAACAGAATTAAAGGATAAACTATTTTGTCAAAAATGGGACATATCGACGGGGGTTGACCGGATTACTTTGTTGGGCCATGACAAAGTTACCTTGAAATATTTTTAATCAGATCAACTCAAACACAGAACAGCACAATTCAAAATAAACCCCCAAAACGCCAAATGAACAGCCAAAACCAAGAAGAAAAAACAAATAGGACAAGATAATAAAATGAGAAACACAACATGAATATAAATAATTGCAAATACGCTAAGTATTACACGAAATTGCACAGATATAGCAGGAAAATACAATAAACTATATCAAAAAATAACTAATTCACTATGATGCATAATGAAGTATTTGCAGTGTAAAATTATTTGAATGATAATTATATTTTCTTAAATGTTAGATCATATTTCGTCTGTGTCAAAATTTTTCCGGTCCACAGCCAAACCTCACCACAAGTAATAAAAATATACATACGTATGGGCCCGTATAAGAGCAGTGTCACTACAACGGCCTGTGATCGTAAATATCATTTATATAGTAGCGAAAAGAAGATCGAGTGTGGGTTTTTCGGCTCATTGTTCTTTCACCCTAAGCTAGAAAAATCGACCCAAATTCTACCTACTTATCGGTTAAAACGATAAACACCGAGTAGTCTCAGTAAATACAAAATAAACACAGTTAATTTTATAAGGTCAAAATACAGGCATGGGGACGGGAAAGATTGAAATCGCTGCAACGATAATTTATTTAACATGCCGACGGAAGTAGTTTTCTAATTATTAAAAAATTTAGATAAAATTAATTCATAATAACACTCTAAGACCAACTATTAAGGATTTCGTCCAAAAAATAAGGGTGGATCGCTGCGTAAATTTTTCGACCCCGATTAGATAAAAACTACACTATTAAATTAGGAATACCATTCAGAAGATATTGTTTACTAAATAGCCCTTTAAATGTTTTTTGAGAAAAATAAAACTTTTGAGCCAAATTCCTCTAAGACGACAATTTATCTATCATCCACACCCCTCCAAAACGTAAAAATAGGGCGTGATTATCACTTCTAACAACACTCGACGGATAAGTGTTTGTCTACACCCTCGATACAAAATATACTCAGAAAATTTTCACCATGGGCAGAACTATATGAGTCGTTAGTTAGATAAATGTCACCCAGTTGAGGTTTTAAGGACTAGGTTACGGAAAATTCAGTTTAGCCAGAATAATAGGACCAATCGACCACAAATAACCCAAAATGAGAACGTTCCGATTCACGAAACAAGACATATGTGTACCGACTAAAGGGAGTAATAGCCAATTCCCAGAGACAGCGAACACCAAATTTACTTCAGACTAGCACATGCATCACTACTGTAGAATAATTAAACATGAACCATATAAACGGCTCAGCCATTTCAGAAAATTTGGGTTACATAACAAAATTTTTCAAACGTGACTGAAAACAATAATTACTAATAAAAACTCCATGACTGAACTATTTCTCCAACATTTATTTATCATCCATTAAAGTACCACCAGACCTAGTCCCTGGAAAAAGTAAATCCTGAAAATACATACACTCCCAATTCATGGGCAAAGACAACGAGGACAACCATCTCTTAACGAGTCAACAGGAGGACCAGATTAGCCCGACAAGTTAGTTCGTCCAACATCTGAAAAATACCGGCTAATTAACTACCACAGAAGGTTATATAAAATGAGTTACCTGGAGAGTTTACTCTTTCCACCCTACTAAACATGAGACCATCATGTTGAGACCCTCCAATATCTCGATTAGATTGCGAAGATTCGCTTAATAAGAGAATGGTTGGATAAAAGCTCGTCTATCGGAGCTAGTAAGAAAATTTATTATCGACCAGAATGGTAAACACGAAGAAAGTAAATAAAATTATGAATGTAAACCTGTGCGAGTCAGTGCATGACTAATATTAAGAGCGTCCACTGAATGACATTATTGCACTCCATCTACATTGCGAATCATAAGCGTGATGACTGCTGGCGCGATGAGAATCTCTAGCACTTAGCCCGAGGAAACAGGGACATTCGGAGGCGCTGGATTCCAAGCACAGACACACACCTGTCAGCCTATAATGTGGCTTATGAGCTAGACAGTCCGATATTGCGATCGATGTTGACCCTTACGACAGTGGTAGTACTAACACAAATAATCCATCCACGAATTTTGTAACGTACGCAACCAATGCAAGAGCTGACTGATTACTCCGATGCCAGAAGGTCACCTGGACCAGAGAGAAGCAGGTATCTATGGAGTGGAAACAATAGATCTAGTTGATGACTCTGTTACTTGTAGTATTTTTAATAAAGGATTTTCTAATTAGACTTTAGTTCACTCCTATCTAATGATTTTTATATTTTCAATTTGTGATTAGTATTCTTTCCAGTGCAAGGTTTTTATAACTACTTTTGTTTAGCAATCCATTATTTATTTGAGTTATATCGTATCATTGGTTGAAAATGAAAAGTTTTCTGGGTTATAATAGCAACTTAAGTCTAAATGAGAATTGGTTTGTGGTGAAATGTCGTTTGAGCAATCACAGTTTTAGTAATTTAGAGTTGTCCTCTTTTGTTTATAAAATCAGTACAAAGCAATTATTGATAGATAAGCCCAAAGCTGTTTAAGATGATTGAGGAGTGTAGTTGAGAGACTCATTGAGTACTGTGAACGTTAGTTTCAGAAATACCAAAAATCAAATACTACGCTAACTTAAACTAGGCATGAAAAGTATAATTTTAGAATGTTTTGAAATCAACCTTTAATCTATCTCTGTTTGCGGAGTGGCTGAGAGGCACACATTTGATCACCCAGCTCGTCTGGTAGTTTTGAAAAGTACAGTTAACCCGTTCTGACTATCTTGATGTTCGACAACATGTACGAGAATTGCTCAACTTAATTCTGCCGGAAGTTGTTCCAAGGAATTGTTCATCACACTCGGGGAAAAATCAGTCAGGTATTCTCTCCTCGCCATCAAAAGGGTTGCATAGTCAGAACTAAGACACTTAAACAGAACCAAATAAATTCATGAAAGAAAGTTTCCTCTTCAAACTCTAAGTCAGTAATTCAGATTAATCATTATTCCATCGCTTAACTACTAGCAACTATAATCGGGCATGACTTTATAGTGGAACTAGAACAGGCTTATTAGGATAGTGTACCGTAATGCCAGAGTACCAATAATTAACTCATTTAATTTTCAACCAACCCAGAATTAAGGGGCCGCATTTTACAACATTGAGTTGCACCATATATCGCCGGATTAGGATAATGTATATTTTATTTTATTTTTTGACCCCAACGATTATCTGAAATCCGAGATGTCTGCTCTGAGGGAAGAGTCACCATTTTGCGGTACTCCTTTTAATCAATAACAAGGAGCGTGGAAACAAGGTACGATCTAGTACGATCTTTGCCATTCCTTTTTGCAGGTTCCATTTTTATGAATGGCCAAATTCCAATTTCATCATCAAACCATTCATTTTCATGTCTATCAAATCAAGGTCTAGCAACAGCTGCAACAAACATTTCAAGGTCACTGTTTCAAGGTAATAACGACTTTGTTCCTCAGTTAGATAAAACCACTTTTCATCAATTTGAACCATATCAAAAATAACCAGGAATCGAATACTTCCATCTTCAAAAAATTGCAAAAGAGGGAATACAAACATAATCCGCTTTAATTCTTGATAAATTATAGAGTATTTTAAGCTTTTTGTGAAATCTATCTAGTAATATGAGACAACGACTTTTGTAATTTTTGGCCTTTTATGAAATAATGATGAAATATATAACAAGAAGATACGGTTATATTTATGGTAAATGATGTTGTTAGAAGGTCGTATGATTAATTTAACTCATAAGAAAAAATATTGAGGTAGAGCCATATATTTGCGATAATCCATGAACACGAAACAAAACTATTCAGAAATATTTGACAGAGGGAGTAATTATTTAATGGAAAGTCCGAGTTAATGAGTAGTGGGATGTGTCATCTCCAGCACATGTCATCTCCAGCACAGTACCCCCTCCCCCCCCGGCTGGAAGAAAATTTTTCTAAGTCCAAAAGTACAAAAAATTTTTAAGACAAAGACAATGACTCATTCAAGGTCATTGAAACAAAGACCATGACTCATTCAAGGTCATTGGATGACTCATCATATTTTTTCAAGGTCATTGAAACAAAGACCATGACTCATTCAAGGTCATAGGATGACTCATCATATTTTTTCAGGGTCATTTAAACAAAGACCATGACTCATTCAAGGTCATTGGATGACTCATCATATTTTATAATATATTTTTAATTTTAAACAAATACCATGACTCATTCAAGGTCATTGGATGACTCATCATATTTTTTCAAGGTCATTTAAACAAAGACCATGACTCATTCAAGGTCATTGGATAACTCATCATATTTTTCAAGGTCATTTAAACAAAGACCATGACTCATTCAAGGTCATTGGATAACTCATCATATTTTTCAAGGTCATTTAAACAAAGACCATGACTCATTCAAGGTCATTGGATGACTCATCATAATTTTTTCAAGGTCATTTAAACAAAGACCATGACTCATTCAAGGTCATTGGATGACTCATCATATTTTATAATATATATTTTTATTTTAATTTTTTTTTATTTAATATATTTTAATTGTTTGTTTTAATCAATTCAATTATTTTATTATTTTATTTTTAAATTATATTATTATTAAATTCAATTGTTTGTTTTAATTAAGTCAATTATTTTACTATTAAATAATATTATTATTATATTGTTTGTTTTAATGAAGTGAATATTGTTTTAATCAAGTCAATAATATTATTTATTTGTTTTTATTTTATTTTATTTATTTTATATACTATAATTTTTTGTTTTAATCAAGTCAATAATATTATTTATTTATTTTTATTTTATTTTATTTATTTTATATACTATAATTTTTTTAATTTTATTTAAGTCAATATTTTATTTTTTATTTACTATTTTTAAATTATATTATTATTATTATTGTTATTTTTATTGTTATTGTTATTATTATTATTATTATTATTATTATTATTATTATTATTATTATGATTTTTATTTATTATTATTATTATTATTTTTATTTATTATTATTATTATTATTATTATTATTATTATTATTATTATTACTGTTGTTATTATAATTATTATTATTATTATTATTATGATTAATATTATTATTATGATTTTTATTATTATTAATATTATTAATATTATTATGATTATTACTATTTTATTATTAATATTTTTATAATTATTTTATTATTATTATTATTTTTATTATTAATATTTTTTATAATTATTTTATTATTTTTATTATTTTAATATTAATTTTAATTTTATAATTTTCAAGGTAATTGGATGACTCATAATATTATTTCAAGGTCATTTAAAAGTAGGTCGAGGTCACGGAATTTTTAAACATTTTAAAATTTTAATTTACTAATTATAAAAAATAAGTAGTATATATTTGTAAATTATTTTATTATTATTATTAATATTATTAATATTATTATTATTATTATTACTTTTTATTATTCTATTAATACTTATAAAAACTTTAATTATTATTATTATTATTAATAATATTATTATAATTTTTATTATTATTATTATTAATATTATTATTAATATTATTATTACTTTTTATTATTCTATTATTACTTATAAAAATTTTATTAATACTTATAAAAACTTTAATTATTATTATTATTATTATTATTACTTTAAAAACATTTATTAATATTAATACTTATAAATACTTATAAAAATTTTATTATTAAGAATATTATTATTACTTTTTATTATTATATTATTACTTATAAAAATTTATTAATACTTATAAAAACTTTAATTATTATTATTACACCTAATTCTGTTTTTACACGAATTATTTTTACACGAATTTGAAATAACACGAGTAAATACGAAAAAATATTTCTATTTTTACACGACATAATTTGAAATAACACGAATACAAAAAAAACAAAATTACTTTTTTTTACATGAATTATTGGATTTAACACGTTTTTTTTTCAATGAATTTTTTTAAAGTAAAAAGAGAGCAACTCACCACGATGACCTATCGTTAGCAGATGTAGAAGAATTGTTGGTAGATGAAAGCTTGAGCGAAAATGAAATTATAGATCTCACCCTTGAGACTCGTTATGATAAAGAACATAGTGATAGTGACGAAAGAGATCGTCCAATTTTGAAAGCATCTCTAATTAAAGAAGGTCTTGATCTCGCTACAAAATTAGGTAGTCATTTTGAACAACATGATCATGACGAGGAACGAGCTGCCAAATTTCAACGTGAACTGAAATCATTAATGGCATCTTACAGGGAAGTTTATAATGGGTTAACGCGAAATAAAAACTCAATCTAAGATAACTGATTTCGTTCAAAAATCTACTGATGTCCCAACACAGTCGGCTAGAAATGATAAAGATTAACAAAATCATTCCAGTGATGGCAGTGATATTGTAGTCTTTCGCAAAACGTTTACGTTTATTATCAGACAGTGACAATAAATAAAATTGTTTAATGTTTAAATTTTTCTTATGGTTGTACTTTATGTTATTTAAGTTTTTTGGCAATGAATTTCTGGTATTATTTTTTTTATGAAATCTAAATTTTAATTTATTTTATTATAATTTAGTTTATTTAATAAATTAAAACGAAAATAAATTCTTAAAATAACTACAACAATATTTTTTTATATTATTTAGTCTAATTTTAACTTATTTTTTGAGGTCTAGAACCAATCTATTATTTTTGTACTTGGCCAGTATCTTTTTTTACACGATTTTTTTTTACACGAATTTCTCGGGAACCATTCTATCGTGTAAAAACAGAATTAGGTGTAATATTAATATTTTTATTTTATTATTATTATTATTATTAATATTAATATTATTATTACTTTTATTATTATTATTACTTATAAATTTGTAAATTTTATTCTATTTTATTATTAATTTTTATAAATATTATTATTATTAATATTATTATTATTATTATAATTAATATTTTTATTATTATTATAAATATTATTATTAATATTATTATTATTATTATTATTATTATTTTTATTATTATTGTCAAGGTTATTGGATGAATCATCATAATTTTTCAAGGTCATTGAAAAGTAGGTCAAGGTCATTCAAAATTTCTCAAGGTCATATTATTTTTAAACATTTTTAAATTTTAATTTACTACTTATTTTTATAAGTAGTATATATTTTGTAAATTTATTTTATTATAATTAATATTTTTATTATTATTATTAATATTATTATTAATATTATTATTATTTTTATTATTATTATTATTATTATTTTTAATAATATTATTATTATTATTAATGTATAAAACTTCTATTATAAGGAAATAATTTTATTATTATTAATATTATTATTAATATGATTATTAATATTATTAATTAATATGATTACTTATTAATATTGTTTAATTATATTTATTTTTATTATTATTATAATTATTATTATTGTTTTTATTATTATTATTGTCAAGGTCATTGGATGAGTCTTAATTTTTTTTTTACAAGGTCATTTTAAAGTATGTCAAGGTCATTTAAAATTTCACAAGGTCTTAGTATTTTTAAACATTTTTATATAAATTTACTACTTATTTTTATAAGTAATGTTTTAATGTTTTTTAATTTTAATTTTATTATTATTATAATTTTCTCAAAGTCATAATATTTTTAGTCATTTTAAATATAAATTTACTACTTATTTTTATAAGTAATGTTTTAATATTTATTATTATTATTATTTTCAATCTTTTTGGATGAGTCATAATATTATTTCAAGGTCATTTTAAAGTATGTCAAGGTCATTTAAAATTTCACAAGGTCTTAGTATTTTTAAACATTTTTATATAAATTTACTACTTATTTTTATAAGTAATGTTTTAATGTTTTTTAATTTTAATTTTATTATTATTATAATTTTCTCAAAGTCATAATATTTTTAGTCATTTTAAATATAAATTTACTACTTATTTTTATAAGTAATGTTTTAATATTTATTATTATTATTATTTTCAATCTTATTGGATGAGTCATAATATTATTTCAAGGTCATTTTAAAGTATGTCAAGGTCATTTAAAATTTCACAAGGTCTTAGTATTTTTAAACATTTTTATATAAATTTACTACTTATTTTTATAAGTAATGTTTTAATGTTTTTTGATTTTAATTTTATTAATATTATAATTTTCTCAAAGTCATAATATTTTTAGTCATTTTTAAATATAAATTTACTACTTATTTTTATAAGTAATGTTTTAATATTTATTATTATTATTATTTTTAAGGTTATTGGATGAGTCATAATATTATTTCAAGGTCATTTAAAAGTAGGTCAATGTCATAGTATTTTTAAACATTTTTAATTTTAATATACTACTTATTTTTTATAAGTAGTGTTTTAATGTTCTTTAATTTTTATTCTATTATTATTATTATTATTATTATTATTATTATTATTATTATTATTATTATTATTATTATTATCTTATAAGTAGTGTTTTAATGTTTTTTAATTTTAATTTTATTATTATTATTATTATAATTTTTATTTTTATTATTATTATTATTTTTATTATTATTATTGTTATTTTTATTATTATTAATAATATTAAAAGTTTTTATTATTATTATTTTCATTATTATTTTATATAAATTTTCAACAAAGTATATAAAATTAATATTGAATAGAAAAAGTTTGTTCAATTGTGGTTCATAGTATACAGGGATAGAACAATTGTAAATGTTTGTAAAAAGTTAAAGAAAAATTCTATATTTTTAAGAAAATATGTGCAAATAAATATCAAAACTAATTATGGCTCAAATGTGTGTGTTAAACCATCGATATGTTACAGTGTTTATGGAAAAACTTTAATGAAAATATGTGTTATTTTTCAACAATTTATGAAATATTTATTTATGGCTAATAATGTGTATATGTTAAATGATAAAAATAGTTCAATATTTATGTAAAGTTTGAGATTGTTAAGAAAAATGTAAATAATTTATGATACACATGTGTTTTTTGATTGAAATATAGGTGTTTGTTTTACCGATATAAGAAAAACTATGGACAATTTTTAAGAAAATACACGTAATTTATGATTATCATGGGATTAGAATTTGATTAAAGTTGTGAGAAAGTTGTTAATTTGAGACCTTAAAATAAGACCTTCAGCAAATTGGTAAGAAAATAGTAGTTATTGAGTAATACTTATTAAAATTACCAAAGTTTTATAATTTTTGACAAGTCTTGATAGATCTTTAATAAAATTTGTTAGTACTTTGAATAAGAATTTAAAAAAAAAAAAAAAAAGTTTCAACACAGTAGCAAATCGTAAAGAAACTAGTACTTATCAGTTAATTAAATTAACTAAGTTGTAAAATAATTGAAAAAATTTGTTAGATTTTCAAAAATTTTAAGATTGTTAGGTAATTGTTCTAGGTACTTGTTGAATAAAAATTAATGTATTTTATCAACAGCTCATAGTTTTTAATCGTACAATTTCTCTTCATTCTGGAAATAATCGTAAATATTTAAATTATTCAGAAAATTGTCAATAACAACATAAGTAATGGGTAACATAAATTTTTTAAATACTAATCAATTTTAGTTTTTAATTAAATTACAAATATAATAATAAAATCAAATAAATACTTGAATGCATGAATCGAAAAATTTCTTAGAACTGAACACGTATCGTATATTTTATTTAGATTCCAATAATATCATTAAAATTAACCAAAATCTTATTGTTATATTTGATAACCCTTAAGTCAATGAAAATGTATCGATTTCACTAAGTATCCATCTTTTGACATTGATATCCAACCGAATAAATCACCCTAAAAGTAAGATTCCCCTCTTGACCTATCGTTTTCCCCTAAAATAATATAAAATTTACTCTCAACCAATCATTTCTCTTTAAATGACAATAATCCCAGCTATATTTATTATTTTCATAAAAATCAACGACTTATATCGATATTCAACCGAATAAATTTCTTGAAATCCCCTTAAAATAAATTCATCTCTTGACCAATCTTTTACCATCAAATAACACTTTCTCCTACTTTACCATATTCATTTTTTTTATAAAAATCACCTATTAAATAACGATACTTAACCAACTTAACCCCTTAAAAATATCAACAAATCTGTTCTTAATCAATTATTTCCCCTTAAAAGATCATAAATTCTCTTCTTAGCCAATTGTTTCCCCCTAAAATAAAATTTACTCTCAACCAATCATTTCTCTTTACACGACAATATTCCAAACTATATTCAATATTTTTCATAAAAATCACCGACATATTGATATTCAACTGAATAAATTTCTTGAAATCCCCTTAAAATAAAATTCCTCTCTTGACCAATCAAATTACCTTAAGATTATCATAAATTCTCCTCTTAACCAATCATTTCTGTTTAAATGACAATAACCCCACCTATATTCATTATTTTCATAAAAATCACCGACTTATATCGATATTCAACCGAATAAATTTCTTGAAATCGCCTTACAATAGAATTCATCTCATGACCAATCATTTCTCCTTAAAAGATCATAAATTCTCTTCTTAACAAATCATTTCTCTTTAATTGACAATATTTCCACTCTCTCAAAAGATTTACACACATATTGATATCTATCTGAACAAATCCCCTAAAGATATTATAAATTCCTCATCTATATTTTCCATTTAGAAAATATTTACCCTTTGAACACAGATATTCAACCAACTCAACCCCTTAAAAATGACAACAAACTTGTTCTTAATCGATTATTTCCTTAAAATATCATAAAATTTACTCTTAACCAATCATTTTCATTGAAATGACAATTTTCCTCACTGCACCAACAATATACATATTTTTAAAAAACCTACAAGGTAAAATTTCTTTAGAAATCTATGTTTAACCGACTCTACTCCTTAAAAATTCATCATTCGAATCATATTTACTATATGTATTCAACCAATCAAATTCCCTTAAAATTATCATAAAAATTTGAATTTTACCAATAAAAATAAATTTTCTTTAAAGTATTACAAAATTGTTATCATCATTTTCCGTTGAAAATCACCACAATTTTGTTCTGGCAACAATTTCAAGCAATTAAAAAATTCATCAAAAATGACTTAAATCGAATAAAATCTATGTTTTCCACATAAATTAAATTATTGTAAAATATATATCATGTTGCTCAAATAATTAAAATTAATCAGTAAATCAAGTATAAATTCAATAAAAATTACCAGTCAACCCATAGAGATATATCAATGATTTTCATAGGTATACTGATAACCACACTGAGCATTGTCTTAAAAATCTCTAAATTATACTACTTTTGTGATTGATATCCATGAAATCAATAAAATTGAAAATGAAAGTAATTATCGATCTCTTTTTTACACTGTAAAATCAATAAAAATCTTAGGTTTCACTAAAATATTTTTAAAAATTAACTGATTTAATCAACTATTTAAATAGAACATAAAATTATAATTAAAATATCATTAAATCTATCAGTCAAATTTGATTCTAATTCTTAAATAATTATCTTAAATAGATGTTTCATAAACATTTTGATCCTAAATTTAACTTTTATTTAAAATAATCCTAAAATCAAGTCAAATCTAATAAATTTTCAAGAAATTAAGTGTCTAAAATTATAGATTTACCCTAATTTCTTCAATAATTTCATTTAAAACATAATCAAACCCTAAATCCATTAAAATTCAAAAGAAAACCATAAATTCACAAAGATGATTAAAATTTACTAAAATAAATACATCGTAAAACTAGATATCACTTAAATTATCATAAAATTTCCCTAAAAGCTCTAATTGATTTACATAGCCTAAAATTATTTTATTTTTGTCGAATACAAATTTTCAGTGAAGAAGTAATATTGGTGAGAGAGTACATTAAGTAACTAAAATCGGTGAAATTACTGAAAAAAGTGGGATAGTTAAATATATCTACTAAATAGATGAAATATCAATTGCTATATTAAACACTTACAAAGGTAATATACTTTGAATGGAGAAAATATACATCGAAGGGGAAAATATTCATTGAAGAGAAAAATATTCGTTGAAGAGGAAAAAACATTCATTGAAGAGAGAAAATATTCATTAAAGAGGAAAGCAATCATTAAAGTGAGAAAATATGAATTGAAGCTATCAAATATTCAGTGAATCGAGAATTGCTTATAATAAATTAGACGGTAAATTTCTCAATAATGAGATGAAATATCAATTAAATATTGGGAAATACTTTAAACGGAGTCTGAATTATTCACTGATCAACAAATATACATAAAAGATGAAAATATTCACTGAAAATGAATTGTACTTTAAGAGTGGATGAATTACTATTATATTCAATTAAAACTTTTTAACAATTGAGTAGATTTCATCGGTTAATTATGTTTAAATAGGGATATATATATTTTGATGGACACTTATGGACGGAGAAATAGTTATTAAAAACAATAACCGTGCGCGTATACTAATTCGGCGAATATACATCAAACACTGAGATATTAGAAATCAAATTTAAGTCTCTTACAATTCAAAACAAAACCAGCAAATTTAATTCTATAAATACTGGTGGATCTGATGCAATATAACAAGTAGGAAGAACGTAGTAGAAAGTCTAACAAATAAAGGAATGTAGTAAACAATACAATGAATAGATGAATAATTTGGTATTACGATTATAAGAAACATTTAGTTTTTGTAATATTAAATAAATTCAGAAAATTGATGTATGTTTTACTTTTAGAAATAATTTACTTTTATAAATAATAAACATTTTTTGATATTATTATTATTTTGGAATTTAAATTATTATGTTGTCAATAGTTACAATTGAATAAATAATATGAAATTAAGTTAACAATTGGATAATATTTATTAATATTAATAAATGTTTTTAAAAGTAATAATAATAATAATAATAATAATTAAAGTTTTTATAAGTATTAATAAATTTTTATAAGTAATAATATAATAATAAAAAGTAATAATAATATTCTTAATAATAAAATTTTTATAAGTTTTTATAAGTATTAATAAAATTTTTATAAGTAATAATAGAATAATAAAAAGTAATAATAATATTAATAATAATATTAATAATAATAATAATAAAAATTATAATAAAATTATTAATAATAATAATAATAATTAAAGTTTTTATAAGTATTAATAGAATAATAAAAAGTAATAATAATAATAATAATATTAATAATATTAATAATAATAATAAAATAATTTACAAATATATACTACTTATTTTTTATAATTAGTAAATTAAAATTTTAAAATGTTTAAAAATTCCGTGACCTCGACCTACTTTTAAATGACCTTGAAATAATATTATGAGTCATCCAATTACCTTGAAAATTATAAAATTAAAATTAATATTAAAATAATAAAAATAATAAAATAATTATAAAAAATATTAATAATAAAAATAATAATAATAATAAAATAATTATAAAAAATATTAATAATAAAAATAGTAATAATCATAATAATATTAATAATATTAATAATAATAAAAATCATAATAATAATATTAATCATAATAATAATAATAATAATAATTATAATAACAACAGTAATAATAATAATAATAATAATAATAATAATAATAATAATAATAATAATAAATAAAAATAATAATAATAATAATAAATAAAAATCATAATAATAATAATAATAATAATAATAATAATAATAATAACAATAACAATAAAAATAACAATAATAATAATAATATAATTTAAAAATAGTAAATAAAAAATAAAATATTGACTTAAATAAAATTAAAAAAAATTATAGTATATAAAATAAATAAAATAAATAAAAATAAATAAATAATATTATTGACTTGATTAAAACAAAAAATTATAGTATATAAAATAAATAAAATAAAATAAAAACAAATAAATAATATTATTGACTTGATTAAAACAATATTCACTTCATTAAAACAAACAATATAATAATAATATTATTTAATAGTAAAATAATTGACTTAATTAAAACAAACAATTGAATTTAATAATAATATAATTTAAAAATAAAATAATAAAATAATTGACTTGATTAAAACAAACAATTAAAATATATTAAATAAAAAAAAATTAAAATAAAAATATATATTATAAAATATGATGAGTCATCCAATGACCTTGAATGAGTCATGGTCTTTGTTTAAATGACCTTGAAAAAATATGATGAGTCATCCAATGACCTTGAATGAGTCATGGTCTTTGTTTAAATGACCTTGAAAAATTATGATGAGTTATCCAATGACCTTGAATGAGTCATGATCTTTGTTTAAATGACCTTGAAAAAATATGATGAGTCATCCAATGACCTTGAATGAGTCATGGTCTTTGTTTAAAATTAAATATATATTATAACATTTGATGAGTCATCCAATGACCTTGAATGAATCATGGTCTTTGTTTAAATGACCTTGGGAAAATATGATGAGTCATCCAATGACCTTGAATGAGTCATGGTCTTTGTTTAAATGACCTTGAAAAATATGATGAGTCATCCAATGACCTTGAATGAGTCATGGTCTTTGTTTCAATGACCTTGAAAAATATGATGAGTTATCCAATGACCTTGAATGAGTCATGGTCTTTGTTTAAATGACCTTGAAAAAATATGATGAGTCATCCAATGACCTTGAATGAGTCATGGTATTTGTTTAAAATTAAAAATATATTATAAAATATGATGAGTCATCCAATGACCTTGAATGAGTCATGGTCTTTGTTTAAATGACCTTGAAAATATGATGAGCCATCCAATGACCTTGAATGAGTCATGGTCTTTGTTTAAATGACCTTGAAAAAATATGATGAGTCATCCAATGACCTTGAATGAGTCATTGTCTTTGTCTTAAAAAATTTTTTGTACTTTTGGACTTAGAAAAATTTTCTCTCAGCCGGGGGGGGAGGGGGTACTGTGCTGGAGATGACATGTGCTGGAGATGACACATCCCACTACTTTAATGGAAAACCCAAGCCAAAGGGAATTCCGTGATGTAGATGAAACCCAGGAGATCAATAAATGATTTAATTGGTTTGTATACAATAACAAATGCTGTAGATTGTTTTTCAATGCAGTAGGAGCAGACAATGCAGTTGCCTTACAGTCTAAGATAATGAAACCAAGTGATTTTTTGTTATTTAAAATAAAATGAATACGGGGTTGATCGACGAATAAATTGAGGTTAATTTATTACCATAGACGTCCCGTGAGCCTTTTGCCTTACATCGAGAGATTTGAGAACAAATAAGAATGTAAATTTAAAACGATAAATAAACGTATTTTGTGTTTGGTTTGTTTTATTGATTTAAAGAGAAAGTCATTAACAGACTTAATAATCGTAATAACCCAAAAATGTTTTTCTTAGTAAGACAGAGGAAGGATGTGTTAGATAGAACGCAACTACAACTGCAATCTTTTTGCATTTAACAATCATTACTGCTATTTTCTAAAAATCCTAAAAATAATATTGCAAATTTAAAAAATATTTATTGCTAAATAAAGCAAACTCATACTATAAGCTTTTGCTACGTCTCCTGGCAAGAAATATTTTTTGGAAAAGAGAAATGATTAAAAAATATTTTCAGATATAAGCTTTATGGAAATGAATTACAGATTAGAAAATAATAAATGATAAGTGACAATAGATGTTTAAAATTTATTTGTAAAGAGCGCAAATTATAAATTCAAAATAATATTAATAAATCCCTCATTTTTAAATTGTTACAAAAACTAGAGTTAAAATACAATTTATCTAATATTTAAATTAATTTTGTGAAGTATTAGGTTGAATGTTATGAACTTAACTGAAATCAAATTTTTAGTGAATAAATAGATGAAAGCACAACAATAGATAAATGTTATTAAATATTTGCATAATATTTTCACATATAACTGTAGAAAATATTATGAGAGTTGGTATTTATGTAACCGGAATAATATAAGAAAAAGCAATATTTATTTTATTATTGTTTGTCAAAATGTTCTCTGCGATTATTGACTCACTTTGCATATGCTTGAACCAATTCTCAGTGCTCTTTCAATTCCGATTGAAGTATCATCAAAATATGCATTTTAATTGCATCAACCGTTTCTTCTGGAATCGATAACCATGTAGTTTATTTTTCACCTACAAGACCAAAAACTAATAATGATTGTTTGTCGAATGGCCCGTCAATTCGATGTTTTTATCGGCCAAATAATCAGTAGATTATACCGATATGAGAGAGAAATTGTATTGCCATCTTTTTTTCCCAAACACCTTTTGCAAACAAATAGTTTTATACAATTAAGTATTGACCTTTCTGTAATTATCTAATGGCACTATAGTCATTTGTCCATATATTTCAACAGACGACCATTTGCTTCAAAATGCTTCTTCGCGGACAATTTTTGTTTGATTTGGCTCATCTTTGACTGCTATTTACTTGAGACTCATATTCTTTTCACGACAAAATTTCCATGTATACATGTATGCTTGTCATATTAATGCACAGTAACCCGATCCATAAGCGATCGACGGCTGTGATTGGATTCACTAAACCAGTCATGTACAGTGGTTTTGCATGGTGACTCAATGCCACAAGTCGAAGTGAATTAGTCGATGCACTGTTGTTGAGATAATCCACTTCGAATGTCTTATTAATTAATGGCACAACAATTTTCACTAGTAAATTCCATTTTTGACTAATTAAATTTTCAAAACATCGTCAAAACAAATAGCGCTGAATGGCAAAACATTTAGAGTACGTATACCATCAAAAAGGTCGAACTTTACGATGTATGTCAGATGGTGCCTAGCAACAACAATGTTACCAGTTCCGTACACATAAATAGCAACCCTTGTATAAATAAAAATTCAATCGCAGATATAGGAACAAAAAAATCACGAAATTATAAAATGATTATACAATTAACGTATTTATTTTATGGCAAAAATATCCGTAATTTTATTTGGCTTCACACAATAGCGTAAGCAGGTGATAAGAGCACCTTACCCAATGTGGCGCTTTTTTGTGTACTGTAGTGAAAAGAATAGATAAAATTCACGCCAATAATTTAAAAGCAAGAATACTTAAAAATAATTTCCGAAATTTTTATCAAAGTAGAGCTAATAATACAGCGCTTGTTTAGAATTGCCCCGCATTTTTTAAATAAATTTTATTTTAAATAATAAACTTTTAATACAAGCTTTTATTATTAAAGATAGCTAACATGAATGTAAAAACAGTTATCTAACTCGATCATTGGGCATTGTTAGGTTGATAATCCATCTTTAAAAGTATTAAATGCCCTATAATAAAATTTATTTAAAAAATGCGGGGCAATTCTAAACAAGCGCCAATAATACTATTAGAAAAAATTAGCTTCCACAAATTTTACATTTATCTTAGCAATTAAAGTGAAGTAAAACATGGCTTAAGTATGTATAAGGTTGTCAGTTTACAGCGTGAAGGTTATAAGAACTATATAAAAGCGATTTAAAATTGAATAAACAACTCACGGTAATAAATTAATGCATTCCAATAAAGTAAATTATACATTTACAAAATCTAATAAAACTTAACAAATGCTGAATTTTTATTTCTAAATGAGCAATAACACAATATGCTTTTGAAAAAAACAATATTTTTTATTTGAAATTATTTCACAAATATCCATTTGATGATATCTAATATTGAAAAATGATAAAAACATCTAAACAATATAGGAAAACATTGGAATATTATTATTTTGACATGGTCCAAAAAAGCACTAGAAATTAAAAACATTTAACACAAAATTAAAAAAAAATGTAAAGAACATGAAAAAATAAAAAAAACAACAATAAAGATAATATATGTAAAGATTCTATTACAAATTAACGATATAACAAGTAGATATCAAAAAATTGTGTCGAGACATTTTTGGTTTCCACATCCAAATTATTATGAAAACAAAAAATCACAATTGATACAATTAGTGGAATTTCAATATTCACTGAAAACATCAATATTCTGCTAAATGATAGATACAGCGGATCAATTGCAGACAACTGACAAACACATTTTAAAAGAAACACACACACATATATATATATTAATGTGCTAGTTCTGGAACCATTTCATCGACTTTTGATCCAAGTATTTCTCGGAGCTGATTTCGATACTTTGGGAGATTCTTCTTCATTAAATTTATACATGGTCCCAAAAGTCGTTCAAAGCTTTTAATATCCAATACTAAATCATAGAAATAATTAAAGTATTAAATATACGAATTTTAAACAAAGCCATAAATTATTCAAAAATATCCTCAAATCAATCTAAAATCTAACACAATGCTGGCAGTTACTTTGGGAAATTGTATACATTAGTTTTTTGTGCTACTCTACGTATTTTTTAAATAAATAAATGATAAAATATCTCATTCTAACCTTCGAGTGGGCGCGCACAGCCGTAAAATTTACGACCAACTTATTAATTTTCTAATGAAATGACAATATTTGTTGTTATCATAACTCTATGTTATCATAAAATAGTGAATATTTGTTGCAAACTGTACTACGTAAAGTTAACGCGCTCGCTCGTGTTAAAATAAAATGCGCGCAGACTCAAAGGTTAAACCAGTTGCATCTACAATAACTTTATTTTATCCGACTTAAGAATATAATTCAAAAACAAATCACATATATGTTTTTGGTATTTAAATTAAAATAATTTGCAAAATTAGTCCAAAATTATCACGGGATTGTTTACCAATGTTTTCAAGACTAAAAACTCATTAATTTAATAGTTTAAACTGCTTCAAATTCCTGAATAATGTTGTTTTTGGAATACCACTGGTACATGATAAACTTCGAAGCGTTCCCTGCCGGTTTAATGGAATTTTCTTGATATCGTTAAATTTATCATCATAGTTTTTCCTTTTTCATCCACAATTTATCCTCATTGATGATGAATCAATAACTATTTCATCTGTTCGAAGTTGTTCGAAAGCATTTCTCCAAAGTTTCGAAATTGAAGCTCTCGTTACGTTGTATTTAGCGGAAATGTCATTTATGGTTCCATGCTTTAGCCTGGGAGGATTTCTGCTGGACATATTCATTAAAAAATTTTGAAAAATTAAAGTTCTTTATTCATTAGATAAATGATAAGTTGAATGTAAATTTTCTGTATTCATTTTTTATTTGTATTTTAGGAGTATTTAAAATTTAACAATAAAAAACCTATAATCATGGAAATTTTTGTCAATCCATCCAAACTAGATCATTATCTATCTATATAAATTAATAAAGTTTAAAGTTGACCAAAAACATTGATAATCGGAAAAATTTATTTATCTATCTATATAAATTAATAAAGTTTAAAATTGACCAAAAACATTGATAATCGGAAAAATTTATTTATCTATCTATATAAATTAATAAAGTTTAAAGTTGACCAAAAACATTGATAATCGGAAAAATTTATTTCAAATGTAAACATTATTTCGGAACAGAGGGAGTATTAATTAACTTATACAATTAGATAAAATATTTACAACAAAGATGGATTTGATTAACATTCAAAATTTCATATTAAAGGTTATAACATAGGACCCCCGAATTAAAACACGCTGATAAAAGTTAATTACTAAAATTTGACAGGAGTTAAACATCGATATTTTTATATTCCCCAAATTTAATTAGATTCAATTAATTGAAGATAATTTTATAAATTAAAATGATTGTAAAATTTCTGATTATATTGGCACTTGAAAAATATTTATTTCTTTATGTCTTTTTTTTGAATCAAGACTTAGATTTAAAACTATATTGAAGTGCCTGCAACATAAAAAAAAATTTTTGCAAAAATATTTTGTCAAAAAATTAGCGGCTGTGCCAACAAAATGTTGCACAATTATGTTGCCGAGAGAGACGCAAAATCTTGATATTGAATGTTCCGTAACCAACTGGCCAACAAACGAATACAATGTTCACCTGATCAAATCAGCCTATTGGATTTATTTGAAATATATTGTTGTGTTCCTACATATTACAAGTTCCTGAATTTGAAATAATGAAAAAATTTCAACATTAATGACTTTAAATATTAATGGAAGAATTGCGTGTAAAACAATAAATAGGAATAATAGATAAAATATTCATTCAAAATAATACCATTTACTTCAAAAGAATTCTTGAACCAAACCAGTAACCAAGTCGCGAATAAATAATTCATAGAATGAGTTAGTTCTCAAAATTGTAAGAAAATTCAGTTTTTCAATTAAGTAAATAATTTTACATATCAAAATTGGAAATGTGATTTGGAGGAAAATTAAATTGAGACTTTAAAGCTGAATACTTTTTAGCTCGCTGCACACAAAATATTGAAAAAAACTCAGAGCACAAATAATAAGAGTCTAAAATTTGAACAAATTGAAAGGAAATTTGAATAGAAAAATACAATGCTTTGTTGTAAAATGCGAGGAAAATAACTATTATTTTTATCAAATGTTACATCATGACAAATTTTTGAAATAAATTTTATTATTAATAAATAAAACAAAGTCGAATTAAACATTTCAAAACAGTACATAGTTATCCTACACAATTTATTGGATTTTATTGTGATTCGAAAAATTAATTGTATTACAGGGAGCATAACATCCATTTAAGTAGCTAGTCAAGTTTGTCATATTTGGAAATAATTAGCAACTACCTCGACGGCTCTGAAACAGTAAAGTGTATTTGTGCTGGATAATACGCGATTTTGAAGAAGAATATTTCTTCAATAAAATATTATCTATCAAATTTTTATCAAGAATTTTGCTTTCTTTTAAACTAAATATTTAGCTTATGTGTAGAATTGACTCGGTTACCTCAATAAAGGTGCGTTAAAAATGGCACAGATAAAAAAGGCGCGAATGACTATCAAAACATCAGTAATAAATTATTATAAAACGAGATAAAAAAAGATATACAAACTATTTGGAGATTTCTTTTTTTATCTTTTATTTAATTTTTATTGTTAGCGACGATTTATATCCACGTCATTTTTGCCACGTCTTTATTGGTGTATACCAATTGGATCGTATCAATAAAATAGGCGTAAAGATTAAATCGCTTCGCAATTAGACATTTTTTGACTGAAAATAAAAAATATGGAGTCTGAAAATATTGAATAAAATTTTATCTGTCTCATTTATTAAAAAAAAATCAATGTGATTTAATTAAATTGTGGGAAAAGTTATAATAATTTAATAATTTAATTTGATTAGTAAAACAATATAGCAAGTAAGATTGTATAAACTAAGATTTCAAGAAGTATAATCGTGAACTTAAAAATACCAGAATTCAAATAATAAATTTTGACAATCCGACGTCGATGAAAATAAAGATTTTATTGTTTATCCACTTCAAGACGCGTTATATTTAACCAATAAATATATCCAGGAAATACGAGTTACTGATTGAAACTTTCAATTTTTTAAATACACTTCCAAAACAGAATTTTAAATAATATCAGTTTTTATTGAATCAAACTAATTCAAATATTTTCAATATCGAAAACAAATTTTGACAGTCTTTGAAATCAAAGAATCATAATAACGCAAGTAAAGAAATACTATATTTGTCCCATTATATAGGTAGCTGTAAAATTTGTCAAAAAATAAGTAGCATATGGTCATAGATCCAAAAGCTGCTTGTTCTTTGGTAAAAACAAAATCAATTGTCTTATGTGATAATAAGTGCTTAAAACATTCTATGATTATTTTTCTCACAATACTTTTTGATATGTAGCAGCTAAAAATTATAAAGGATTGCTTCTTACAATCTGGCAGTAAAATAAAATTTTATATAAAAAACATTGATTAATAAACATGAATGTTTTAAAACATTAACAGGCATCAGACTAGAATCCATCATAACCTTAATAAATCAGTCATTTTATACAATTTATTTAAAGACCATCAAAAATCTTACTATTATTATTATTACTTAATATTTTCTACACAATTTGACTATGAATCAGATTTATTTAAGGTATTCACGAATTTTAGGCACAGCCTTTTTCAAGCGATTTCGATCATTACTTATTTGTTTAAAAAAACAAGAAATTTTTTTATATATTTTAATTGATTTTATTGGTTAAATTTAATTTTAATTAATATTGAGTTTTAAATTATACCCCCCCCCAAAACAAAGAAATTTTCAAATTATATTAGTTGAATATTGATGGTTAGTTTGTGTTTTTGATTAAAAAAGTTTCTGCGACTTGTCTTTGTAATGTGTTTTGTTTCGTGAATTCGTGGTGCTGATTTGTGTACTTTTTCCCAGTGTTCGTGATCATTACTGGCTTTGCTTTTAATATGTTCATTGAGTCGTGATCGGAATGTTCTATGTGTTTCTCGTATGTAAGTGATTTTGTATACTATGTTTTTAGAAAAGCAAAAACATTTGGTAGGCGAACGGCACAGACAATCTTGATGATAAAGGTCTGATGTTTGGGCTTTTTGAGATTTTCGAAGTTGTGATTTCAAAGGTGCTGCAGAAGTGAAGGTTTGACGAATATGTACAAGTAAATCTTTGTTGTGAATGAAAGATCTGATTACATTACATATCTTATTACTCAAGAAAGGGAAGCGTAGGTATATTATTAGTTTGTCATGTTTCTTTTGAGTGTTTTGATTTTTTTGTTGTTTTTTTTGGAGCTGTATTCATTTAAATAAGATTTCTCTACGAATTCTTTTGGATATCCATTTTGCAAAAAAAGTGTTTTGAAATTCTCGAGGGTTTCTTGTTTATTTGTTATGTCAGAACAGTTTCTCATTGCTCTTTTTCTCTCTACTATTAATAATGCTATTTTTCGCTGGAGTGGAACGTAGCTTTCCCAAGGTAGAATGTGTCCAGTGCGTAGATTTTTAGTGAATAGATGTGTTGAAAGTGAGTGTGTCAGAAACTTGAGAGGAACTTATCAAGATATCTAAAAAAAGAATTTTGCCTTCAGAGTTAGGAAGTTCAAGAATGAATTGTATATTTGTGTTAGTGGAGTTTGCATGAGATAAGATGAGGTTGAGAGGTATCGTAGAGACTATGAAGATGTCGTCAATGTATCTTTTCCAGAATAGGATTTTATCCCCAAAAAAAGAGCGAATCTTGGATTCTATGTGATTCATATAGGTGATGGCTAAAATCGGTGAAAGGTTGTTACCTATGGCTAAACTCTGAATTTGTTTGAACGGTTTTCCCTTATTAAGACTTTGTCCGAGTTTATGGCTAGTTTGATGATTTCGATGAAATCTTTTTCAGATAAGTCAGCGAAATCTGTTTTCGCTTTGAGAGTTTCAAAAAAGAATGCTGCTACAGTGAAGACATCGTTTTCTCCAGTGAGAGGTATGGATCCGTAGAGATTCGAATCTTCAAGAGTATTGTAGAAAGAACATATTATTATTACTACTATTATTATTATTATTATTATTATTATTATTATTATTATTATTATTATTATTATTATTATTATTGTTATTATTATTATTATCATTTCATATTATAATTATTATTATGTTATTAAAATATTTAAAACATGAGAAAAAAAACTTGATATGATTAGAAAATATTTTCAGAGTAATAAGTCTACAAATAGATTTTTTAAAACCGAATTCTAAATGTGAAAACCATACCTTTATAACAAAAAAAAGATGTGAATATAAAACATGTAAAATGACAATAAAAATTTTAATATTTTCTTGTAGAAATGAATGAATTAACAGCGTTGTTATTGATTTTCTCATGAAAAAAGATACATACCCGCTACTGTTGTCTTCCCCACAGCATACACTGAAGCCAGTCGTGGTTCTTTAATTAGAAGCGCAACTTCTACAAAAAAATATTACACTGATAAATTTTCTAAAGAAAAATCCAAAATTTAAAAATGAAATTATAATATATTATCGATTTAAATTAAAATATATGTTTGGTTTATTTTAAAAAAATTAAGTGTTAATTTTCGAATTGAAAAATCTGTTAAAAAAGAAATGTACAAAATTTTGTAAATAAAATTTACCATAGTTGTTTCTATTAAATTAGCGTCGAGTAGCTAGGAAAATTTATGACACTAAAATTTCAATTATATTTCAGTCAATTAAATAATATTTAACATTATAATTTCTTATTTAATAGTAATTGTTACAAAATTATTTGATGTGCTCGGTCATTAAAATATACTTATTTATCTTAGAAAAAATACACAACATTTTAATCTATTTACATACAAATGAAACCTTGACATAATACAAACTAGAGCAGTATACTGAGGACATAATATAATATTATTTTCTCAACTACATGAATTACCTACCTAACATTTTATTCTTCAACGGTACTTGTAGGAAGTTCCGATTATGATAAAAGTCCTATTTTATAGAAACAACCTTAAACAAATGAATTATTTCTTGTAACTATTATTAGCAAATTCTCAAAATAGGATTTGAAAGAATTCAAATTGAAAAACGCATGTAAAAACGATTTAAATTTGAAATATTGCTTGCCGACAAATCTTAATTTGGAATTTTTCTTCGTTAGTACTGAAATAATTCACTGTCCGATTTCTATTTAATATAAAAGATATGGTAACCAGACAACTGAACACATCGGTAATTGCATACAGTGACAAGTGAACTCATAGGCTATTGAAGAAAACCATCTCCAAAAACATTTGAAATGGTATGAAAAAAATAAATTATAAAGAATTTATATAACCATCATGAGATCATCTAACCTTTCATAACTTAAGGTTTTATTTTTAATAGCAAGATCAGATAATATAAAGCTTAATTAGAATTTAGTTTTTTCGCATTTCTTTCAAATTATACATCGACGTTTTGTTTTCTATTAAACACGAATTTTCAATGGTCTTTTTTGTATAAGAAAAACCTACTTCACTAAATATGAGACAAATAAGAAATTTTAAAGTAACAATAATAAGAGAAATGATTAGTTAAAAACTGTATTAAAATAATAAAATAAATATGCTCACATATGTAAAATATAGATGAAAATGATCTAACTGATACTTCTCATTGACTGCATATTTAAATCATAAATAAAAAATCATTAATAAGTTAAATAAAAAAATTCTGAAAAAATTTTTCTGTACGTTATTTAAATTTAACTAAACAAGAACCTGACTAAAAATATTTTACGAAATTACTTTTGATTACATCAAATGACTAAAAGTAATATTTAACAGATAATATCGATATTTGCTTTGATAAAAATAAATAAATTATGTTTAATAAATACTAAAATTAAAATGAATAAAAATTACCACCAAAATAATCTCCTTTATGTAATCTATTAACTTCCTTTGGAGGTGAGCCATCCTGAATTTCAGTTAAAATTATAAATAAAATTACAAAACATTGACATTGAATTAATAAATAACAGACAATATATTTCGACAGACTCACTGTCATCGTCGGGTAGATTAGAACTTGAAACTATATAAGGATAAATTACTTTTATTCAAACAAATTTCTTTAGATTTATAAAAACAGACTTGTTGATTATTAGTGAAGTATTTTTACAATATTATATATATATATATATGCTTTTTTTGTGAGAAATAAAAAATGAAGCAATTTCTTTTGAATTACTAATTTTTTCGGAACCGTAGGGTCCCGCAAAAGACGACGCAGTTTGAAGACGACTGATGTAGATAAATTAATTTACTAAAATACTTCACCTATACAACAATATACTTCATATTAGTATTGCTGAATTAAACTGGTTTCATTATAAATTGATTCAAACAATCGAGGTTTAACTGTATTTGATAACCAATGAATATAATGAGTGTGCTTGATAAAAACTTGATTTCAGAAAAATATTACTTATTCTTTGAGCAGTTATTCGAATTTTTGCTATCGCTGATTCATTCTTAGATATTTAAATATGCTATTAATTTCACTTTATGAAAAACTGCATAAAGATCTCATTAATTTTTAAAATTTTGCAGTAGCTCATCATTCATATTTCGTCTGGTAGAGATAATTTAAGAATACCAGACTAAGAATGAGATATTTGACAAAGAAAAGGAAAATAAATTTTACTATTTTTTTTAAAATTTTCCATCAAATTAATAAATTAGCAACGATTGTTATTAAAAAAAATTCCAGATGAAAATGATTCCAGGTGATTTTCAGATGTTGCAATTTTATTAATTGATAACAAAAATTCTGTTTAATTATTTCATTTTTTATTTGTAACTGATTAACAAACACTCAACATTATTATCTGTCTCTAATTTCAGAAAAATATCGTTAATATGCCATGTAATCTTCATCACAGCTAATTAATCTTTTTCTGTGCAAGATTTCCATTATTTTACTCGTATACAAGATTGTTAAAAATAATATGTAATTCCTAAACCTATACAGCAACTTTAGAGAATTATTGATCGAATTTATTTTAATTAGAAACAATTTAGCGTCATACATCAATTGAATTTTATGTAATTTATATTTTTATATAGTAACATTTATTTTTAATAATAATTTTTAAGTAAAAGAACACAAACGAATCTGATTACCCTGAAAAATGTTTTCCTTTCTCTATTTAAATCTCAATTAAACTGTTTTCTTCCTTTTTAAATTAATTTATTTTTGTTTTCGACAAAAATGACAACTTGACTGAGAAAACTTTGTCGAAATCGATAAGTTAATTTTCTTTTAATTTTGACAAAATTAAATTATTTTGTTTTCCTGCCTCTCTAGTTCAAGGAGTTTACTTCTAATTTAATTAATTAATTAATTAGTTTGCATTTCTTTAATAACTTTGTCTATAGCACTAAATTTATTTTGTGTTACTATAATAATGTTCGTCTCTTCCTTTGCTATCCGTTTCCCGAAATATATTAATTTTTTTCAAATTTTAATTAATTTTTTCACTTCAATTATTATTTTTTGAATTTTTTTACATAATGTTTTTAATTATTTTCCACGCAGGTTTCTGTGTATTTGAACTTTACCAATTTCACCAATCTAGACATTTCCAACATAATTATGAAAATAGTCGGTCACTAGAGTAATAAAAGTAATTTAGCTTAACAGAATGTAACATGTAACATTAGTTTATGGATTTTTTAAAACAACTAAAGTAATTCTAACATTTGTATCACGAATAACTCTGACTTCTCCATTTTCGATAAAAAACATTTCCATTCCCGGTTTTCCTTGTTCTAATATCATTTCACTATCTTCGTATGTTCGTGATACAAGAGCATCAGCAACATTAGTTCTATCATAAGAACTTAATTCATCAAGCAAATCGACTGATTGCAATAATCCTTCATACATTTGACGTTTTTTAAACGCATTCTATTAAAACAAAATAAATTTTCATCAAATTTAATATATACTAGAATATTCAAAGTTTAGAATGCAAATTCAAAAAAGTAAAATTTCAAAAGTTTTGACTTATTACATACAAAATACAAATAATAACAAAAAGAATTGTTTTTTTTTGTATTATGTACGTACATAAAATATATACACAAAATTCCAAAAGACCAATTTCCTGTTAATTAAAGAAAATAAAAATAGAACTAGTTATTTTTAATGTATAAGTGAAATAGGAAAACTTAAAATTGTATAATTGCGGAGAACTATTTCCTTGTTTATCAACCATCAAATATGTTTAATAATATCAGTACAAAAAATGTAATTAAAAAGCTCCAATAAAACAATTTCAAGAATAAAATAATAGATTGTAATCATAAGAACTTTGATTTTTATATAATAATAATAATAATAATAATAATAATAATAATAATAATAATAATAATAATAATAATAATAATAATAATAATAATAATAATAATAATAAATACAACTAAACATTTCTAGCAAACAATTTCAATTGATGTCATTTAACGTTTTCATCTCCATCAATGATTGTGTATATTTTTATTCATTTTTTAGGAGTAGCTCTGCATTTTTAATTTGATTGTTTATAACTTGGCAGTCGTTTGTTTGTTGAAATAAAAATAATCATATGAAAATGATCTAATCTGAATATTAACACATATTTTTACAAACACAGCCAGTACACAAATTTATGCTTCCTTTATACACTATTCACCGCTTTGTGTAAATCATTTTTAGCTTTAATTTCAAAATTCGATTTTGAAAAAAGAATTCATAACAGTTTAATTACATGATTAATTTATCTTAATGTCGAATTTATTTATTATTATTGAAACCTCTAGTTAAGTATACAATTCAACTGAAAAACAATTGGAAAAAATCAAAATGCATAAATTTTAATTTTTAATTTTAACTTACAACTTTATTATACGTAAATGTTAAATTGAGTTAATTTGCTCTAAAAAACAATTACATGTTGTGCGTAAATTATTTGTATATACCTTTTCTTTATATGCTACAAATTCAACTACGATTTCCTGCTTTTTTGCTAACCATCATTTCCAAAAATGTTTATCAGTAGAATCTCATACATAAAATAGGATTAATTGGACGGTAATTCATGGATAAATGGAATTGTAATGCATGTATCGTGAATAATTGGTATAATTGTCAGATATTAAAATTCCCATTTATATACTTCTTCAACAGGTTCACATTTAGTAATTTGAAAAATACAAAATATTATTATTTGGAATCCCATTATAATTTATACGATAACGTTTTTAGACCATAATTTAATGATAATTCTAAAATAGTTCTAATCAAAATTAATATAAATAAATTATATTCTATATGATCATATTTTGGCCTTGGAAATAATTGAAGTACTATTGGAGAACAATGAACGGATCATCTCAAATAAGGTAAATATGCCAATGACTTAACTTTTGGGCCTGGTTTTAGAAATCATACAGTAAATGCTTTCTCAATTGTCCAGAAAACCAATCAATTAAATCTTCTTAAATCTACCATCAACTCATACTTTTATTATTTCCAAAAATATTTTAATCTTTCTAATGAAATTAAACTCCTCCAAAAAATACTTCATGATCATAAAGCAAAAAAACTTAATTAAATTAATTCTTACTCTTGTGTCCGAGTTAATATGAATATTCGGTGAAAATATTTTACTAACAGGAAGTTTGACCAAAAATTTGATTTGAAAAAAATTGCAATAAAAAAATCTTGTACTTAATTTCTACATTAAATTTCATAAAAATATCCTCTTTAGTATATTAACGTATTAACCTGAGTAAATTTGATTTCATCTCCTTATTATGAAAATTTCCGAAGAATTTCAGTTTTATATCTGCACCCTTTCGGTTAATGGCTACATCCTTGTATTATTTTCAGCTTTCTACATCTTAATGTTTTCGAGATAATTTTCTTTGGAATTGAAAAATTGGGATTATTATATTTAACACTACGTGGTGCACCCAATAAGTAGTGAGACTCATAGAAATAAATAGATATATTTTATATTTACAATAAGCAAGGCATATGGGGTTTAGTTCTCCAAATAACTTACATTTGCAATAACACATTTCTTCAAACATGTAATCAGGTTTTGGAAGGCGATTTTGAAAAAATGCTGAAACTTTAAGGCGATGAAATGCATTACTCCATAGTATTTTCGTGGCAAGCTGCTGGCCTTGTAAGGATTTCTAGACTGTAGGAAGAATGGGAAGCACGCTAAGTTCCAAACGTGTCCATTGAAACAATATTTGTCGTATAAGTAATAGAACCAATGCACCATACTTTTCCTTTCTAAGCTTTATTGTTTCTTGCATCAGTTTGGAGTAGAAGGGGTTGTTAATTCAAACCCCACTTACTGCAAAATCAGTCATAATAATGCAACTGGCATCCCAAAACACACTAAACATGAGCGCCTTTCAGTGACTTATTGATAAACTGATACTTCTTCCCTTTTTAATATCTGTTTAGACTGGAACATATAATGAAAGTGGTGACTAATCCATGGTAATAATATTATCCAAAAAACTCTTCATCATCGTCAAACATATCAATGTACTATAGACATTGGTTTTACATATCAGAAGTTATAAAACGTGATACGAAACGAGAGCATAACTTTCTTATACCATTTTCAAAGAATTAGTTGTACAAATAGTAAATTGTTGTTTTTAATGGGCCCTCACAACCGTAAACAACAGTAAGCTATGTAGTGACGTCTCTATTCTTGATTTTCATAAAGAGAAAATGAATGACATGGCGATATTTCTTAATTGAGTAATAACTGATTGAAAAAAATACAAGTTCATTTACCTAATTACACGACTGAATATAAAATATTTACAATTTAGTTAATTTTATTTATTTACTTCTAAAAGAGTCTCCTACCTGTTATGTACATAAAATTTAAAAATTTATTTTAGGGCTTTAAAAAGAAACAATTCTTAAATATTAAATTTGCATATTTAATGTGACATAAATTAAACAATTTTGATGATTTATGTTTTTAACACGCAAATTTTTAGACAAGATTATTTCAAAAAAAATTCAATCTATTAATTTTATTACAGAATAAAATAAAATTATTTTTCACAAAAAATTAATGAACTATTTTAGTGTTTTAATAATGATAAATTAGACTCGTTACTCTGTTAAATTATAACTAGCTAGCTACCAATTAAATTAATAAAGCAATTTCATTGAAGCATAGCGTCTTAAAATAAATTTCCGCTATTTAATGTAATTTCATAATTTTTGAGACAAATATCGAGAACCACACACACATATATATATATATATATATATATATATATATCAATCTTCAAAATAATTACTATTAATAAATTATTATTTGTAATTTTATTAAGGTAACAAAAAATCGTATAAAAATGTCGAATTTTTGATGACAAATTATAACCTTTAAAATCTTCAACTTATACGCCGACTAAGTTTTCTATAAGCAATTTTCCATGATTTCATGGCTGAAGAAATGATGAAAAATATCAGATTACACAAACAAAGTTTCCGACGACGATCAACAACTTTAAGTGGTGTATGGAGACTACGATCTTCTTCTCGTAATTGAATTTGTAGGGGCTTATTTGGTGAAAATATTTTACCTGTATTTTATTACAATAAACCATGTTTAACCTTTAAAATGAAGATTTAAAATAAATACAATATGCTATTGCTTAAAGAGTAATTCTTATTGTCCTTATTTATTCAATTAATTATTGCCTATCATCACTCTAGGTTAAAATCCTGCCTGTAGTTGAATAAGAAAAAAAAATCAAAATCAGAAAAAATACATTTATAAAATATTTATGTAATTATTATAGTAGAGTTTTAATTGATAATCATCATAAAATAAATATGAACACAATTAATTATTTATTATATAACTTAGAATATACTGAGACTAAATTATCAAAACATGAATAGCATACAATAATGAAAGGCGCAAATTTTTTATATATATGACTAAAAGTCACTGAAAAGTCCTTGACAGGAGATAATGCTCAGAGAAAAAGGTCGGTATAGATATTTCAGGCCTGAAAATTGACCTCAACTTATACAGTGTCTTAAAATCATAAACCATTTCTGTTATTATTTGTTAATTTATAGCTCTTAGAATAGCTTTATAGAATGCATTTGTAATTTTTTCCCAGTAAGGATTTTAGAGACTTAGATGTAAAAAAAATCATAAATTGTGTTTTGGATTTCAAAAATTAGAGAATTTTTAAATGATTTTCATTATAAATTTATCTAACATGTTATCAATAAAATACATTTTGGAATATAAATCGTAACAGATGTCCACAAAATAATAGATATGTACTTTGAGAACTATATGTCGAAATGTTTTCCTGTCCATTGCCCATAAAATTCCATTTGTCACTGAAATAATAGTAGCAGCACGAGGAGTGTTATACATCAGTGCTAATTCTCCAAATGAGCCAGTATCAGAATAATTACCAATTTTACTACCATTAACAAAAATATCAAACATTCCCCTAAAAATATGTATAGTATATAAAATAAATGCAATTCTTAACTTTTCGATAACATAAAAATCATCTCCTCCGTCTCCTTGAACAATAACCTTTTGATCTGATTCAACAACAACTTCTCGCATTGAATCAATGACTTTTCCACGTTGTTCCTGTACAGCAGATAAACAAATTTGTTTAAATGGTGAATATCATATTTACATCATCTAAACTTCTAAATAAAAATATTGGTTTAATGGCTTCAACTAGTCTAGATCTCTGAGCATCAGTTTTAGAATAAATAACAGGTAAATCTTCGTCGTCTTCCTTTTCTGGATCAAAACTTTCTGCGGCCACTGCATTATTATTTTTAAGACAAAACAACAAAATGAAAATAATTTTTATCCAAAATTTATTTTCATAAAAATTGACATCTAAAAAAACAACCGGTGCTCACTTAAACGCAATGTTATTTTTATTACCCAAAATTCTTCAACCTCAATCATTAGCAACAAGTTTTACATAACTTGTTGGATAAAATTTCAATAATCCATTCAGATATATAACAATATTAATTTTCTGTGTTTTCTATCTGGAATTTTGATATTTGAAAGTCTTTAGTTATTTTGTATTAAGAATTGTCAAAAGGTTAAACGTTTGTTTTATGCTATATTTTATTATATTACATAAAAATGATTGTATTTCCATTTCTATATGATCATCATGCAAAATAGGGATAAATAATAAATAAATACTTAGAAATAGATCACATTAAGGATATTTTTAATGTATATTTTATAATAGTTTTAGAAATATTATGTTTTAAAATGTTGAAGATACATTTTCTAATACTTTTAAAACTATGGAATATGTATACAATACTGGATTCCGATATTATATATCCTTGATTCCTAATCCTTCCATCGAAATTTTTAGCATCCCTAAGAAAACAATGTAAAAAATAGTGGTTTACAAAATTTATTGATAGCAATAAAAAAATCGCAAATGCCCCCATTTTCTCAAAGTTAATTTTCTAATATCTCTTTACAGTATTCATATATAGTAACTCCAGGTTATAGTAAAACACTAAAAAAATAGTAAAATGAAAAAAAAAATTTACTTTAACCAATAAAATTTATATACCACATAAGCGGCAAGGCCACGTAAAAATTATACGGAAACTAAAAGCAAAGTTATTGATTTTGAAAGTGCATATGGTTTTTATTTATAGAACACATTTATTTAAACAAATTTATAGTAACTAAAAGTATGAATTACCGCTTTGACGTCGACCTCTTTGAACTTGTTTTTCTAAATAATTTCAATAAATAATTAATATTAAATAATAATATTAATAATAATCGGTAAAAATAAATAAAATATATAATTTACTTTAGAAATTTTTAAACTTTAGAAAAAACTTAGTAAAATCAATTAAATTTTGCATGTTTATTCAAATTCAAATTAACACGTACAATTTATAATTTAATAAATCCAGATCATTGACTGAAATCTCTTAGAATGACATTATAATCAACTGGCATAGTATATATTTTATATATAATTTTATGAATACTTAATTTTAACTTTTACGAAATACATAAGAAACTAAAAGCAAATTTATTGATTTTGAAAGTGCATTTTCGTATATATTTTCCACAAATATAGACGTGTCCCTGGAATCATTATGATCATGGCTAGGTCAGCTACATTTACTTGTAAACATAGTCAAATGTCGCTATCGCGTAGATAATATTCATTAATTTTCTATTTAGTTTTTAAAAAGTTATGTTCATATTTTAGTTAGTAAATCGGAATGTTACAAAACATATAATGCTTTAGGATTTATTTTGTTTGACATGAAAAGTTTCTTAGATATCATAAAGTCATTTTCAGAAAAATTTTTTTTAAATATGTTTATATATTCAGATTTTCAAATTCTACTTGTGCTTCATTTTATAGTATTAACACAACTTTCATTAATATTTAAGTTTTTAAATATATTGTATACCAGAATTAACTATCGACTTTAGTAAAATTGACGAGTTTGTAAAACTCATGTTTATTATTGTTCCAGTATATGTTTAATGTGTTATTTAATAATGTATTTATAATTTTGTCATGTTTAATCGCTGTTAATCATAAATATAAAAAGTTCTAAACTATTTCATAATCACATTTTCATCTAGTATCAAATTGCGATTAATAATGAAAACATATGAAAAGGTTAAGTAGCTAGGACTTGTGCTCCACAGGGTGAACCTTAACCCAATACAATTATTTAATAAAAAATCTGAGAACGCTAAAAATTGTTAACTTAATGCATGTCTTTAATATGTTCAAACTTTCCTGAGAAGCCATCAATTTTTGACGCCTCCAGCTATTAAATAAACATGTCAATGATTTAATTAACGGAAAGCGCCATTCAAACACACGCTTTTTATATATTTCGACAGATTCACTGACTTAAAGTTAAAAACCAATCAAAAACATAGAGATTTAATTTATATATTCAAACCAATTGTTACTTTTAAATAATTTAATATATTTTTGTTTAAAAATTTTAAATCATTTAAATTAACTTTTACAATTATATTTTATTTAAAACACCAAACATGGGTACAACATCTTTATGATTTTCAGAAGCCCATGCATATTTGATGGTTGCAACCCTACTGGACAAATATATCTACCCACCTCTTAATCAAAAGGTTTATACTTAATCAAACTATTCAGCATTATTTGCAGGAACTCTACATCCTTAAGGAAACAATTTTCCATTTTTCAGAACAATTTTCAATTTCACAAACTGAGAAGCACTAAACACATCATTCAACTTATTCACATACAAATCACGATATAAGAATAACTAATCCATTTTTTTATAAAACTTACAAACAATAATGTTCTTATATATTTATCCTTATATGTAATATTTATTTTTGCATTTAAACATTGTGTTTTATATTATAATCAAATATGTAATAAAAAACACATTGTCAGATTATAATAATTTAAAAGTAAAAAATACAATAAAATGCAATATATCAAGTAGTATAAAACACGACAAAACAATACACTTTAAGAACTACACTACACAAACGGTCCTTCCGTCTTGAAAATGCAAAACCTCTAAAGAAGTACTGAACGGACGATTTATTTTGGAATAAAAAAGCTTACAGTTATGTTAGCAAGTAGAAGCACACAAATATATATCAGTTCTTAATTTATTTAGCAATATGACTCTTATTAAATATTTTTCTAAATTAAATTCGAGGCAAAGAAATTTACCTTAAAATATTTTAGTAAAGAAAAATGCATAACTTCAAAACTACATCAAAGGAAAATTAAGTATTTCATGCTTAAGGTGATTAAAAAATTTCAGGAGAAAATATTATTTTAAAATACAGTAGTGACAACATTCTATATGTATTAAATAAATGTAAAAAATTGTAAATAATCTTCCATATTTTCATACTAAAACTAATATGGTTGTATATATAGGCACGTAAACTTTTATGATTGATTTGATGTATATAGTCATTTCCGAATTCGACTGTGAAAACTACGCAATTAGATTAGCAAAAGTAATTTGAAATTTATTCAATTATTCATAAATAATTTTTAATAAAATGACTTAAATTGATAAAAACTTGTTTTTAAAATAAAAATAAAATAGGGTAACATCAAAACATTTTAAATATGCGCATTTCCTTTTTATTCTATTTAATCAATTGACATAAAATATAAAATATAATTTTCTCAAATATAATAAAATTGATCAAATAATTTATCCAGAGACAAAGTAATTATGGAAAGTACATAATTAATAAAATAAACAAAATAATTTCAAAATATTATTTGGTTTTCGTACGTAAAACTTTCTATGTATTATGAATAATCAATTTTAAAATACAGGTCACAGCTTCGAACTTCTTTATTCGAGTATAAAAATAACAGTGAATATTATATGCTGGAACGACATACTGCTGAAATAACAAGTTCAATGCCAAGTGGTAATTTTGTATTATTAGCCAAAATATAATTTTCTGAATTTACATTTTGATAGAAAAACGATTCAATGATATTTATCTGTATTATTATGTTTATTTGTTTTTATATCTTAAAATTCTTCAACTTTAACTTTATAGTATCTAACCGTTTTAAAATAGTATCTCTTGAATAAAATGTAAGATATTTTCGGATCTTAGGATCATAGTTCTCTTCAAACTATACTTGACATATTTGGAATTCATATATTTGAACTAATTTAAAAAATATGAGAGAAAAAAACAGATGAGCGGTCTATATGTTATTGAATTTTTCAAAAATATATCCAGTTTTAATTGTAGGAATATATTTGCATTTGTTGTACAGACACCCGAATGGCGTTATTGAATTAAATTTTGACATATTTAACCGATTTTGATTTTATTTGTAAACTAAAAATAGACATTGTAAAATAATTTTATTTGAATTTACTTTAGAGTTGCATTTACAATATAAAACTGAAAGGTAGTTTATGTGCTTTTACGTCACTTTGAAAACTTTCTAACGAAGAAAACATTGAATTTTAGAATAAAATCAAATATTTTTGATAATAAGAATTAATATTTTCTACAAAATAAGGACTTTTTTTGTTTTTCACCTCTGATTTCTTTGTGACATAATATTTTCTACAAAATTTGACCATGAATCAGATTTATTTAAGGTATTCACGAATTTTCGGCACAGCCATTTTCAAGTGAATATAAAATCAAATATGAAATCACTTGAAAAAGGCTGTGCCGAAAATTCGTGAATACCTTAAATAAATCTGATTCATAGTCAAATTTTGTAGAAAATATTATGTCACAAAGAAATCAGAGGTGAAAAACAAAAAAAGTCCTTATAATAAGAATTAAGTTAATTTCAGTAAGTTTTCTAATTTCAGGATCAAATATTAGGCCGAGTGCTTCATTGTTTTAAAACAAAGAGCATTTGGTAATTTAAAAAAAAAATTGTTATTTAATATATTAGAATACTATTAAATTCATATTTAAACCATTACTACATAATTTATTACACGAATATACACTAGCAATAATAAACAATTAAATATATATACTGTTGAATCTAGAAATAAAATAACATAGTTTTTTTTGAAATGTTGTTTAGTTTTTTGGCGGAATTGTGAATTTAAAAATGGTTTTGAATTGTGGTCAATGTTTTTGATGATTTGTAGTTGGAATTATTTTACAATTAAATTTACCTAAATAAAAATTGACTTATTTTCTTTCAATATAATGAATAGAACAATCTATGAAGTGATTGAATATGAGGACATTTGCAGAAATATAGATGAATCAGTTGTTATGAATGATAAAATCGCCCAAGGAGGTTACGGAACTGTTTTCAAGGCACATTCGTTTCATGAGCAGTATGCATTAACAAATCTGTGTGTCAACAACGAAGACAAGCTATTCAATTGCACCCGGAAAATATTTAGACAAAAAAAAGACATTTAAAAAAGATGACGATAGCCCAGGTGAGGGGCTCCAATTATCCAACCTAATCACACAACAGGGAAAGATGAGGAGCTTGGAGGAGATTTAGTCAAGGACAAAGCGAATTACCTTTCATTCGGAGCTACAGGTCTCGAGATAACGGAAAATGACATGTCTCCGCCTACCGTATCAATTTCCATTCATAATGAACAGCGTCAAGAAATGGACATTTGTATGTTATTTTATTATCTGTAGATAAAAATGGATAATTGTACGTAGTTTTATATTGTAGTTTTTAATTTTTGTAATATCATCCTCCCCTCCCGAAAGTTTCAAAGTAGATTGTGTAGCACGAAAAGCTTTTTGAATGGGGGGCATGTGATACCCAAATGTCATTATGAAATGGAGGAGTGTTACTATGGACCCCAACACTCTTGTAGAATGCCAAACCTGGGTAGAAAGGAGCAAATATTTATAAAAACGCTGTCGGGGAAAACTCTAGCGTTAGAGATGGAAACCAGTGATACTATTGAAGATTTAAAGTCAAAAATCCAGGAAAAAGAAGGAATTCCACATGATCGGCAAAGATTAAGTTTCGCCTGAAAACAATTGAACTATGGCAATGTAAACTGATGTTGGAAGAGGTTACTGGAAGTGATCTTGTTTTCTCCAAATGCTTTATTTATTTCACATTACTGTAAACAATCTAATTCTTATCTCTTGTAACAATTCGCTTTAAATATAGTTTTACATTATTGCGTTTCATTTTGAATTGTAAGCCAATATTCGATTGACAGTATTTTTATCACATTGGTAGCTAACTTTAATAGTAAAGTATTTAAATATTAGTTAACCCATAAAATTTTTTTTGTCATATTTTACTAAAAAATATTAATTAAAATATATAATTCATAAAAAATAAATTTAGAAAAATAAAAATTGTTTAATTTTTTTTACTGTTAGGAATTAATGGGTTAAATCCGAAAAATTAAGTTTCATCAGTTTCTTTTTCAGAGAAATTCCTGGTGTCTAACAATGCTTTTATTTTCTTTGAAGATTTTTAAATTTAAAATTTCTGTTGATTTTTAAAAACTCCTAATTTTCATTATTAAATTTTTTATTTATAATATTGAATAATAAATGGCATTTTATGTGTCAACCAAAAATAAAATATACTAATATTTGTATTTGATTGAATGATTGTGTTTCATTTGTGTTATTTTATTTGACTTTTATTTCTCACAAAAGTATATTTTTCTTTAAAATTTTTAGCGCATCAATTTTTTTCTTAATTTTAAGTTTAAATTATTGAAGAAACACAGATTAGTGTTATAATCATTTGTAAACATTGCTTGCGATTTTAGTTATTAATTTTTTTTGATGTATTTTAAATTATGACAAGTATTGTATTCAACTGGCCTCGATTTTATCTTTAATCGTTTTAAAATAAAATAAATTTAATTATAGTTCTCACTATATTTCATTTAATAGAAGGTACTATACCGATTTTTTAAACAAAGCAACATTGGTAGAGTTGAGAATGGTTAATATAGAAAAACTTTTTAAATAAGAATTAAAAATATTCCTCTAATCATTAACAACATATTATAAAAATGAATTTTTAATAAATATTTAACTAATTTCTCGAGAAAGTTGAATAGCCACATCAATATACCAAAATCATATGTACTACTTGATCACTATACTTCAATTTTACTCTTTGAATTTTCTTTTTGTTATAGGTGATTATTGTGGCAACTTTTGCAACTTATTATTAATCTTAATAACACCAATGATTTTAAGACTGGAATTTTAAGCCGAATTATTTTTCACTGTATAATATTTCGGTAGAAGTCGAATAATTGACTCAAAATGAAAATGAATAAATTTTTAGTTTAAAGGTTTTTCTTTTAATATTTATACAATATTTCGTTGATGCAGATTTTTATTGAATAATGCAAATTATATTGAAATGTGACTTTTTTGCAACATTTAAGTTGCCATTGTGATTATATTCAAGATTGTTCTATATAAATATAATTTTAATTTATCTGTAATTAAATCTATTAAATATTTGAAATAAAATTTTAAATTTACTAAATAAATGATATTTAACTTAATACCGTCACTTCATTTATAAAAATTCGTTTTGACCTGGATGTTAGAAGACTTTGGAGACATAAGATTTATTATATAAAAACAAGTGAGTAACTCCCACTATGAAATTATTATGTTGTAAGTTATGAGCAAGATGTGCACATGCATACATAAATCAAACTTTTGACATTCAGACAATTTCAACATACACACATACATGCATATTATATAATTTAGAATATCTATTATTTACAGTTATCCTACACTAGCTGTGCAATTTATAGTACTCCTTTAATGCATTTGAAATTTTATATAATTTTTATTGTTGATTTTGTAGATTATTTTTCTTTGATTGTATTCAAATTTTGGGTTTGACACAAAAAATCATTAAAAATATTTATTTAGTACATAAATTTCAAAATTTATAATTCATTTTAAAACTTCATAATTTGACCTAATTTCTGTTAGAATAAATTTCGTGACCCACTTCATATTTTTATGATTTATTGTGATTTTGATTTCCTCAATGATTTTCTTATCTCCATCTTAATTTAAAATAAAATGGATTTTATACTTGTTTAGATATTTTAACATCAAGTATATTTTAAACTAGGTATTTGATGGATTTCATTTGTAATGGGAGCCCCCTCACCTGGGGTATCGTCATCTTTTTTAGTGCGCGGCCCTCCGAAGAGAACCACGCTCTGCTGCCATGTTGGATTTCATTTTTAAACCCTACCTCGTGATTGCTTCTCATTTGTTTAACAATGGTACTTTTTTACCGCTACTTTGGGCACGCGTGCCATATATTCGCCGTCAATGATATAGATGAACAAAACATATTTTTAGACTTGACATATACATATTTTAAGCATATTAAATTCGTTTAATTATTGGTCGATACCAATACTACCAAAATACGGCCTTTTTTTCAAAATACAGCCTTTTTTAAAATAAAGAAGAATTTTTTGAACATAAAAAATTGTTAGAAATAGGGATCCTTAAAAATACAATAGAAAATTTATGGATGCTACTTAAACAGTCGTTCAGAAGAAAATTTCTTCGATCTCGAAAAAATCTCGAACTATATCTGCAGAATTCTATACCAGGCATAAATATCGTAAAATATAAGAATGGCATGTTTACATTAATTTGTGAAACTTTAAATCTGCTAAAAACTGTTAAATAAATTTTTTTTAATATATTTTTTAAGTTTAAAGTACCTATGTTTATAAATATTTATTGTGTGATTCTTAAGAAATTAATAATAAAATTCTTTATTTTTAAAAAAAGGCCGTATATAGCGATCTAACCGTTTTTACCTATTTAAAACATATTTGCGACATTGCTTTTTTCAAGTTTTTAAACTGAAAAACTAAGACAACCTCTCCATTCAGTAGTTTTTCACCTACTATATATGCAGATAACTCATCAAAAATTTCAATTTTTTAAAGTGGGTCTCAGTCCACAAATGTTTTAAGCAATATTTTAATTAATTCACTTGCTATTTATAAATTTCAAGTTAAAATAAAATCGCTGAATGGGGAAATACTTAATATTTCAACTACTTTCAAATACATCAGAACCACTAAGTTTATGTAGTTAATTTCATAACAATATAATTGCCTTTCAATATTTATAATGCGCTTTTAGTGATAAATCGAAGTAAGCAATGAATGCAGTACTTTTATTATAAACACGCATAGTAATGTTTATATCTAGTTATTAGATAAATACTTAAATTATAAATAAGTATATTTTCCAGTTTTAAATTATTCTTATGTGTAATTAATAATAAGCTGTGTCATACAAATATTTATACTTAATAATATTACTTAATAAAACCATGCTGTTATAAAACGTGTTCTCATAATTACAAATTCTATATTCTACCTTGAGCAAATGATACGAACTGTTTCATCTCCAATGTGTTTGAAAAATGGTGGTACTTGAATTCCTTTTGTATACTTAATTGCCCAGGGCGACATATCTAAATTTCAAGCTTCCATCATCTTTTTTATTTTTAATGACATGCCAGATTTCTGCTATTTTACTAATATTCATTGTTATTCATTTTCGGTATTCACAATTTAAAACTCAAATTATTAATAATTTTCCTTAACGACTTACTTTCTACCCTTTTATCTTATATGAAATCAAATAGTTCTTTTGTATATATTCTAAAGCAAGTATTTCAAAATCGCAGCCAGTGCGCCGTATGCGGACCTCAACAAAGATTTTTGCGGCCAGCCAACAAATGTAATGATTATTAAAATATTATTAAAAATTTTATTCAATAAAATTTAAGAATTTTTTCTTTGTACATACGTAAACACACACATTTATTTATGTCTATAATTATTATAAAATATTTAACATTCATTCATAAGCACAACAACAAAAAGCAAAGGTTGATCAATGCACAACAAAATACACAAGCAGCTGTATACATGCATATACATTTCTATTAATTTGCTGATGCATATTTGCATTTTTATTAATAATAAACGTTTTAAACTTAGTGAATTTTTCTGTGTCCCTTCACAAGTCTAAAGACATGGGTTGAGTTTGACAAGCCTGTTCTAGAGAAACATTCGTAAAGGTAAATTTAAGAAGATACTTAATTAATTGTATTTAGCTATTAGACATATAGGAAATGTATTCAATCATTCATTCTAGATCATTAAACATTCGTCTAATAGTTTACTGACTTCCGACACTTTTGTGAAATAGTCAACAAAAGATTGCTACGGCGATACGAATAAAAAATCCAATTATATGTATTACTGGTATAATTATAAATATACAGAAAGACCGTGAAGTGGTCAATATTTATTAACAGGCACTAAATTTATCAATTTTGTTGAAATAAACAATAAATAGAACAGCGTAAAACAGAAATTTTATTTACTTATTCAATAGATTTTGTTAAAATAACGATAAATTTTAATTACTTATTTTGTTTCATGAAAATCATGAGAATATAATTAATAAATTTATTAAAATACTTAAATAAAGATTAAAATCATGCTAATTCTAAATTGACTGATTCGTACAACCAATTTATCACAAACTTGATTTAAAATTTTACAAACTATCGAAATTATAAAAGCTTCATTAAAATATAAAATATTGTTACATAATTGTTGGGGATAACGAATAAATACAATTAAATGAAGTATCACAGCATTTATAAGAAATTGGTGCGTATTTCACTATACACTAGTTAATTTATATTTATTTTAATCGAAAATTTAATTAAGCTTTATTAATAAAACTACAAAATTAAATTAGTTATATAATATACATAAAATAATGCAATTTTCATTATAAAACCAGATTGATTATTTTATTTTTGCAACAGTAAAATATTTTGAAACAACTTTAATCAAAATATAACCACCATCATCATCATAACCAATAAGTTCTCATGAATTTTGAACACATTCCAGATAAAGATAGTAAATAAAAATATGTACAACACGTATTTGCCAAATGATTTGCAAGCCTTCATTATCAAAAGTGTACAACACACTGCCATGATTTTGTTTATGTTAATTAACTAATCCGAACAAATAATCGTTTTACTGAAACAATTATCAAATTATACTGAGAATAAAATTCAATATACCTTAGATTCACGCATGATTATTACTTTAACAATCAAACCGACAAATGATGTTAATTAATATATTCAAATCTTATAAAAAAGAATAGTACAGTAAAATCTCAGTGTCATAAAGTGTTGACAATTTTTAACCCCATATAAAATAAGCAATAATGATTATAGAATATTATGAGTCAAATCTTGATTCATTTTTAAGAACTTTATTTATTCAGCAAAATAGCTATAAAATTACCGAAAATTTACAGTAAATAAAAAAAGTTATTGGTAACTACAATGATATGCACTGTAAACTGGCCTATAATAAACTAGAATACCGACACGTTAACAAGGTTATTAGAGGTGAACTCATTTGCTCAATTCTATTTAAACAGTGATTTTCGAAGATTTTGTAGAATTTATATACATCTGACCTTACCCTAGGGTCAATTATTCAATTATTTCATAATCAAAATACGTTTAATTAAAATATTTATAAAAATTAAAATTTCAAATAGTATGAAAATAACTTTTAAAACAAGAGTTTTTAGTAGTATAGATTAGTTTTTCTGGTTTGTTGCAGTTTTTTTACATTGATATTATTAGATGCTTGCTCAATTTCGTTATACATAACATATAATATTTGTAAATAACTAAATGAAAGCAAAAAATTAGTAGAAAAGATCAATCAAGATAAAAACCAACTAGAAAAAATTAACTAATATTGTTATACAAATAATTTTCCTTAATAATTTTATGTACCTTTTCAACTTATTTCTGCATTTATCATACACGCCTGAATATGGTTTGTCATTAGTGAAATAAAATATTTACTTCAACTAAATTCTGTTGTATTTTTTATAGGTTAAACTGAGATATCTGGCATTAAAAATGAAAAAAATAGGTTTGGTAACTCGTGAATTTCTTTGACAAAAAACACACTTTACACATTAATATAATTTTGAAATACATGGTTTAATAATAAAAATAATAATACTTGGATTTAAAGTGAAAATAAAATGTTAGCATTAAGACGCCTAAAATTTAGAATATCATTAAAAAAACATACAAATTTTAAATCTTTTATTCATATAAACCACACAAATTACGTTGAAAACTATTTTTTAAAAAACTGAAAGAATTAGAATTGAAGGGCCGAAAAGTTCAATTATTTTTCATTAATTGGTTAATCGAAATAAAAGAATTTCAATAAAATAATAAGACTTATTACAACGAGACTACAACAAAAATAGCGCAAAACAAAAGAATTATAAATATTAATTATTAATCCGCCAACTTCATAAATTTAGAAGGAAATTTTTTAAGACTTATAATTTAAAATTTCATAATAAGTTTTGCATGAGCTATAAAAGAGGTCGGGAACCTTTGCTGTAAATTAAATTGCCATAACATATTTTAAAATGTAAATTATAAGCACTAAAAAGGACACCCACTAAGATTACTACATTAAAGAAAACTAATAAGAATAAAAAATTAGTACAATTTTTTTTTGTGGCTTTTGAACTTGAATCTTCTCGGCCAGCTTGTTTAGTGTTCTTAAGTCGTAAAAAAGATTTTAAACTTTCATTATTAATTCTGTTTAGGTACTTATATTTTTATAATGTTCATTGATGTGAAAAATTGTTCACAATTGTATGTTGAACCAAAAAGTGTTAGAAAACCAAAAGCAAGCTTTCTGGTATTTAAATAACTAACTGGAACTGAGTTCCCACATCTGAATATTATGTTCTGATATGTTTCTTGTGGTGACTGGTTTATTTAAACTTCTGTTTGCCAAACATTTCTTGATGATCTATAGTGTATGTTAGGTAAAACAATATTTTTAAAACATAGTGCTGTTTCGTTCGACATATAATCATCACGGGCAACTTATGCCGGTCAGTCGCATTTACACACCCCATTACGGTAATCCTCTCCTGACTATTTTTTCTACCAGGTGCGTTCTTTTCTCTATTTGAAACTAACGTTTTTGAATTAAGGTTTTTAAATACTAGCCAGTTTCGTCAGCATTATAAATCTGTTCGTGCAGAATTTGCAGCTCCTCTAGTTTCATTTTGAACTTTTCAATAAATGCAGACATAGCGGAATGATTTGCTGATAATTTTTCACCACAAATTTTAAGAAGTCGAATTGAGTCCCTTCTTTTAAATTTTTGAATCCAACCATGACTGGCCATAAATAAAACATCACAATTCAAATTTCTATGTAGTTCTAGAGCTTTAATTTGCAGGATTTTATCTGTGACAATCTTATGATTAAGTCGCTCATTTAAAAATCACAGATAAAGAGCCTTTTTAACTTTAGGAATTTTGACGGCGGAAATTCTCTTGATTTTTTTTGCAGACTGTATCATCTCATTTGTGTAATTTCTTAAGTTTTCCTTATTGGTACATATTTTCGAAATTGTACTTTTGTTTACCTTATAACGTTTCGCATTATCTTCTAATGGATCCAAAATTTTACATTTTTCATCTAGCGATAATTTTGGTTTTCTTTTACTCATAGTGACTGGGATATACTAAATTTTAAATAATATATTTGACAAATTAATTTTAAAAAAACCACAGTTTGCGAAGGTTGCTTTTATTGAATAAAATTTTGAAATTGAATATAATTATATTTCTTTTTCGGAGAATTGCTTTTAGTGAAAAGTTTCTTTTTATGGGGTTTCTTTTTTTGAATCTTTACTGTAATAATATCAGCAAATATTTTAGAATCTGATATCTATAAATTTAAGCTTGTTCGATAATTTCTGAAAACTTTCAAAATATAAAACTTAAGCTTCACAAATATCTTTGAAAAACACTTCGAGTTTTAGTTCAAAACTAAGAATTGATTCTATATTTCCTTTTCCTTGAAATTTCAATTTTAACTTGCTAAAATGTTCGGTAACATCAAGCAAGCTATAGAATATTTAAATTTTAAGTTTTATCAGTTTTTTCTCATAATTTGTAGTGTTTAAAAAACAAGTACTTCTTCCAAACACTATGAGAACCGTTTTAGTACTAAAACCCTATATATAGTATCCAGCTCTTCTAAAAATGTAGCAAATAGGCTGTGATTCAACGCTCTAACCTTGATGAAATTTAGTATTGGTGCAACCACATCCATTATTTTTTTCAGGTTTTTTATCACTCCCAAATTTGTGTACAAAATTTTGTCTTTCAATATATTGACGGGTCAACATTCTAACAAAATTACTTAATTGTTCATTGAATTCTAAATTTAAAATATAGATGTACATAAAACCCGCCATTAATTTATATTTAGGAACCATTTTCATTTTGATATTAATAGAAGCTTTTACTGTTAATAAATTTAAAATTTTTGATTTTCATAATTTATTTTAACTAAAATTTCTTTTAATTATAGATAATTTCGAACATTGTATAAAACAAATTTATAGTTTATGAATCTTCGGCACTAAATAATAAATTTTTAAAAATTAATAAATTTGAATACTTTCATATCCATAATTATGAAGCAATATTTTTTTATTTTTTCAGAGATAATACTAACCATGAATGCTTCTAGGAATTTCTACATTTTTATGATTAATTGTCCAAGAGTTGCTATGAATATTTCCCATTATATAAAATAAAAAACAACACAATAAAAAGCTCAAAATTTGGTAACAATTACGGTAAAAGTAAAATAAACTAAGTACTATATATATATATATATATATATATATATATATATATATATATATGTACATATTTATAATAGCATAACTGTTACGATTTTTACATTGCACAAATGTAATAAAATATGCTGAAGCAAATAATTTCTATGCTGAGCAGATATTTTCAATGTTATTTAATGACAAATCCGAAAGCGCACATCAGACTAAGATGAAGTACAGACTCAGTATAATCAGCCAACAGCATTGTTTTTCATTTGAGCTGCAAATTAAACAGAAACATGAAATTTCACTGCATAATTTGCATAGGTTTGTTTGAGAAGTTGATTCTCTGTGTGTGGATCTTCATGTGTGAACAAATTTTGATTTTTTAAAAATATATGGAGAAAATATCTCAGAAAATCACAATGCACTTTTTTTTAATTATTTAATAAATTTTAAACCAACGGGGACTTTTTTTCTAATTAAATTTATTTTATAGTTTATATATTTTTAAATTAATATTTCACGTCATCCCATATTTTTCATATGCGAGGTAAAAAAATTATTATATTTCGCATAATTTACAATTTTAGTTTTAATTATGTTATAAATTCGATAAAATTGAATTCTTGGCTTGTGTATTCTTTTTGGAAAGAATCTAGGTACTTAAAAAACTAATAAAATGTCCAAAAATGAAAGAAAATCTTAAAACGACTTTTCATTCAAACTCATTTGAAAATATTTTTGAATTTGATATTTAAATTAAAATACTCAATTACATTTGGAACAAACAATCTAGTGAAAATGACTACCTTGAAAAAATTCAAGTTACAATTTTATGAAGCACCAAACAAATTAAAATTATAAGATATAATGCAGTAATGTATTTATGTCAAGTACTTACGAAACAATTCAATAATATCATTGTGTTAGTACAATTTGTCATTATTAATATTTTATCTTTGAAAAATTGATTTAAATTTAAAATTTTATTGTCATTTGAAAAACTTCAAATATAAATGCCACGTAAAAGTAATTTGAAATACATTAATTTAATTTCTATATTAATTATTGTAAAGTTTTATTAAAAATTATTATAATTTATTATCAAAATTTTAATATTTATATTTAGTAAAATTCCAAAATATAAAAATAAAATAACTACTTATATTATCATCATTATCCGAGTCTTCAGAGTGAGTATGGTTTCCTGAATTATTTATTTCTTCATGTTTACCTTAATAAAATATTCAAATTTAGTAAAATTACTTCAAAGATATATGAAATATGAATTACATCATATTAGAAAGTAGAAATGAAAATAACTACACAAAAAATTTGACATAGTTTGTTAAGCATAATGTTATTAAATTGGCAAATAATACTTACTAGACAAATCTTTGAAATACTCAAAAGCATAATGCACGAGATTATGAGGCTTGTGTCTTAATACGGAAATAGCAAAATTTTGCAAAAGTTCAGTCAATCCTTCAGGTACTTCTATTTTATTGCTACTCATTAAAATTTTAAGAAATTCATACAAGCAATTTAGAAAATTAAAATGATATATTTAAAGAAACCAATTATTTTCGAAAATTAATTGTTTTGACATTTAATTATTTATTTGTTGCTCTAATTATTAATTTTACTTAAAATGTTAAAATTTTCAAATTTTATTATTATCTTTCAAAAATAATAACATTTAGCTAATGCATCTTCCAGGTTATTGTCCTATCTATCCTTGAAACAAAGATGCAAAAGGATTGCATTGATACGACTGCTTAGCTTTATATTCTTACGGGTTCAACAACGATCTTTTAACATTTTAACTACATATCTGAGTTGAAGCACTGGCTTACATTATATTACTCTTCATTGAATTATGGGGTTCATGGACTGTCTGACCTTGATCCCTTGACATACAATCTTTCGACCCTCCACTGGTTACCCGTTGCTAGGCAACGTTGATAATGTAACCAATGGTTCTGTAACGGCCAAAGGTGAGCATTATTTCGAAAACTCCTAAGGCCCGGTCTACAGCTGGGTTCAGAGAGCTACATCCTTCATAATTCTATAATCTATTGTTGGGCCAAGACGTAGAAGGCCTTGAAGAATGTTTTAATGGATCAGTAACACACACGCAAATACAACATGCAATTTAAATAAACCTATTGAAACACCAATTAAACCTATCAAATATGAGGAAAAAAAAGAGAATTAAAAAATAAAATAATAAACATAAAAATAAATTAAAATAATAACAAAACGCACCAAGATTCGCACGATACCAACACAAACATAACAAGAAAACACAACAAATTCGACGAAATTAAAAATTTAATAAAAGTTCATGAAAATGAAACTTAAATCGAAAAATTTGAATTAGTAATAATTCAATAAAAATTCTAAATGAAAAATTATTAAAATAAATCAAAAAAATAATAAAATTAAAGAATAGAATTTACTAGAAAATAACAAGGTCGAATTTTGTTTTACTGCATCAAATTGAACATGCGAGGAAAATAGGTATAAATACTGATCCATTTTCACATTAAAGTTAACCATAAAACCATTTTGAAACCAATTTTGAAGTTGTGTTTAAAACTATATTTTCAAATCTTAAAACCATTTGTGAAATTGTTTAATTCTTCTGAGTCTTAATATTTAGGTGAGAAATATTTATGTTGGAGCCCTCTCTCCACGTCACATCCTTGCAACCTCGGTAGAGCTCTACTTGGATGTTGGCGTGGGGAGAGAGGTAATTTTATTTTTATGCAATATTATGCTATTTGTTAATTTATGGATTGTCATTGGATGGTAACTATGCTTATTTGTTTATAATTAATAAATATTATTAATATTAATACATTGTTTTATATATTTAAATGAATTAAAATTACTTTTTGTCGAAATTTTTCCGGCCCACAGCCAACACCTATCACAAGTAAATAAACTCTACATACAATCCAGATTCGTGTAAGTGCGTGGAATATCGCCAATGATCTGTGCCCGTGAAGACCCGGCGTGCGGAACTCAGGGTTGGAACGTCAATACTATCCCGTATAGAAGAAATGAGAAATAAGGAAGAAGTCTATTGGCTGCTTCCTCGTTTCTGTAAAATCGACCTAAAATCATACTACACACGGCTCAAAATCATTACACCGAGTAGTCCAGTGGGCACTCAGTAAATATAATGTAAACACAATATGCGCTTAAGGCTTATTAAAGGGGAATAGTACGGAGAATAAATTAAAAGGAAATCGTTGTTATAACTAATTTGGATTAATATTTTGAGCTAAATTAAATTTATAAGTCAAATAAATTAGTAGAGATCATTAAATAAATAATTCATTGATTTAATTAAAGTAACTATTGCTTGAAAATAAAGAAAATTTAGAGTAACTCATTAAATTATTATACTTTAAAGGTAGAGTAAATATTTGAGTAAAAATAAGTAATTAGATTATTTATAAATTATGGATTACCAGTAAAATAATTATCGAGTAACAATAAATACCTTATTGATTAAATTCCATTAAATAAAATAGTTATTAAGTAAAATCAATGCAACTCCTTGATTAACAAACAAAATTTTCTTTAATGTAAATTGTGAATTAAAGCCAAATAATGTGAATTCGTGATTAACGGTAAATTAATTCGTTGAGTGAACTAAAGAGAGTTGTGAGTTAAACCAAGTGATTCCTCGATTAACATTAAATCCATTTGAATAAAAGTAAAATAATGTTTTGATAAAAATCCAGCAAATCCCTTGAGTAAAAGAAAGTAAAGCTTTAATTTATCGATTAAGAAGTAAAGTAATTGATTGGAATAAGGTAGGGTTTTGATCAAAGTAGTCTATTGGCCAACAAATTTTAAAATAAAGTTACATCATTTATTAGTTAAATAATTCATCGACTTAAAAGTAGAGTAATTCATCGGTTTGAAGTAAAATAGATTATATGAAAAAACAAGGAGTTTTATTGATTAAACTAATTAATGAATCAAAGGCAAAAATAAATAAATGAAAAACCCGTCGCTTAACGATCACTTCACAATTCGCTAAAATTAAACCACTGCTAAACGTTATAGCATTATCGTAACGAAAATTGATACCATTATTGAGAAATCGAGAAAAGCTTTAATAGTAGTTGTTGAATAATTCATTAATGGTAGTGTTTCATTTAAAAATTATCCCCAGCAAATTTTGCGACTGAAAAACCCAAATCTGAACCCTAAAATACAAAGATTAATACCTAACCGATGGAAAATCAAGCATACATAAAAATGTAAGACGATAGAACAATCAAGACGACATGCAAAAATGTTATATTAACATCACACTAAATATCAAACTGTAAGAAAGGCTTACCACTGACTTTTCGACAATATTGATGAGATGATCCGAATTTTTCCGAGAGACGATAAGAAAAATTTCCAAAGGATAAACTCCAGATGATAAAATCCCCAATAGAGCATAATTCGAAAGCACGATACAGGTATTTTCCTTAAAAAACCGGGTTAGAAAACATTCAAATACAATGAAAACATGTAACTCACCCGATAATCCACGATCATGCGATCTTAAAAGTTCATATACCAAAAATGAATCTCATCAAATTCAAGTTGAAAAATAAACAATCTATTCGCCTAAAATAAATTTCGTAAATTAAATTGGAGAATAAACAATCTAACCCGTTGACGTTTCCGGTGATATAAATATTCACCATCATAGTCAAGTTACAATCGGCATCCACTTCCTGCCGTCTGATTTCAATTGAACAACCTGCATTATATCTATAATCAACAACAGAACCTACATCATTTTCTTTTCTCACTTACTAAACTATGCATTCGCCGAATATCTCAGATGAGGAGTTAGAGCTTGAATCCCCAAATATTACAGAAGCTCCCTTAGGTAAATTTTAATTAAATTTTTATAACAAATTTACGTTCACGTTCGAGCTACAGGGACGCCCAAAAATCAATAAATCATACTGGACAAAATATCTTACTGTTCTTACCCCAGACGAACCCCAAATCTGGCCATTCTACTAGTGAACACGACAATCAATTTTGGCTACACACCTTCGTCAACCCCTATAGATCTGCAGTACCGCGAATATTTTAATTGGAAATTATTAAGCAAAGATTCTGTCTTGGTCACATTAGAAATCGTTGACAATTTATATTTTCGTGGAACGAATCTCCCAAATAATTACCCAAGTATTTCAATCGATCAATGGATCAGACATTACATATGAATTTTGTAGCCTTTATCACGGTTTTATTTTCAAGTAATTACACGGGGACGGAAAAACCTCTTTATTTTGCGTAAGTATCAAATTAGCGTTTCGTAAAAGATAGCCACTAAACTCTGTTCTGTCCGAAAATTAATAAATATCTGAAGAATGTTTTTGTAAAGTATTATTATAGAATTATTCATTCATTTTTTATTTTTACATTTAAATATGTATCTAGTCGAATATTAGACACATATATACAATTTTAATGCTAGCAATAAACCAGTTGTACGCTAAAAGAGATACGGCAATAAACGAATTGCAATTTTATTTTTGCAGCATCCTTAAAGATGTTTTTTTTAACGCACCCTTACGGCATGAGAACGCGTAAAATACCAGTCTCCCACTCATCCAAATGCATTACCGGTCTAGGCAGTAAAACACACCCAATTTCGAGTCCCGTGAGTTGTAGCACATTTGAAGTTGAGTCAACCAGTTTCTTCTTAAATGACAAGAAAGGTTACATCTTTGCGAACCACCAGATCACCGTCCCAATCTAAAAATGTCAAGAGAAATACTGATTAAAAACAAATTTTACCATTCAGGACACACTGGAGCTATGGTTGATCTCCCTGCTCACATCGTGGAACAGTGGAAGCAGGCCTGGAATCGGGTGTATCGAGAGCGATGCCCTGACGTGCCCGAAGACGACCAGCAAGAGGAAATGTCGCCGGAGGATTTTATGTGACAGTTCAGGAAACTGTCCGACGAACCGAATCCATCGCAAGACATCCTAACGCAGGCCCAAGAGCTCCTGGAAGGTCTTCTACATTACCAACATCAAGTCGAGGCAGCTGTAGCACGAGCCACGGAATACCTGGCCAATGTCAAAGATGACCTGGCGGCCGGACGACTGGCCAGTAGTTACCCGCCTTCACCAAGACCAATCCGGAATCTCAAGAGACCAGTATTTCTGATCCCTGGTTATTCCCCAGAAGAAGGGATCAAACGATTTCTCGCAGACGAGTAATCCTCGAAACAACGACAATTAATGATTTGAACATTTATTATTTGATATACTATTAGCAGTATAGATTTAAAAAATTCTGTCTCTTCTTTTTATCATTATTGTAGTTTTCATTTCATAAATATGTTTAAGTTAAATATACTTATCTTTGTAATAGTCATCATCAAATTCAACCCTTACTGTTTTAGAAATGGACCCCGTGAAGTTACTCCAAAATGAATTGACCCAAGCGAGACAGGCCAATAAGAAACTTCACGACCAACTCGTCCAGATAGTCCGAGAAACACAGCAAATCAAAGCGACATGGATAGACCCCACGAGAGTCAAGCCATTATATCAAAAACTAGCTGCGGCCCAGAAGGGGTGGGCAGAAGAAAAACAGTTAGTACAAGGCCTAAAAACTCAAATCAGGGGGCTAGAGGTAGCGTTATCCGCCTGTCAAGAAGGAGCAGCGGTGACCTACCCTTTAGTCTTTGCCCCGGCTCAATTGGCCTATCGCGAAGCGAATCCGACCTCATCTACAACGCCAATCACTGTCGAGACCACCACTCCAATAACCCCATCAACAACTGGTCGACGACCTGGACGCAAGGAGCGGGCTAAGCGCCGAGCCGCTCGATTCTCTAATCAGTGTATTTAATAGACAAATAAAGCATCATTTAGATATATTGTAGTTCCTCATATCTCTTATTGTATTTATATCATCTTAGGGTTTTGAAATAACATTGTAGAAGGATTTAAATAAGAAGCACCCGCCCATTTTTGCTTCCAAACTAACGTCAGTAAAACAGTTAGATAGACGATAGAAATTTAAATGCAAAGGGACCAAACGAATAAAAGCGAGCACAGGTCTTCTATCGACAGCTCGTGAACCCGAGGGTTGTCCGAGTAATTACAGTACTAGCGATAATACTCAATTTTTGCGGAAAATCCACCACTTGAACACATTACCAACGTTGCCTAGCAACGGGTGCCAAGTGGCAGCTAGAATCATTTTGTATGGCGTTACTGAGGCAACCATAAAGATAAGCAAGATTCGAAACCCTGTAACCCTTCTATCAGTAGCTCGCTGAACCAGCTGTAGACCGAGTCTTAGAATTTTGGAAACAAAGCTCACCTTTGACGGTCACATAACCATTGGTTACAGTACCAACGTTGCCTAGCAACGAGTAACCAGTTGTAGGTAGAAGAAAGTTTATGATTGGGGTCAAGGTAATGTATACCGAGTACATATAAACCCCACAGTAACAATGATAATACTAGTAACAATAATAAGGAACATACTAGTAATAATAGGGATAAGGGTAAGAGAGATACTGTGTGGATATTTACATAACAAAGGGTTTACAGGCCATAACAAAATCATCAACACGGACAACGATAAATAGGACTATGGGAATAGACGTAAGGATAAATGAGATAACAGCATGGATTACCATTTTAAGGAGATAGGAGAATAATGGGACCTAAAAATCGAAAGCAAGCACAGGCCTTCTATTGGCAGCTCGTTGGACCCAGGGATCATTCGGTCAATTATAGCATTAGCAATAGGGCTCACTTTTTGCGGACGATCTACCCACTTGAACACAGTTCCAACGTTGCTTTGCAACGGGTGCCGAGTGGTAATCGAAAGATATTTGTATGGGGTTGTCTGGGTAACAACCATATAGTTTCAAAATATCAACACCCAGAAACCCACCAATAAATAGTGGTGGGTTACGGGGTTTCGTTATTTGTTTGAATTAACCTGTGGTTGCCCCAGTAACGCCATACAAAATGATTCTAACCGCCACTTGGCACCCGTTGCTAGGCAACGTTGGTAATGTGTTCAAGTGGTGGATTTTCCGCAAAAATTGAGTATTATCGCTAGTACTGTAATTACTCGGACAACCCTCGGGTTCACGAGCTGTCGATAGAAGACCTGTGCTCGCTTTTATTCGTTTGGTCCCTTTGCATTTAAATTTCTATCGTCTATCTAACTGTTTTACTGACGTTAGTTTGGAAGCAAAAATGGGCGGTGCTTCTTATTTAAACCCTTCTACAATGTTATTTCAAAACCCTAAGATGATATCAATACAATAAGAGGTATACAGGAACTACAATATATATAAATGATGCTTTATTTATCTATTAAATACATGGATCATAAGGTTCCAGACTGATTGGAAGATCGAGCGGCTCGGCGCTTAGCCCGCTCCTTGCGTCCAGGTCGACGACTGGTTGTTGATGGGGGTGATTGGGGTAGTGGTCGCAGTAATAGTCGACGTTGTAGATGGGGTAGTGTTCGTTTCGCGATAGGCCAATTGAGCAGGGGCAAAGACTAAAGGGTAGGTCACCGCTGCTCCCTCCTGACAGGCGGATAACGCTACCTCTAGCCCCCTGATTTGAGTTTTTAGGCCTTGTACTAACTGTTTTTCTTCTGCCCATCCCTTCTGGGCCGCGGTTAGTTTTTGTTACAGTTATTTGACTCTCGTGGGCTCAATCCATGTCGCTTTAATTTGCTGTGTTTCCCGGACTATTTGGACGAGTTGGTCATGGAGTTTCTTATTGGCCTGTCTCGCATGGGCTAATTCATTTTGGAGTAACTTCATGGGGTCCATTTCTAGAATAATAAGGGTTGAATTTTATGATGATTGTTATAATGATAAGTATATTTAAACTTAAACATATTTGTGAAATGAAAACTACAATAATAAAAGAAGAGAAAGAATTTTTAGATCTATAATACTAATATTATACCAAATAACAAAATGTTCAAATCATTAATTGTCATTGTCTCGATGATCACTCGTCTGCGAGGAATCGCTTGATCCCTTCTTCTGGGGAATAACCAGGGATCACAAACACTGATCTCTTGAGATTCCGGATTGGTCTCGGTGAAGGTGGATAACTACTTGCCAGACGTGCTGCCGCCAGGTCATCTTTGACGTTGGCCAGGTAATCCGTGGCTCGTGCTACAGCTGCCTTGACTTGGCGCTGGTGTTGTAGGAGACCTTCCAGGAGCTCTTGGGCCTGAGCTAGGATGTCCTGGGATGGGTTTGGCTCATCAGACAGTTTCAGGAACCGCCGCATAAATTCTTCTGGCGATATATCCTCTTGCTTGTCTTCTTCGGGCACGTCAGGGCATCGCTCTCAATACACCCGATTCCATGCCTGCCTCCATTGCTCCACGACATGAGCAGGGAGTTCAACCATAGCTCCAGTTTGTCCTGAATGGAAAAATTGGTGAGATTAGCGTTTTTACTCAGTATTTCTCTTGGCATTTTAGATTGGGGCGGTAATCTGGTGGTTCGCAATCATGTAACATTTCTCGTCATTAAAGAAAACTGGATTAACTCAATTTCAAATGCGCTAAAACTCACAGAACTCGAAGTTAAACGTGTTTTACTGGCTGGTCTGGCAATGTATTTGGAAAAGGGGGGAGAATGATACTTCAAAGCTAGTGGGTTACGCGTTCTCATTGCGTAAGGGTCCGTTCAGAAAATCGTTATGGATGTTAAAAATGAAAATTGCAATTCGTTTTCGGCCGTATCTTATTTTGCGTACAAATGGTTTATTCGTTGTATATGTTCATAATATTCGGTTAGATATATATTTAAGTATTAATATAAAATAAATTCAATAAATAATGCTGTAAGAAAACCTTTCAAAGTGTCATTTGGACATTTATTAAATTTTGAATAGAACTGAATTAAGTGAATTAACTTTTACGAAACAATAACTTGATAATCAAACATTCATATATTTTAAAATAAAGTGATTTTAACAATTACCGTTTAATTATTTGAAACACAAAACAGTTACAAAGGTTACAAATTCATACTTAATGTCTGATCCATTGATCAATTAAAGTACCTGGGTCGAATGATAATGAAAAAATGATCTAATGATTCGGCTGAGGAATTTACCAAAGGTATTGGTAACGATCGTCAGGCCAGTATCTTTATTTCCGCGAGATAAATATCCGAGAAATTCGTTTCTCCAGAGATGAATCGTTGACAATTTTCTAATGCGATCAGGACGTAATTTTCTGCTTAGTAATTTCTAATTAAATATTTGCGACATTGTTGGCCTAAGGGGGTTGACGAGGGTGCGTAGCCAAAAATTGATTTGTCGTGCTTAGTGGTGGGATGACAGGATTTTGGGGTTTGTCTGATGCAAGAACACTAAGATACGTTAATAGGTATGGCTTATTGATTCACGGCCTTCAATCCGGGGAGTTTACTTGCTAATGATATGGTGTTGATTCTGGGTCGTTCCTGTGGCTCGAATAGGATTATAAATTTGTTCTAGAAATTGATTAAAATTTACTTAAGGGGGTTTCTGTAACATTTGGAGATTGAAACTCTAACTCCTCGTCTGAGATGTTTGGCGAATACATAACTTGATAAAGAAAATGATTTATGGTCTATTATTGACGATAGATATAATGAAGAATATACAATTGAAAATCAGACGGGCAGGAAGTGAATGCCACTTATAACTCGGATACGATAGTGAATGTTTATATTGCCGGAAATGTCAACTAGTAAGATTGTTTATTTTTCAACTTGTAATTTACGAAATTTATTTTAGGCGAATGAACTTTTAAGATCGCGCGTTCGTGGATTATTTTGGTGAGATACATATTTTCATGGTATTTGACGTTTTCTAGCAATGTTTTTAAGGAAAGTACCTGCATCATGCCGTCGAAATTTTTTCTATTGGGAAATTTTATTATTTAGTGTTTTACCTGTTGGAAATTTTTTCTTATCGTCTCTCGAAAAATTCAGATCACCTCACCAGTGTTGTCGAAAATCAGCGGTAAGCCTTTCCTATGGTTCGATATTTAATGTGATATTAATATAAATTTTGGATGTCGTCGTGATTGTTCTATCGTATTAAATTTTTGTGTACTCTGGATTTTCTATCGATTAGGTACTGGTTTTCGTATCTTATGGTCTATATTTGGTTTTTTTCATTCGTAATTTACGCCTTGGATAATTTTAAATGAAAAGCTATCATCAATTAAGTCACTTTTGTTTTAAGCTATGATGAATTGGTCAACAATTTCCTATTACGCTTTTCCCAATTTCTTAATAACGATATCAATTTTTCGTTAAAATAATGATGTAACGTTTTAGCAATGACTTCTCGTTGAATTTATTTTAGCTGATTGTGAAGTGGAGCGACGGGTTTGTACTTATTTTCCATTTATTTTATTTTTGTCTTTAATTCATTGATTAATTCATTTAATCCATAAAATCTCCTTATTTTAACATATTACTTCCGATTAATAAATTATTTGACTTCAAATCGATGAGTTACCCTACCTTTAAATCGATGAATATTTAATTAATAAATTATTTAATTTTACTTAAAAATTTGTCTGGTCAATAAATTACTTTAATCAGTACACTACTTTATTTTAATCAATTATTTTACCCTTTTAATCAATGAATCAAAGCTTTACTTTCTTCTTACTCAAAGATCTACTGGATTTTTATCAGAGCATTGCTTTACTTTTATTCAAATCAGTTTAATGTTAATTGAGGAATTACTTGGTTTACTCCATGACTTTCTTTAGTTTACTCAACGAATTAGATTACTGTTAATCAACGAATTTACATCTTTTAGCTTTAATCATTAAATTAATTTAGACAAAATGAATTATATCAATTTAGCTCACTAATCATTCTAGTCAATTTAATTTAATCAATGAGTTATTTATCTTGAACCAATAATCAATAATTTACTCGAATCAATGAATTTCTGATTTAATAACGTTTATTATTTTATTCCGAGATGTAAATTCGATTTGATTATGCCAATGATTTTTATCTAATTTATTTCAAATTATTAATCCAAATTAGGTATATCAACGACTTCAATTTGATTTATTCCCGTACCCTTTCCCTTTAGTAGGCCTTAGGCGCACATTGTGTCTATATTATATTTAATGAGTGCCCACTGGACTACTCGGTGTGATGATTTTGAGCCGTGTGTGAGATAATTTAGGTCAATTTTACAAAAATGAGAAACGAGGAAGCAGCCAAGAGACTTCTTCCTTATTTCTCGTTTCATCTATACGGATAGTATTGACGTTCCAACCCTGCGTTCCGCACGCCGGGTCTTCACGGGCACAGATCATTGGCGATATTCCACGCACTTACACGAATCTGAATTGTATGTAGATTTTATTTACTTGCGATAGGTGTTGGCTGTGGGCCGGAAAAATTTCGACAGATTAATTAATATTATTGAATGCATAAAAAACAATTTTAATATTATAAATATTTATTAACATATTAAATAATCAACATACAAAATTACTTGTCCAATAAAATCATAAAAGCATAAAAATGCATCTCCCCCCACGCCGACATCCAAGCAGAGCTCTACCGAGGTTGCGAGGACGTGACGTGGAGAGAGAGCTCCAAATAAACTAATTCTCACCTAAAAGTAAGTTCTAAATATAGATTTGCAAACAAAATTCTAGATCAAAAATGATTTTTAAACAATGTTTTCAAAAATGGTTAGTTGGTTAAATTTAATGTGAAAATGGATCAGTATTTATACCTATTTTCTGTCCCTAACCTCGCATGTTAAATTTGATGCAGTAAAACAAAATTCGACCTTGTTATTTTCTAGTGAATTCTATTCTTTAATTTTATTATTTTTTGATTTATTTTAATAATTTTTGATTTAGAATTTTTATCGAATTATTACTAATTCGAATCTTTTGATTTAAGTTTCATTTTCATGAACTTTTATTAATTTATTTAATTTTGTCGAATTTGTTGGGTTTTCTTGTTATATTTGTGTTGGTATCGTGCGGATCTTGGTGCGTTTTGTTATTGTTTTAATTTATTTTTATGTTTATTATTTTATATTTAATTCTCTTTTTCCTCATATTTGGTAGGGTTTTAATTGGTGTTTAATAGGTTTATTTTAAATTTGCATGTTATGTTTGCCTGTATGTTACCGATCCATTTAAACATTTTCCAAGGCCGTTTGTGTTCTGGCCCAACAATATGTACTCGGTATACATTACCTTGACCCCAATCATAAACTTTCTTCTACCTACCACTGGTTACCCGTTGCTAGGCAACGTTGGTACTGTAACCAATGGTTATGTGACCGTCAAAGGTGAGCTTTGTTTCCAAAATTCTAAGACTCGGTCTACAGCTGGTTCAGCGAGCTACTGATAGAAGGTCTGTGCACGTCTTATTTTCTTAGGTCCTTTGCTCTTTTAACTTTACATCACATTGTCTTTTTTCCTCAGAAAATTGTATAAATAGATTTACATGGTAAGATAGAAAATACAAAAAGGATTTTATTTACTAATTCACTACATTATCAATTTAATTTTTTCCTAATTGTAATCTACATTGTTTCTGCCTTCTTCTCTCTGCTCGTCCTGGTCTTGCGCGAGACTTTGGTTGGAATAATGGTTGCGCCGGATTTGTCGCACTCTGGTAAGCTACCTGGGCTGGGGCAAACACCAGCGGGTAGGTAACGGCCTGTCCCTCCTGTCCCGCCGCTACTGCTACTTCCAGCCCCCCGTATCTGTACCTCCTGGGCTTGGTTCAGGGCTCTTTCTTCCTGCCAGCTCTTCTGTGCCGCATTGAGCTTTTGGTAGAGTCTCTTCACTCTGGACGGCTCGGACCAAGTAGCTCTCACTTTCTGCATCTTGCAATTGAGATGCAGACATTGTTGGTGCAGGTTTGCGTTTTCCTTCCGGAGATTTTTTAATTCCTTAATGATTTTCTGCATAGAGTCTTCCATGGGTTTACCTTAATAACAAAATATTCGTAGAATCAACTTCGGAAACAAATTTAACATGCTAAGACAACACAAAAAATACATAGAATAAATATGCAATAAGCAAAGACTTTACTTCCCCTACCTATTATCGACACTCGTATTACCTATCCTGGAAAATTTGATTCATGTTTTACTCTTCGGTTTTTCGGTATCAGTTTAACTAATAGTAATGAAACAAAAAAAATATCTGCTTACATAACCAGTTTATTAATGATACAATATGCACAAGTAAGAGTTTAATTATTGAACAGCTGTTTTTCCCTGAGACGTCGGCGTGAGTACGCGTGCTCCTCGATGCCCCGATCCTCAAGGATGTCTCGGATGTCAGGTTAAAGGAAGCCTTTTGGAACTACCAGGTGAACTGGCGCATCACTCCCGAGGAGAGCTGGGTCTCTATGGTCGAAGGCCACTCCGTAAGTCGGTAGATATCAATCTGAGCTAGGGATACGCCCGTTGGCGATATCTCTGTTGATCCTTGCGAGATGTTACTTTTGCCGCTTCACCAGGAATCTGTACCGCCACTCGAGTTGCTCCAACCTATGCAGCTCGACTTCTGCCTTTTGTCTGATTTCTCGGGCGGGGTTTCTGCCCGGCTCCCTCTTAATAAGGATGCTAGGGAGCTCCACGTCAGTTGAGTATTCATTATTGCTCCTGTTCGGCCATTCGGGGGTTCCATAAGTTGATATCGTGTAGCCTCTATACCATAGGGCCTGGCGATACCTTCCAGCGAATCTGGTCGGTACGGTTAGCGTAGTACGGTCTACGTCTTCCCAATCATGGGTATGGGTGCCTGTTAAAAATGATATTAAAAGTTATCAGTTCTTATCACTTTCTTTCCTGTCCATGATCAACATAGATTTATAATCAAATTTAGCCAAATTACTAATCAAATTTCAGAATTGTACAAATCCGATTTATTTTATAAAAGTTAGTTATTCGTGTTTAGCCACAGCATTTATTTAAATTACGTATATTTCATTTTCAAAATATTACCTAGATGATAAAGGATTGAAAATTTCTATAATGATAATTTTAATATTGATCTCCTAAATTTATAATAAAACAAAATTCATTAATTTTGGTTATCTGGTTGTAGCAGAACGACCTAGAGTCAACAAATTTCACCGTATCAACAGTTGTAATTTAATATTCTTTTACCTAATACCGAATTCTAATGGCAAGCTAAGAATGGTTGCATTAAAATGTAGCGGTGATAGTCCTACTTGGCATGAAATTCTTTGTTGCAGGGCGGTTTCGATCTTGACTAAAAACTCCATGAGTTCGATGTTTAGGTGCCTCAGACATTCGTGGATTCGGATCCTCACTTTGAGCAATTTTCTTCGTTTTGGTTCGTATGGGTTCGTTAGATGAAATTGTTGTCATCGCCAAGTTTTTAGAGATTATTCTATTGTGTACAACTCCATTGATTAGTAGGTGTGCACTGCCACGTGGCAGAATTTATTCTCGTGGTAAGATCATATTCGTTGATTCCTTACCACTTCCTTCGTCGACCAGGGCAGAGAAAAATCTCTCGATCAGTTGAAACATTCTTGTCCGTTTTCAATTCTACCATCGATTAGGGAGGGCACCGAATTTTTTGACACACAAACAGGTAATAGTTAGATTTTTCTATCTAACAATCGATTAATGTCTATTCATTTTCTAGAATGGTCGGCATGTTTCTTTTTTGGAGGTCAATATATTACGGGGCGTTTTTGGAAAGTTTGTTTGTTGGAATCGACAGTTTTTCTCCGTCTTCCACGAGTTGCCGTTCAATTAAAGTACACTTATGTGGAGCCTTTTCCCGACGTCGATGGAAACGAGGATTGAATTTTTGGGTGGGATCTTTTATCAGCGAACACTAGTTGTGGTATTTCACAAAGTAATTATAAATTTTCATCTTTTCTTCTTAATAGTTTCTAGGAAGGCAAAGGGTACCGGATAATCACCTTCGGGTCTATTGGATTGATCTCGCAGACACTATCATGGGTTAGATTTAACCTGCCGGAATGTTCTCCTATGGAAAAATTATTTTGTTTAATGAATGATAATTTGATTATTTACTATTGTTGTTTTCTGACGCTTATGCTTAATTTTTTATATCTAAATTTTATGTGGTTTTGGATGATAGCGAGACTATGATTAAAGGCTTCCCTTGTTGACTGGTGGAAGTTGTCGGTGGGAACACGTCCATTTAAGACTATTATCGAATCCTAAACTACCGGTCATACTCTTTGCATTTTTATTCATCATGGTAGTTCACTTATATTTGATAATCATGGACAACAGAGGTTTTTAGAAGTATGGATGATTGGATATAGTGTACTCATAGTTGCCACAAGTTATAATGAGTTAACGCCACCTGAGTTTACTCCTTTTATCATAAAGGATAGTAGTTTTATGGTCGTATTCCCTCGTTAATAAAGTTTTAGATATGGTTTGATTTAGTTCTACCATTTTATTTACTCTATTACCAATCCCTGATAGTTATTGACTTAAATTTCTCCTCATCCTCGGCATAGTTCCTAGAATTTTGTTCGGTTCTCGTCATATTATTTAATTAGTTCATCAATTATACGGTGATTTTTTACAGTAATTATTTGGTAAGTGACGATCCTTTGGGAACTTTCTTGGTTTAGCTTTTGACCAAAATTATTGAAATCTCATTAAGTTTATTATTAGTTTATATTTATTTTATCCAACTAACAATGATTATTTATTTGAAGTTTGATGCATCGATTTCCGCAAGTCCGTTCCCTTCAATCTCGAGTTGATCTTAGGACATTTTATGTTGATATTAGATTTTAAGAGTGACCACTGGACTACTCTGTGTTAATATTTTAGCCGTTGAGTAATGATATTTTAGGTCGATTTTTCGGAAGTAGGCAGAAAGGTAGGCAACCAAAAGATTGTCTCCCGATCTCCTTTCTACCCCTATGATAGTGAATGAATTGACGTCCGAGTCCGTCGTTACCCACGGCGAGATCTCTCACGGGCACGAGCTGTTGGCGGACTTACACCGCACTTACACTGCTCGAATATTTATGTAATATTTTAATAACTTGTCGGTGTGTGGCTGTGGGCCGGAAAAATTTCGACATAATGAAGTTTATAATATCAGTAATATATATTTTTTCAATACCAATTTCAGTTCCATTTATCATTGACGCTCATGTCATACACCATTACAATAACAGCAAGTCATTCTTGCTTACTTTCGATAAATTCGCGGCTTTAAATAGCGTTAATAACGACTAGTGATTCGAGTTCTTTAAACGGTTTTAAGTTTCCAAAAACTGAGTGTTCAGAGTAAATCTGATTTTAAGTTTCAAAAACTGGTTAAATTTATGTGAAAAGGAATTGGTATATATACCTATTCTTTGACCCTAATCTTTCGTGTTAATTTTGATATATTAAAACAAAATTTGACCTTTGGAATTTCTTTGTATTTTCTAACTTTAATTTCTTAATTTTTGATTTATTTTGACAATTTATTCTTTTAACAAATAATTGAATTATTTCTAATTCAAATTATTTTATTTTAGTTCTAATTTTCATGAACTCTTATTTCTTTAATTAAATTGTCAATTTTCGGTCAAATTTTCCGTGTTTTCATGTTATTTCTATGTTTGTTTCGTGCGGATCTTGTTGCATTCTGTTAATAGTTTTATTTATTTTTATGTCATTAATTTTATATTTTAATTATTTCTTTCTCATATTTTGCATGATTAATTGATGTTTTAGGGTCTGATTTTAAATCTTCTTGCTGTGTTTGCGTGCTATTACCGATTCATTTAAACAAACTTGTGTTTTGACCCAACATTACTATTATATGTATTACCTTTATTAATTGTTACCGCTATTACATTTATTATTATTCTTATTACTACCATTACCATTATATCTATAATAATAATAATAATAATAATAATAATAATAATAATAATAATAATAATAATAGTTATTATTATTATCATTATTATTATTACTATTATTATTATTATTATTACTACCATTACCATTATATTTATTATTATATATATTTTGCAATTATTTGTATTATCTAAATTAAATTTTTTATTATTTTCTTAATTTAAATTGGTAATTTATTTTTAACATTTTTAATTAAATTTATTCAGCCAAAAATATTTTATTTTTATTCATTTAATTCATTAATTTTTACTTTTATATAAATGGTCATTTTACGGTCAGATGTTCTTGTTATTATGTTATTTTTTATGTAGATTTCGTGCGGTTCTTGATGCATTTTGTATTTATTTTATTTTATTTTTATGTTTTTTGATTTTATATTTATTTATGTTCTCTCAGATTTTAAAATGTTTAGTTGGTGTTGTATATTGTACTTTAAGTTATCTTAGTGCTGGGTTTTCGTGCTGTATTACTTATGTATTTAAACAATTTTCAAAGCCGTTTGTGTTCTGGCCCAACATAAAACACTCCGCGGCCAATAAAATGGCCACCCGCAATTTTTAAAAGATTTAAGCTATTAACTATACAGAGTTTACATTTTCCATTCAATTGGGTCTACAAGCTACAGTCTCGTGACCTCCAAACCCACATGCATAAAAATAATCATACAGTATACATCAATATATGGATTACAAGATGAAGTGAAATAGGACATACAGTATAGTTAATAGTCTAAGAATCATTAGTTCATTGTTAATCATGAGTTCGGTATTTTGTCATTTAGGTATTCGTCTCGCTAATGACTTGGGTTTCTTTGGTTTCTGATTGATTACTTTCTTTAGCAGGTTCTGATTTTGACGATTCGATATCTGTTGTGCGGTTTAGCTTTGAGATTTCGTTTAGTCTGGGGAATTGACTTTATTTGATATAGGACTGATTAGATACCGATTGTTTGGAAGATTGGCAGGCGTAGTGACTGTCAGCTAGAAGAATAGATAGAATGTTTCGTTCAAGATTCCTTTTTTGATGGTGTATTTGAGAATTTGGGATGTAAATTGATATTCTCGCTTTTGGTTGTTGACATTTTAGTACATTGAAACTGGGTGAGGTTTAATTGGGTTCAGTGAATAGATGACCCGTTATCTTCTCGATTGTTTGATGATAATTGATCGGTTCGGGATTATTCACGATTCTTTGAGGTTATTTTGGGTTACTTCTTTTTGGTTATCGATTAGAGCTATTTGTTCTTGATTTTCGGTTCTTTTCTGTTATTTTGTAGGGTTTCTAAAGAGCATCCATGATTATTTGAATATGATTTCCTTGATGGGTGTTTTCTAATCTATTGACTTTTGGATTTGATTTTCTAGAGTTCTGAGGGTTTGAACGATCTGTCTAAGTTTGGGCTTCGTTCACTTTGATTATTAGTATATTTACTTTTCTTGTTTTAATCTTTTGGGTATTGGGTATTGTTCCTCATTTTCGTCTTTCATCTGATTGTACTGGATTTTCCAAGTTTTAATTTTCTCTCCATGTCTACTCTTGTCTCTGATTTCCTTGACGGCTTCGGTACCTCTTAGTCGTTTTATTCCAATTTCTGATTCTGATTTGATTAGCTTCCAATTGATTTGTTTCTCAATTTTAACGTATTATCGTATCACTTGTCTTTCTCCTTCTGCTTTATTATCTGCTTTATCTACGCACAAAGTGCGTATCCCTCCGCATCTCTCGTTAGTTACTTGATATATATCGGTTTTGCTTGGCCACTTGAGTGGTGCTATTAGTGACAGTGGTTGTCTTATTTCCTTGTATGCTACTGAATTTTGCATTTTATTACTATCTCGGTTTTCTCCCTCTTCTTTATGATCTTCCTTTTTCATGTTGTCCTCCACACTTATTTCTTTGATTATCTCTTCGTACATCTTGATTATCATTTTTCTTCCATTTCTGATGTCACCAATTTCTTGTTTTCTACCGCTAGAATTTCGTTGTATCCGGTGCCATTCTCATACCAAGGGTTCTAATTCTTCCTTTCTGGACGCTATTCTCTTAGGCTCTCTTTTATTGTCCTTGAATTTTATTTCTCCTCTCTTTAACAGAGCTTTTATCGTCTTTGGTAATACATGTTCGGATTTTATTGCTCTTTTTAGTAATATATTTTCATTGCTTTCGAATTTGTTTACGTCTATAATTTCGTTATCGGATTTTCTTTTTCTCCAATTGATCAGTTTTGCTGCTGCTTTATCGTATCCCATCTCGATTGCTCCAAGGATTGGATTTAAATTTTTGCCTACTATTTCGATGTCTTCTTGAATTGCATTTATCGTAAAGAACTCTATTGCGCTTGCTTCTCGCGACATCATAATATAATTTAACATCGTTTTTCCTTTATTGTCCTTCTCATTTAGAGTTGATCCTGTTTTTAATAACTCCCAGAATTTTCGTTGACGCATTTCTTGACACTGCAATCATCATGGTGTTTGTCCTTTCTCATTTCTGATATTTGTATGTTGTCCACGTTGGTTCATTGCCTCGATAATTTCAATCGTTCATTCTTGGTTTTCACTTTCTATGGCATGGTGTAATAGGGTATTAACAGCTATGTCAATTATTGTGAATAATATTGGCATTCTTTTCTTTAAGATGCTGATTTCTGCTGTTGATTGTGAGCCTTTTGCGTAGTTCGTGATCATCTTTGTTACTCCTTTTAATATCTCGGTGGTATTCTTGTTTCTGGTTCATTTCGGCATTATTTCCTTAGTTATTTTGATTATTTTTTCCATCTGTTTCCGGTTATTCAATCTAGCATCGCGAATTTCGTTATATTCTCGTTTTTGTTAGCCTGATTACTATAATATTTTGAATTTGTCTCTTGGCTATTTGTTACTCTAGTAACTTGTTTCATCATGTCTAATAGGTTTTTCTGCCTTCCATTTGTCATTTCTTTTCCTGGTTCGTAGCTTGATTTGACACTTGTGTCATTCGCTGGCTTTATTCTGGTGTTAGTATTGATCTCTTCTGGTTTCCTATTGCGTCCTCTTATTAGCCCCACTGTTTTGGATGGGTTCTGAGTCTGTTTATTTGGACAATTCCTAGCCAAATGTCCCAATTTTAGACAGTTAAAACATGTTCCGCGTCTTCTGTAACAAATGTTATTTACGTGGCCTCTCTTCCTACATTGTTGGCCTATTTGATATCGATAGCAGTCTTTCTCTGCGTGTTCCGATTTTTGACATTTTTTACAATATTCTCTGATATTTACTTCGTTAGCTTTCGTTTTTTTGATTGTCCAGGTACTTTCTTCGTTCGTTGTGGTTTTCCTAGTCGTGTTTTGTTGTGCATATTCATGCTGTATTGTAATTTTCCTTTCCACATGGGTTGTTTTGCTGAGTTCTTCAATTACATCTTCTTTGGTCTCAATTATCAATTTGCTGACTGTTTTTGATCTGTTTTGCATATTCAGATTTCTCGTTTGTTGCTTTTGGATTCTCTTTTCGATTAGTTCCCCCCCCCTGAAATTTTATTAGCCATTAAAATATCTATTACCTCTTGTTCGATTGACGTCTCTCCGATTCCTATATTGTCTCCTGTTGTTTGTATAGATTTTGACTCCAATACTTTACTTTTAACGTTTATTTGAGGTTCCTCTTTCTTGACATTTTCATTATTGTTTAGCCCTTGTTGTAACATGTTTATTTTCGCTTTCCTTATCGGTTCGTTTTTTCATTTTTTGTAGTAGTACCCTCGTATTTTGATATTTTGTTTTTTGTTTTTCTGATATCTTTTTATAGTTGTTTTTGCTGTCTTTTCGTCGTCTGTTGTTCTCTTCTATGATGAACTCTTGTATTATCTTTATTTTTTCTTCGCTGCTCAATTCTTGCTCTTATTTTATCTTGTCCTCTAATGGTTCATCTTTCTTAATTACTTCCTTTTCTTTGTCGTTATTTATTGTCATATCATCCTCGCTGTTGACAATACACTGCTCCGCAGTGTGGATTTCTTTTGTATTGACTATTCTCGACATATTGCTTCTACTTGATATTTGATTTCTGTTCATCCGTCTTTGTCGAATTTCTTGGGTTTCCTCTCTCTGTAATCTCTGCCATTCAATTTGTTGCTGTTCCGGATATTTTTTGGTCCATTGATATCTAACATCATTCATATTTCTCCTCGTATTACTTCGTATTTGATTGTTTACGGCTATTCGTTGAATCGTATCTCCTAATTGCTCAATCTCTTGTCTTTCACTGCTTTGTGTACTTTGCTATAATTGTTCGGTTTTGGTTGTCTCGATTTTCTCTCTATTGGACAATTTGCAGCCAAATGTCCGTTTAGGTTGCAGTTGTAACAGGTTCTACTCTCGAATCTTGTGGTTGTCCTCATTGTCGTTATATCTCTTAAATGTCTAATCTCTTGTGTTGGGTTATTTTGTGGACTTTTCTTGAATTGGTATGGTTTTCGTTGACTTTGCATTCTTCTCATTCGACAATTCTTTGACATATGACCAGTTTGATCGCAACTAAAACAGATTATCATTTCTTCTTCTACGTTCCGTGTATGGTTCATTAATATTGGTTGTCTGTTGATACTTTTTGTGTGAACTCTTCTATCACTTCCTTGGCAATTCTTTAATTGATAATCTCGGTCAGTTCGGCATCCTTCGTTTGAACAGATATTGGATACTGCATTGTAACTAGCGTTGTTAATCCTGAAATAATTATTATAATTTATAAATTTACCTCTACTGTCTTGAATCCTCTTAACTGGCATATCGCAAATTCGTGATGGTTTTTTAATGTAATGATTTGTTTGCGGGTAAATATCTTTCGTTTGTCTCGATGTTTCCATTGCTACTTTTATTGGTTCGGATACTTGATCTTTTAAATCGGTTTGATCATTTTCTCTTTCGACTATTTCTTCAATTGTGGTTAATATTTTCTCTTCCCGTATGATTTCCGTTTTCCATGTTTCAGTTATTTTTGTTTCAACTGTTTTCGTTTCCGAATTTACAGTTTCCTTTTCGTCATTTAAATCTTCTTCGTTGTATTTTCTTTCTGAATGCATCTCCTGGACATTTCTCTTTAAACTCGTATATATTGGTTCTTGGCTCCTCATTTCCGGTTCATCGCATGTGATTTCGTACATTGTTGATTTTCTCAAATATATTTCTGTTTCATCAATATTTTTACTTGGCAACTCTTGGTTCATTTCCTCTCGGAGTTTTTCGATCTCTTTGCCTGCGTTTGGTTTCCATTGAATTGAAATTTCTGTTTCGGGTAATTTCACGTTGTTTCGTTTATTGGTTAACCTTTCATTTGATTTACCATATTTTTCGACTTCCGTTTCCAAGCTTTCTAATCTTGCTGTAATCATTGGTTCTACTGTCGCTACTGTATTAAGTTTTTCTATCCGTTGCTGCTTTTATCTTTCTCTAACTTCCAATAAAATGGTCTATTTTCGTTTTCCTTGTTCTCCGTTCGTTTTGGTATATTCTCAGTTTCTCTACTCAATGGTTTCTTTGATTCTGGTTTCTCGTTACTTGTTTTCTTGATTTATCTCTAGTCTAGCGGCTCTATTATTCATCGTTTACTTGATCTCTTTATTCCTTGTCAATTATCTAAAAATAAATAACACTTTTAGTACATATTATTCTACATAAATTTTCGCATTAATTGTATCGTATTATTCTCCTTGCTTTTCCTTATTTTAATTCTTTTCGCTGCGTCAACTTCTTTGTCTTTTCATTTTAAGTTTATTTTAAATTATCTATAACTCGTATCAAGTATATATTTATAAATTTGTATAAATTATCCTTAAAGTGGCATCAATTATCTATATGTTCGTATCGATTAACTATTTTTATTAAATAAATCATCACACTCATATCAACAATCGTCTCGTTAATTATTGTCCTTTATCTCTTTATAATTTGTCCAAAAAAGTTTCTTAATCTCTATGTTCAGTACTCGGTGTGGGATCCGGATTTTTGTACCAAACTCCTTGCTGGGTTAATTATCAAAAAAACATTCCCTCAGTACTCGGTGTGGGATCCGGGTTGTGTACTTCGAAGAATATACAAGAATGGAAAAGCCTAGACGTTCAACCAAGTTCCAAAAGCGATTTACTTGATTTCCCGAATAGTGAAAAGAAAAGGAAGAAAATTTGGGCGCTGTAATTCTTAATATCTCCGTCTACTGCCAGTCCACCCCGCGTCAGATTTCCAGCTCTGCTTGGCTGCCTCAATCTAATCTTTAGTAGGACCTTTCGAGTATGAAACATTTACCGGTTAGTTCACATCTTACCTACCGCTTGGTCTCCTCGATACTCGGTGTGGGTATCCGGGTTGTGTATCGAGCGGTACAGCGCTACCAGTCCCTTGGCTGATAACATCCTGAACTCGACAGTCCGCCGCTGTCCTCTGGTGCTTCACCACCAGCTAGGGGAAAAATATTTCTAAGTACCTTTGCGATACTTTTTGGCTCTCTTACCTTCGGCGTCTAAATAATGCGCATTTTCCCTCACCCCTTGGTTCATCCCTTCACTTTTCCAATTCAAAATTGTAGTAATCGCGTTGGTTTGTTCCCCAGAGAGGTGATCAATCTCTAACCAGAAACTCCCCAACATTTGCGATGGTACCTACTACCTTCCTCTCCTCGGGTTGATCAGGATTCCCCATCGGGATAAGCGTACTATCGTTATGATAGCTCGGTTTTAAATCTTACTTTTCAGTATTATTTCCATATAATATAAAATAAATAACATTACAAAATACACTAAAAAAAATGAGAAGCATTATCCCATATTCTAACCGCTATTCTCATACTTATCTAATTATTATTTATATAGTTCTGTAATTTATTTATACAATATTTACACGACCCCTTTATTTTTGTGGTTTCCCTTTTTCTAATTCGCTTTAACCCTCGTGATTTCTACCCTTTTCCTGTTTTTATTATTATTTTGTTTATTTATTTATTTATTTTTAATATTTCTATTCTTAAATCCACGGTTTTTGGATGATATTCACACGATTATTTCCATTGCATACTCTGTCTTTCAATTTTCCATGTAGACAAACCGATCGTTTTCCAAAGTTTCTGTCAGTATTTTCCATTTGTTATCTGTCTGCGTTTTGGTGAAATTCCGTCACAACATTTATTGTTTTTGATAGTTATTTGTTTCCATATAGAATCGTCATTGATGCTAAGTTGAGTGTGCCCTTGAGAATATTTGTAGTTTCTTAATTTTCCTTGTCATTTGTTTTCCGTTGTAAAATAATCATTAGATCTCAGCTTCAAATGATCAAACAAAGTTTTTCGCTTCTTATTTCGTACTGGTCTCTTCTTTCTGTATTCCTTTCACTCGTTTGTTTGTTTTCCATGTAGATAAGTTGGTCGTTTTTCATAGTTTTTTTTATTTCCTTATATTTATTTCTTCCTGCAATTGTCTGAAATGTCGTCCCGACGTTTCCTTACTTGTTATTGTTTCTAACAGAAATTTGTATATAGTTCCCTTTGTTCATTGCTGAGTCCCATACTTTGTACTTGTCGAGTCATTTGTTTCATTTCGTTTTGTAGACAAATCCATCGTTTTCCATAAGTTTCCGCTAATCTCTCTTTTCTTATTGCCCCCAGATTTGTATGTGGTGTCTAGTCATTTATTTCATTGCACTGTTTTTCTTATTTTGTAGCCAATTTGATCGTTTTCCATCGTTTGCTATTAAGCTCTATTCTTTGGCAAAATGTTGTCACGACATTTTCTGTTTAATAACTCGATTTTGTATCTCATCTTGTATCCTATGGTGACTTTCTATTGTTTCTTAACTTTATTGTTTTGATTCTTCTCAAAAACGAAGCTGAGCCCCAAATTTATATTTGGTGGGCGAGCCATTTGTTTCATCACCATATTCTCTCGCTTTGTAGAGATATATCCATCGTTTTTCACAATACTTTCCCCTTTCTCATTGTTGTCTTTCTGGAGTTCAGTAAAATGTTGTCCCGACATTTCCTTTGTTTGACTATTAGATTCTTACTTCGGTTTTCTTTGTTTGCTTTGTCAGCAAAATTATTTCATCCCGGCTGAGGGTGTACTGACAAACTCGCTGTTATTTCCAAAATTGATGATTCTGATCTTTCCAAATAACGAAGCTTTATGCTGAGCCCCAAATTTGTACTTGGTGGGCTAGTCATTTGTTTCATTAATATATTTTCTCATTTTATAGTCGGGTTAATTGTTTTTTATCGTTCTTTATTAAGTTCCATTCTTGTTCGACATTTTCTGCTTGATAATAGATTCTTATTTTGGTCTTCTTTGGTTATTTGGCTAAACAAATCATTTCAATCCCGGCTAAGGGTGTACTGACAGAATTCTCTGTTGTTTCTTAACTTGATTGTTTTGGTCTTTCCAAATAACAAAGCTTTATTCCTTATTTTGTAGTCAAGTTGGTCGTTTTCCATCTTTCTTTATTTCCATTCTTATTTATCTGTCATTCTCATTTATTGTCTTTCTGGGGTTCGGTGAAATGTCGTCCCGACATTTCCTTGTTTGATAACCAGATTTTTGCGTCTTGTGCTCTTTGATCGTTTGCCAAAAAAATCATTTCATCTCGGCTGAGCCTCCAAATTTGTATGGTGGGTTTCTGGGTGTTGATATTTTGAAACTATATGGTTGTTACCCAGACAACCCCATACAAATATCCTTCGCTTACCACTCGGCACCCGTTGCAAAGCAACGTTGGAACTGTGTTCAAGTGGGTAGATCGTCCGCAAAAAGTGAGCCCTATTGCTAATGCTATAATTGACCGAATGATCCCTGGGTCCAACGAGCTGCCAATAGAAGGCCTGTGCTCTATTTCGATTTTTAGGTCCCATTATTCTCCTATCTCCTTCAAATGTTGGTCCATACTGTTATATCATTTATCTTTATGTCCATTCGCCTAGCCCTTCTTATCGCTGTCCGTGTTGATGATCTTTCTATGGCCTGTAAACCCTTTGTTATGTTAAATATCCTCACATTATCTCTCTTACCCGTCTCCCTATTATAACTGCTATTTTTCCTATTATTGTTACTATTATATGCATTATTCTAATCCATTACCACTGCTATTTATATTATTATTATCCTTATTACTACCATTACTATTATATTTATATTTACTATTATTAGTATTATTATTACTATTATTATTATTATTTGTACTATTATTTTTATAATTACCATTATCTTTACTATTATCGTTATTATTGATAAATATTTAGTAGGGATTCGTCCTTATTCCTCAGCTTTGTGAAAATACTTTAGTTATATAAAAATTTAGCCGTACTCCATCCTTATTCTACAGTTTTCGATAAAGTATTTTTGTTAATTCAAAAATTTTTAGCAGCGTTCCGCCCTTATTTTACAGTTTTATCAGAATATTATACAAAAAATTGAGCCGCGCTCCACTTTTACTTTACAATTTTCGCTAAGTATTTTAATTAATTCGGATAATTTGAGCAGCGTTCCGCCAATATTTTCCGTCACAACTAAAATTAATTTGTTTAGTTCTTATATATTATTTACAATATTCCTTTTCATGATTTTAGTCGTTCGGATTAATCATTTTCCGATGGTTATTCATTTTAACTGTTTCATTGTGACATTATTCATAAATCGTGCATCAATGCACTATAACTAAAATAATACGCCTGCAAAATAATGCTACCAAGATAATACTGAAAAATAAGAATGAGTTAAGTGTCAATTTAGTTGAAAATAATACTGCAAAGTAGTTGTCAATTAAGTTGATAATTTGCCAAAACACATCAGTATATATACCTATAATTTGACCTTAACCTTGCTTGTTATTTTTATTGCGATAAAACAAATTTGACCTTGAAATTATTTGTGTTATCTAAATTAAATTTTTATTATTTTTCTTAATTTAAATTGGTAATTTATTTTTAAAATTTTTAAATAAATTTATTCAGCCAAAAATATTTTATTTTTACTCATTTAATTCATTAATTTTTTCATTTATACAACTTGTCGTTTTTCGGTAAAATTTTCTTGTTATTATGTTATTTTTTATGTAAATTTCGTGCGGTTCTTGATGCATTTTGTATTTATTTTATTTTACTTTTATGTTTTTTGATTTTACATTTATTTATATTCTCTCAAAGTTTAGAGTGTTTAGTTGATGTTGTATGTTGTATTTTAAGTTATCTTGGTGCTGGGTTTTTGTGCTGTATTACTGATATATTTAAACAATTTTCAAGGCCGTTTGTGTTCTGGCCCAACAGAAATATAGTTGCATGATGAAATTACTAAGGTATGTTGCTTTACAATATACTAAAACTATGCAATTTTTTTAATTAGAAGTATACATGCGGTCGTTAAATATATAAAATATCAAGCTTTCAGTTTTGACTTAACAGTATTAATAATAATAATAATAAAAGTAATAATAATAATAATATTAATTGATAATAATAATACTAATAATAATAATTTGGTGAATATTACACATTTTATTTTAAATTTGTTATATCACTTATAAAATATAATTATGAAATATAATTATGTTATTCTATTTGATAAACACAAAATAACTTAGAACAATTATATTTTATGAGCATCTTTTTTCACATTAATTTAAACGTATTTATGAATATTGCAAATTTTTAATAGTCCATGATTCACAAGGTAGATGCAATACAATTCATGTTTAACAAAGACTTGACTAATGAATATATATTAAAAACTATGGTTTTATTAATTGATTGTAGAAATATAGTTATGAAAAAATACTTAAGAAATTATGTCGATTAAAAGTATACCCGCGCGCATTTAATATATCAAGTTTTGACTAAATAATAATATTATTTTGACTCCCATCATTCGATTCAGATGAGTTGAAGTTTAAATGGATGAATTATTTGTTTTTATTTTTAAATATAATAATACCTTTACACTTTATTACATTTTATTTACAAGCTGGTCATAGGTGGCTGTAATCTTGCTAGTCTGCAAATAATTATTTTGGTAGTAATAAACATTAATTAATTTAGTGCCTATGACGCTTTGTAGTGTCCGCAACTAAAATTTGTGCAATGTGTAAGTACCCGACAATCTTGGCTTAATTTGTGCTATGAAGCTCAGGTACTTTTTGACCCCACTTGGTCTGTCAATAATAAAGCATAAACTTCATATTGGCCTCTCTTATTGTAAATTTTTATTGTGTTTTTAATTATAATAGATTAAATTTTTATTATTATGACTCTTAGCCCCTAGGTTTTTAAATATTTGATTATAACTTATTTAGTCCCTTATTATCAAAAATAAATTTAATTTTTAACGAAAATATAGTTATTAAATATAAATACATATTTCAATCAAAAAACAATGTGTATCTTAAATTACGTTTATTTTCTTAAAAATTGTCTATATTTTTTCTTTGATCAGTAAACCAAACACACATATTTCAATAAAAACACCATGTGAATCATAAATTATGTATAATTTCTTAAAAATTGTCTATAACTTTTCTTATATCGGTAAAACAAACACACATATTTAAATCAAAAACACGTGTGTATCATAAATTATATACATTTTCTTAACAATCTCAAACTTTACATAAATACTGAACTATTTTTATGATTTAACACATACTTACACATTATTAGCCATAAAATAAATATTTCATAAATTTTTGAAAAATAACACATATTTTCATTAAAGTTTTCCATAAACACTGTAACCTATCGATGGTTTACCACATACATATTTTGAGCCATAAACATATTTATTTAAACATATTGTCTTAAAAATATCGATTTTATCTTTACATTTGTTCTTTGTACACACCAACTTTTTCTATTCATAACATACTATGGATCATATTAGTAAACCTTCGAAAAACTATTGAAAACCATGTAAATGATACCTTACATGCACAAAATATTTTTAATTAAATTATATACATACACACATATTCATTTTTCTATTAAATAATGAAATAACTTTATAACCTTTGCATCCCATAATTGGTTGAAAATTTATTTTATTTTATATAAAAATAATAATGAAAATTTGTAACAATAATCATAATTTTAGTAATAATAATAATAATAATAATGATTTTAGTAATAACTTGTAATAATAATAATAATAGTAATAGTAATAAAAATTAAAATTAAAAAATATTAATAATTAAAACACTACTTATAAAAATAAGTAATAGAATAAAAATAAAAATTAAAAAATAATAATAATTATTATAACACTATTTAAAACATTAAGTAGTAAAATATATTTAAAAAATTTTAAAAAATAATATTTCTTGAGAAATTTGAATGACCTTGAGGAAAAATTTTGATGAGTCATGGTCGTTGTTTCAATGACATTGGAAGTTTTTGATGAGTCATGGTCTTTGTTTCAATGACCTTGAATGAGTAATTGTTTTTGTCTTAAAAAAAAATACATTTACATTTACTAATGATTTATAAATTGAAACACTTGACGAGTTACATAAATATATTTCCATCAATTATTTACATATTTAAAACTCTTGAAATTGTTAAAGATGGATTATTCAAATTCGGTCTGAATGATACCATTTGTGAAATTACATTTGATAAAATCTTGGCTAATACATTGGGATTAGAAAGGCAAACATATCGAACAAGTGATATTGGTGTACGCAAACTAAAAATAATTAAACTTCATCAACAAACGTTAATATATACTAACATCATCGAAAATATAATTGTTGGTGATACTTGTGTTCCACTATTAGAATCTGTTTGGGTCGATAAACATGACCAGGATAAAGTTGTCAAAATAAATATTGAGAATCCCATGTAGATAGCAATATCAACCTCTTGTATAACCAATACAGAAATAAATATTCGTGATGATAGCGGTAAATTTATTGAATTTAGTAAAGATACAAAAACTCATTTGACATTACATTTACGTAAATTAGATGGCTAATAACGATATTATTAGTATGTATAGTGGTAGTCAAACGGGCGGTGATCTATCATATTTTATCGGAAAACAGTATGGATCGGGTTGGTTAATACCAATTAGTAGATTTGCACTCCCGATTCCTAAACGTCTTGGTAGTTTTGGTATGAAAACTGCTAAAGATGTGATAATGAATGAACAGAAAATATTACCATCTTTTAAAACAAATGCTTTATCAGACATAGAAAAAGTTTTACCTGGTATATTTTAAAAGGATAAAACTCTTGCACCAAAACGTAAAAAACATCGTTCATCGCATATAAACAAACGAATGAGATTAGAAGGGGCTATATTTGAAAAATGATTTGTGGTAAATCAGAGTTGTGTATATTTGACCGACAATCCCCTCAAGCTGTTTTTGAGTATGGTGCATTTGAAGAAGTATTTCATATGAATTCACGTACTGATAGTAGAAATGATTTTGAATTTTACATTAATGGTTCTCAAACTGAATATTTAGATTTGAATGATACTTTATTAACTTTTCAGATTAAGATTGCAGATAAAAATCGAAAACCATTGGCTGAAGCTGTAAATGTAATACCGAACAATTTCTTGCTTTATACTCTTTTTAAGGATACAATTCTTGGTTTTAATAATATCAAGATTGAGGGTCTAAACAATATATATATTCACAAGGCTATAATTGAAACTATCTTAAGTTAAAATACCGATACTAAAAATACATGTCTTACTCCTATGGGTTATGCACAACAGATAATGAGCGAAAATTGCGGATTAATGGTTCTAAATTATTTACCATGTGTTCATCATTACAACTCGACTTTATGGATCAACCTAAATATTTACTCCCTGGTGTTAATGTCTATATGCGTTGTAAAAGATCTAATTCTGCACTAACATTAACTTCTGCATCCGGGAAACCAATCTATCAATTAGTTGATGCAAAATTATTGGTAAGAAGAGTTCGTGTTGAACCCGGTGTATACGTCGGTCATCAAATTGGGCTTAGTTCAAAACAGGCAATTTATCCATTAAAATCTAAGAAAATTGTTTCATTTGCTATTGGTCAGGATGCATAATCTTTCTACAAAGAACAAATATCTGGTGATTGTAGAATGCCAAATTTTATACTTGTAACATTTCAATCTGAAACTCAGTACAATGGTTCATGCAAAGCTTTGAGTTCGGCTTTCAAACATTGAAATGTTACTTCATTATCATTGTCAAAAATACAGATATAGAGAAACATACACTCAATATTTCGATAATTATAATTATTGTGCTATATATATATATATATATATATATATATATATGCAAAGTTTAGTGAGAAATATGGGTTATTTGAATAAAAACTTGAATTGTGGTATAACACTTGAAGAATTTAAAACCAAATATCCATTCTTCACTTTTGTTTTGGCTCCGGATTTGGATTTGAATCAGAGTCAATTAACACAAAATGGAAACCTACGACTGGATATAAAATTTTCAAAAGCTGAAACCGAACCATTTCATGTTATATTATAAGGTTTATTTGAAAATGAAGTGCAAATTACTGCGAATAGAACTATGTTGGTTTGAACAAAAATGACTAGTTTGATAATAAATGAAGTAATGAAATGAAGAAATTTGTCATGGAGTAAGTTTACTTGTAACTAATGTTATTATTATAATAGGTTTACATAATAGGACGATTTTATTATTATTATTATTATTATTATTATTATTATTTTTATTATTATTATTGAGGATACCTAAATAACAAAATAAATTAATCGCTAAAATAAATGAAATAATTTGGGGAAAGATATAAATTGGAGAATATGTTGTTCTGGAACTCTGACAAGAAAAATTGAGAACAAGAAATTAAAGTTGAGAAAAATAATAAATCAATAAAGTTAAACAGAGAAATATGACAAGGCTTAGTTCAAACAGGCAATTTATCCATTAAAATCTAAGAAAATTGTTTCATTTGCTATTGGTCAGGATGCATAATCTTTCTACAAAGAACAAATATCTGGTGATTGTAGAATGCCAAATTTTATACTTGTAACATTTCAATCTGAAACTCAGTACAATGGTTCATGCAAAGCTTTGAGTTCGGCTTTCAAACATTGAAATGTTACTTCATTATCATTGTCAAAAATACAGATATAGAGAAACATACACTCAATATTTCGATAATTATAATTATTGTGCTATATATATATATATATATATATATATATGCAAAGTTTAGTGAGAAATATGGGTTATTTGAATAAAAACTTGAATTGTGGTATAACACTTGAAGAATTTAAAACCAAATATCCATTCTTCACTTTTGTTTTGGCTCCGGATTTGGATTTGAATCAGAGTCAATTAACACAAAATGGAAACCTACGACTGGATATAAAATTTTCAAAAGCTGAAACCGAACCATTTCATGTTATATTATAAGGTTTATTTGAAAATGAAGTGCAAATTACTGCGAATAGAACTATGTTGGTTTGAACAAAAATGACTAGTTTGATAATAAATGAAGTAATGAAATGAAGAAATTTGTCATGGAGTAAGTTTACTTGTAACTAATGTTATTATTATAATAGGTTTACATAATAGGACGATTTTTATTATTATTATTATTATTATTATTATTATTATTATTTTTATTATTATTATTGAGGATACCTAAATAACAAAATAAATTAATCGCTAAAATAAATGAAATAATTTGGGGAAAGATATAAATTGGAGAATATGTTGTTCTGGAACTCTGACAAGAAAAATTGAGAACAAGAAATTAAAGTTGAGAAAAATAATAAATCAATAAAGTTAAACAGAGAAATATGACAAGGCTTAGTTCAAAACAGGCAATTTATCCATTAAAATCTAAGAAAATTGTTTCATTTGCTATTGGTCAGGATGCATAATCTTTCTACAAAGAACAAATATCTGGTGATTGTAGAATGCCAAATTTTATACTTGTAACATTTCAATCTGAAACTCAGTACAATGGTTCATGCAAAGCTTTGAGTTCGGCTTTCAAACATTGAAATGTTACTTCATTATCATTGTCAAAAATACAGATATAGAGAAACATACACTCAATATTTCGATAATTATAATTATTGTGCTATATATATATATATATATATATATATATATATGCAAAGTTTAGTGAGAAATATGGGTTATTTGAATAAAAACTTGAATTGTGGTATAACACTTGAAGAATTTAAAACCAAATATCCATTCTTCACTTTTGTTTTGGCTCCGGATTTGGATTTGAATCAGAGTCAATTAACACAAAATGGAAACCTACGACTGGATATAAAATTTTCAAAAGCTGAAACCGAACCATTTCATGTTATATTATAAGGTTTATTTGAAAATGAAGTGCAAATTACTGCGAATAGAACTATGTTGGTTTGAACAAAAATGACTAGTTTGATAATAAATGAAGTAATGAAATGAAGAAATTTGTCATGGAGTAAGTTTACTTGTAACTAATGTTATTATTATAATAGGTTTACATAATAGGACGATTTTTATTATTATTATTATTATTATTATTATTATTATTATTTTTATTATTATTATTGAGGATACCTAAATAACAAAATAAATTAATCGCTAAAATAAATGAAATAATTTGGGGAAAGATATAAATTGGAGAATATGTTGTTCTGGAACTCTGACAAGAAAAATTGAGAACAAGAAATTAAAGTTGAGAAAAATAATAAATCAATAAAGTTAAACAGAGAAATATGACAAGGTGATTCTTAATTAATTAGTACAAATAGAAAAGAAAAAAACAAAAATAGTTTGGGAATAGAACTTTCTTATCAGTAAAAATAAGAAGGGAAAAAAAAGGGAAAATTTTATAATCTTGACATTGATCAAAGATGCCGAAACATTGTCAACAAAGAAACTCATATAAAAGCTAATGACACAAATGTGAAAGAACACAAAAAAATTACTGAAAAAGAATTGTTTAAAAGAGAGACAGGAAAATAAAGTAAATGTGAAACCTATTGTAGTAAATTGAACTAATTAAGAAACAAAGAAAATATATTGAACATTTGGAGAAAACTTTGAACTTTGGATATTATACTGCAGTGACGAGAAAGCAATCAAAGTTAAACTAACGCATCCAGTGATACGAGTATATCGAAGAATTTGATTAAAGAAGCAGTTTGGTGGTTATCTATTGGACTATTACTCACTACGTGATGTAATAAGCCCTGGTTCTTAAATCTTGAGTGTTGAATCTTAGTGTAATTGTATTAGCAAAGTCGAATTGATTGTAATTATGATAAACAATAAATATTGAAAATATCAAGGATATTTGTCGTTGTTAGTGATATTTCAAGACACGCTTGAAGTCAGATTGATAAGTGACAATATTTAACTTCACTGACAACCCAAACATATTTGGTGAGCCCAACGTGATTCGAAGTCGGTGAAAATTTATTGAAAAGAAATATTGTTTTATCTTAATTGAAAGTAAATTTTGGGTTCTATAAATTTTGTAGAGAAGCTGGAAGCAGAGCTAAAATATTTATTGTGTTAATAAATTTGAAATTCAGATTTGTGTGATTTGAGAAACTTTTTAAAGTAAATCGATATAATTTACGAAGCAAAAGCAAGAAAGAACCTATAATAAATAGTGAAGACCTGTCGGTTTCAATTGCTAAAAAGAATAATGATTTCGCCAATTTTCAAATGCTACCAATGCGGAGGAGATCCAGTTTTTTTGTTTATTTCATGAGCGATTTTTACATATATCCGACGGCGTATGGTTCCAAGCAATTGTGATTCAAAGATTACCCTTATATCTAAAGGTAGCAACGAGAGAGTGTTGCAGCAAATTGACAAGAAAGCAGTTGCAATGATTGGGTAAAGTTAAAAGATGCTTTGTCAGCTAAACTCATTTTAGGAGATATAAAGAGACTAATGAGTCAAAAGTTTTATAGTCAAATTCAAAATCAAAATGAAACAGTGAGCGAATTTGCCTACCATTTATTATCCTTAGCAAGTAAATCATTCGATGACGACTCAATCCAACCAGGTCTAGCGAAACAAATGCAAGAATTAGTACAAGATCAGTTTCTATCCAGAATAAATAAAAAAATAAAAACAGCATTGTGTTGCTTAGATTATGATAATGCTGAGGATCTTGTTATAAAGGCAATGAACATTGAATTAAACTTAAAGAGTACTAAAGAGAAAATTCATGCATTTGCAATACTTCCAGTCAAAAGAGAAAGATCAATTACACCACCGCGAAGCAGTTGGGAGGTAGTAAATACATTCCAGAAATCAAGAATTCCATCGCCAAGTTAGAGAAATGAGACTAGTATAAACAGATCATGCGGTAAAATGCAAAGTAATGAAAGAATAAAACTAAGTAATGATCCGAGTAGTAAAATTTGCGATGATTTACAAAGTGAAATAAGTACTGTATTTATTGATAAAAATAGACGGCTGATTGCAGATCCCGATGCAAATTCTCATGATTAAAGTCTTTGCGAAATTGACTAAAATGCCCTTGAGTTTGAGAAAAACTAAAACTGTTATAAAGTTTTGTGCCAAATGTTATAAAGTAAACAAGCAAAATGTGTTTAAAGAATTCAAACATAACATGCAAAATTTAAAATCGGACCCATAAACATCAAATAACCACCTCAAAATGCGAAAACACATAATTAAAAATATAAAATGAAAACACATAAAAGTAAATTAAAATATTAACAAATGCACCAAGATCTACACGAATTGACATAGAAATAGCATAATAACAAAAGATTTGACCAAAAATTGACAATTTACGGAAAAAAAGAAGAGTTCATGAATAAATTGAATAAAAATAAAATAATTTTAATCAGAAATGATTAAAATTAAAAGTTAATGAACAAATTGTCAAATAAATCGAGAAAATAATAAAAATTAGAAATAAATTAGATAAGTAACATCAAGGTCAAATTTTGTTTTATCGCATGAAAATTAACACGCAAGGTTAGGGTTACAGAACAGGTATATATACCAATCCATTTTAACAGAATAAAACTACTTTGTGCTTTTTCACTCAGTGAACAAATCACTCTTTACCAAAAGTTTATAATTGACAGAAACAACTCTCGGCAATTATTTCCACATCGCGAACGCAAGTAACTTACAGGTAAGCTCTACTGGTTCGTGTATGTGGGAATCCTTTGTCGTATGTTTTTTGAATGCCTGAATTGAGCTAATGGACAGCTATGATCTAATTGTATTGGAAAATATATGTATTTAAAAGTGAATTTTTCTGACCCACAGCCACACAACATGCATGTCAGTAAACTGAAACATAACTAGTCACACTGTGTAAGTGCGGTTTCTCCGCCTATAGTGTGTGCCCGTGAGAGTTCCGTCGTGCGTAATGACGGCCTCGAACGTAAATATTCTATTTGTTATAGGGGGCTCTGGGAAGATCGAGAACTAGTCTTTTGGCTGGCTTTCTTTCACTCATCTCCCGAAAATTCGACCTAAATTCAATTATATACATCGGCTAAAATGATTACATCGAGTAGTCCAGTGGACACTCGTAAACTCTAAAATAAACAAAATTTCCTTAAGATCAAATTGAAGGGTACGAAAGGCGGAAACTCGAAATCGATGTGACGAAAAGAATTAAATATATTAAAATCGATTAAATAATTAAAGGTGTTAGAATTGATAAGAATAAATAACTAAATGGGTTGAAATTAATGAGAATATTTAAATGTATTAAAATTGAATGAAAATAATTAAATGTGTTAGAATTGATGAGAGTAAATAATTAAATATATTAGAATTGATGAAAATAATTAAATGTATTAAAATGGATTGAAATTAATGGGGATAATTAAAGGTATTAAAATTGATGAGAATGTTCAAGCGTATTAAACTGACGAAGATAATTAATTAAAACTATAGAAAATGATTAAAGGAATTGAGTTGAGGAAACTAATTATTTGTATTAAAACTGTGAAGACTATTTAAAATATTGAATCAATGAAGATAATAAATCGTATTGAAACGGCAGAGTAATTAAAAATATTAAATTAATGTGAATAATGAGTTATATAACCCTGCAGGAGAAAATGAAAGATGTTAAGCTGACGAAATAACTAACAATACTAAAATCGTTGAGAATAATTAAAGATGTAAAAAACTGACGAAAGTAATCTTTACTTATTAAAGTTAACCAAGGAATTGCAAATGATTAGATGTACCGATAATAGTTGAGTATAATGCATAATAGTTGTAAATTACTAAAATAATAGAAATAACCATAAATCATTTAAAGTGATGTGAACCTTTATAACTTAATAGAAGTAACTATATGACAAAATTTACCTAAGAATGACGACAATGACTATAACTGAGTATAAATAAGGAAAATAACGAAAAGATGCAACGTAATTGTAATTTGCTAAACGTAACGAGGAGAGAGCGACAGTAAAGAGAAAAATATTAAAACTGGTGAAGGAATTCAATAGGTATTTGTTTATGGAGGTAAATGAATGTCACGAGAACGCAAACTAGATGTCTAGAGAAACCTAAAAGAATCCATTTGTGGCTATTAACTACCTATAATTAAAATAAATAGATCAATATAATAGTCGATTTTAATAAAAACGCAACCAAGTCACCAAAGTAAATCAAAAAATACATTAACTTGTTACTAACGGAACAGAAATGACGCTCATCTATGAAAGCAATCATGTATTAAAATAGAACACGGAAAAAATCAGAACACTAAATTCCATTAACTCGAATAAATAATCACAATAACAAACAGAATTCACAGGAACGCATAAGTGATGGATGACGAGACCGAGTATCTACACACCACACGGGTCGACGGGACGAATCGCGACCAGGTACTATTTCATTTCGAGAGTTTAGATTTTTCCGTGTAATAATTGACCGTAAATTAATATCACTCAACTAACTATTAGTTTAAGTTCATGTTAGGTTATTCATAAGTGACATATAGACTCAACAATATCTAATCTTCCTTTTAAACGATAATTATGATGGTTATTTTAGATTGCAGAAATACGCATGGGGATGGAGCGATGACTCCGCGTAACGCTCCGGATGTCAAACGCTTCTGCCGCTCGTTATAGGCAAGCGCTGTGGGACCAAGGGTATGTCTTGGCAACATATGGTGGACCCAATTGGCCTCGACGGCCCAATGATAGAGGAGATGAGATCGAACTGCCGAGTATCGCCATTAAGCACGAGCCCAGTAGAAATCCAGCACGAGAAGCGCGCCAACGGGCCGAATACAATGCTATGAAGATGGAGGAAATGGAGCGAAAGTATCACCGGAGGGCGATGATGGCCAGGCAGAGATTGGCGCAGGTAAATCGAGACATTACTAGTGGAATCATCCCTAGTACCGAAGACTCTCCACCTGATTATGGGTCTCATTCGAGCTTGACGACCCAAGACTCTTGCAAATGACTGCTCCAACAACACTGATTCTGCCTGAAAAATTGATTCAGCCAGCAATTCGCGACAGACTCGGACCAAGGCAACAAGACGAGCATGTGTATGCTCGCCGACACCCACGATGGACGTTCTTTAGTCGTAATCGTCGCGACACGGATTCCAACGACAAGAACAATTTCTAGATTTGAATAGATTTGATGTCTTGAAATAAATTTTGTTAAATCAAATTGATTATTTGCATTTGCTTTTCTCTTATAAACGAAATAAATTCCAACAGGGTGATCAGTACGATGAACTATAACGATTTTATTGAAAATTGTTTTTTTAACTTAGCATTTGGTTATTACGAGGAAGGGGATTGCTTATTCCAAATAGTTAATTATAGATTAAATTAAATAAATAACTTATAACGAAATTCACCGAGAATTAGCTCGATGGAAACGATGAGGTTCACTAAATTACATGAGACACGGGCATAGGAGATTAATTTATATATTGAAAGCAGCAACGATAACGATTGTTTTCTCAAGTATTTTTAATTTAGACATGGAAGTGACCAGGATTCTCAGTCGAGAATTGAAAGAACTTAGGTGCAAGAACACGCACCTCCATCGCCAACTTCTCCAACAAAGTCGAGAAATCCAAAGAATAAAAGCTACATGGACGGAGCCGGAAAAGATGAAGAGTGTGTACCAACGCCTTACTGCGGCCCAGCAAGGTTGGAAAGAGGAGAAGTCATTGAATCAAGCCCAAAGAACTCAGATCACAGGGTTGGAAGTCGCCTTGTCAGCGTGCCAGGATGGTAGTGCCGCGACATACCCCCTAGTCTTAGAACCGGCACAGCTGGCTTACCGCGATCAAGAAAAGTCGAAACCTTCCAACAAACGATCCCATCCGCATGCTAGGTCAGGTCGTGCAGAACGCTTACGACGACGGGCCCAAGGCGAAAAACAAATGTTATCGAACTGAACTCTACACGAAATGATTTACAAATTGAAATCCAAATAAAATAAAATTGTATTTTTATTAACTTGTTTTCTTTATAACGATTAATATGCACGAGTAAAATAAGAGAGGAATAATTAAGGGACCTGAAAGATAAGACGGAAATAGGCCTTCTAACGGCAGTCCGCTGAACCCGACATAGGACTAAACCTTAGCAGTTCTGACATCGGAACTCACCTTTGGAGGTCCTGTGACCAATGAATTACAGTTCCAACGTTGCTTAGCAACGGGTAACCATTGGCGGGCATTGAAATATTTTGTATGCAATGGGTTAAGGTCATCAACACCACTAACCCCACAGTATGAAAAAGTAAATGAGTTAAAGAGAGAGGTCATGCACAAATGTAAAGGTTAGAAAATAGAACTTGAATTTATGGACCAAATGTTAGAGGATGATGATTATTTGATAGATTGTGGAATGATTCCTGGAGTTGAAAACGAAATAAAAATATTGAATACAATTGAAACTAAAAATACACTTAAAAATGATTTTGATGAAGAGATTTAATAAAAATATTGATCAATGGAAAGACAATTGAGGTTAATGATAAATTGAATATAATTTTGAATTCAAAATTTGAAGTGGAGGAAAAATTACAAATTTTAGACTGTAATTGATAATATTTGGATTATGAAACTGGTTTTGGAGAAACAATAAAGACAGTTATTCGAAAATTTGGACAAGAATTTAGAGAACAAGGAATTTATATTGAACTATTTGTGATATATTAACTATAAATAATCAAGGTTTAGAATATACAGATGAACATTGGTGTACGAAAGTGAGTAAACTGCGACGGAGAGAAGCCTAAATCATGTGTAATGACGGAATCATTATGTTGATGTACAAGAGTTTTGTGTTAGATGATGACGAATATTTATTCGATTGTGGCTGTGTACCACAAAAGCTTTATGAAAATTGTTTTTTTTACGGACGAGGAACCGTTAACAAATTTTATTAATGAGATAATTGCAGGTAGACAATCAAACGATAACAAGTCAAAAAATTGGAGTATATTAGAGTGGCCAAAATTTAACGATGAAACGAAGAGTAGTCATGATGAAGTAGGTGATAAAAGTGAAATGACCAAAGAGGAGGTAGAAAATGACATGGAACAAAACATAGAAGAAAATGAAACATAAACGGAAGTGAAAAGTGATGTTTGTACCACATAGATAGCGACTGGTTATGAGATAAAAGTAGAACGGCGTAAGAGTCCATATGAAATAAAATGCAAAATAGTACAGTGACTCCAAGTGGAGAGAAGTCAGATCAGTTTGAGTAAAACGAAGGAAATTCTAAAGTCTTTAGTTAGTGAGCTGTATACCAAACCAGCACCACTTGAGAAAAATGAAATATGTATTCAGAGAATTGCAAATATGTTGTGTTGGAATATATAAAAGAAGGTATGGAATTTTGTGACGAAGATGTGATTTTGAATATAATAAAAGATGATAAAAGGTGTCAAAACAAAGTGAAGGCCACTAGGATGGTTGGCCATATACTGCAGTCCAACGGATTTTGAACCGATTTTAAATAGATTTTATGACCGAAAATAGTTAACTATGAATCGGTTTGATATTTTTTATTGTTTGTAAATTTCAATTAATAACATTAGTTTTATTATCATTTTCTTTTAACTAAATTATAATCTGATTGCCTAATTAGTCGATAAAAACTGGCGACAAGTGAAATAGAGCACGAAGCCTTCTATGACAGCTCATGAACCCAAAAAGAATGGCAGGTCATTTCCAGTCTTTGCAAAGAGACTCACGTTTTGCTAGCATTCCACCATCTAGTACAAATTTCCAACGTCATTTTCGATAGGCGAATAGTTGTTACATCATGTTGTACGCGTACTGGTGTTGGGCCAGTACAAGGGTTTGTTTAAATGGATTGGAAATAGCACGCAAACACAACATGCAGATTTAAATCGGACCCATAAACATCAAATAACCACCTCAAAATGCGAAAAACACATAATTAAAAATATAAAATGAAAACACATAAAAGTAAATTTAAAATATCAACAAATGCACCAAGATCTACACGAATTGACATAAAAATAGCATAATAACAAAAGATTTGACCGAAAACTGACAATTTACGGAAAAGAAAAGAGTTAATGAATAAATTGAATAAAAATAAAATAATTTTAATCAGAAATAATTAAAATAAAAAGTTAACGAATAAATAGTCAAATAAAATTGAAAAAATAATAAAAATTAGAATTAAATTAGACAAGTAATATCAAGGTCAAATTTTGTTTTATCGCATGAAAATTAACACGCAAGGTTAGGGTCACAGAATAGGTATAAATACCAATCCATTTTCATAGAAAGAATGCCTTCTCACTTAGTGAACAATTTACTTTTCACTAGAGAACTTACGAATCTAAGGAGCAACTCTCGGCAAAAGTTTCCACAATACGTAATAAAGCACCTTATATGTAAGCCCTACTTGATCGTATGTGTGGGAAACCTTTTGTCATATGTGTGAATGAATGCAGATGAATAACAATGTATCGATCTGAAAATATATGCTTTAAATGAAAGATTTTTAATTGTCGAAATTTTTCTGGCCCACAGCCACACAACATACAAGCTATAAAAATCATACATAACTAGTCACGCTGTGTAAGTGCGGTTTCTCCGCCTATAGTGTGTGCCGTGAGAGTTCCATCATGCGCAATGACGGCCTCGAACGTAAATATTATATTTCTTCATAGGGGCCGTGGGAAGATCGAGAACTAGTCTTTTGGCTGGCTCTCTTTCACCCATCTCCCGAAAAATCGACCTAAAATCAAATGTACAAATTGGCTAAACTGATTACACCGAATAGTCCAGTGGACACTCGTAAACTCTAATGTGAACACAAGTTCCTTAGGATCGAATTGAGGCTCGGGAGGTGGGGACTCGATATCGATGTGACGAAAAGTAATTGTAATTCATTAAAAATAACGAAAATAATTATAACTTCTTTAAAAGTGATGAACAGCGATTATAATTTATTAAAAGTAACGAAAATAATTATAACTTCTTTAAAAGTGACGAACAGCGATTATAATTTATTAAAAGTAACGAAAATAATTATAACTTCTTTAAAAGTGACGAACACGATTATAATTTATTAAAAGTAACAAAAATAATTGTAATCGAATATACCGAAGGGATAAAACGTAATTAAACACATCGATGTGACAAAAAGTAGTAAAAATCTACTAAACGAGATGAAAAGTAATTGAATATATCGAGAGGACGAAAGGCGATTAAAAATGCTAACTATATCGACAATTGATTAGAAGTAATTAAATGTATAGTAAACAAAATATTAGTAAAGCAACTAAAAGTTAGGGATATGATTGAATATTAGACATGAGTAAGGGTGACTAAATGTAACAAAATTAATTAATTGGAATTAAAAGTAGAATAATATGACTAAAGGCAATATAAGCAATTATGATTCAACGCAATTAAGATATAGGTATCTCAAGGTAACTGAACTGAACTGAGTGTAAACAAATACCACTAGAGCGACCCAATCAAAACGTGAATAACGCTCATAATGAACCCAAAGACTAAAGTTAGCATGACGGTATAGTTCCTCAGGCAACAGTGAATGACCATCGTATAGTATTAAAGGGAAGAGAAATATTAAAAATAATAATTAAACTACATTTAGATTAGTAATGTCATAAACAAAATCCGGAAAAGCTTAGTAATAAGACTACAAATAACGAAATAGACATAATATTCTCGAAAACAGAAGATACCACGAAATATGGGAGGAATCAACGAGAGTTTGATCGTAGTAGTATCAGTTTACTCATAATAACGACGCCTGCGAAATTCGTCTAACGAACATTGCCAGAAATAGCGACAGTCTGAAACTGATTGACCGAATGGCATTGTAAGGTGGGTAGCGACATTCCTTGCGATAACAAAATCCAGTAGGGAGTGGCAGTCCAGTATATCCAGAGTAACGGAGTGATGAAGAGGGATCCGGTATCCATAAACCAACGGAGGGAGGAGAGAATCCTGAGACGAGTAGCCAGCGAGCGCGAGTCCTTTTGATCACCAGAGACGACATGGTAAAACTGGGAATAAATTGTACAATGAGAAGCAAATCTCCTGATCGGTATAACATGTTTTTGAACATTAATCAACTGAAAGTAATGGTATGAAATAACGAAATGAAATTCAAATTAGTTCACTCACCATAGTACTGTGGGGTTGTTGGTGGTGTCAGTGTCCTTGACCCCATATGAAAATTATTATCTTGCCCCAATGGTTACTCGTTGCTATGCAACGTTGGTAATGCAACCACTGGTTATAGGATCGCCAAAGGTGAGCGCCATATAGGAACTCCTAAGGCCCGATCCCATAGCGGGTTCAACGCACCACCGATAGAAGGTATATGTGCGATTTCTGTTTTTGGTCCCTTTTACTTTAAGAATTCGATCAGTTATCCCTCTCTCAACCCCGACTGAATCTTTATTATCTTGCATGAATTATTCCCGGCCATAGTCAACTAATTTAACGAATATGAAGGCAATCAACTAAAACATTTATTTATTATGAAATTTTCTCATTTTATTTGTTCTGCAAGTCTTATTGCCCGTCGTTTCGCTTTCTCGATCTTTCCCGGACGACGTTGAGGTGGCTTCACATCGGGTTTAGTTACGTCTGTTGAAGTTCGGTATGCCAACTGTGCAGGTGCAAAGACTAAGGGGTAGGTGACAGCTTGGCCCTCCTGGCAAGCCGCCAGGGCCACCTCCAGACCACGAATTTGAGTTTTCAAGGCCTGCCCCAGTCGCTTCTCTTCGGCCCATCCGCGTTGGGCGGCCGTCACTCGCTGGTATAGAGTTTTTGCTTTTGCTGACTCTATCCACGTTGACTTTATCTGGTGTATCTCCCTTGTCAACTGCAATAACTGTCTATGGAGATCCGTATTCTCCTTACGTGCGTTTTTGAGACCCTTGTTCAGAATTGTACCGGTGTCCATCTCTGTGAAAAAAATAGGTCATTAATGTTTCATTTTGTCTAGTGTACGATGAATATTATTATAAGTATGATAATTTTAAGATGCATTACGTCTAATCTAAAGTCGTGAAATGATTTTCTTATATTGGTGAATATTTTATGATACTTATAAATATGAGAAGACAATAAAACTAGAACTATTGTATTTAAATCAATTGTAGCGTGAGTTTGAATATTGGCTCCTTGGATTTTGTCTCGATGCCCAACGAGTATAGGAGTGATCCCATTCCGGCCTCCTATCTTCACCCTCTGCTCTCATTCCTCTGGGGAGGATCTTCTTCGGCATCGACACGGTCATGGCTTATGTTGGCTGGTTTATCCTGGGGTCATCGAGTTCGAATGAGATGCCATAAGAAGGGGCATACCCATCCGTACTCGGAATCAGACTCGCCGCTATGTCTTCATTGATCTGTTCCAGATGGCGGCGAGCTCGTTCTACTTCTTTGTTGGTCCTCCTTTGATGAGCTTCGAGCCGTGCCAAGATACCTTCCGCCTGACCTCGGAGTTCGCGAGCTGGATTCCGTCCTGGCTCACGTTTTATTGCCACATACGGCAACTCGACATCTTCGGCTCCTCCTTGTCTCTCTCACTGGGGAAATCGAATATCCCGCAGCCCACATCGCCTGTCTGCATCTAGCAGCGGAGTGGGATTGGAATCTCATCGTGATCCGAGATTCGTCCACCCATGAATCTATTAGAACGAATAACATTAAATTTGTGATAATCTAATAAGTAGAATCATTAAACATATAAATTAATGTGTGTGAAAAATGGCTTAAGTCCAAGAAACTTATAAAGTTGATGACATAGTGGAGGTTCGTGACAGGGGTAGTCTAAATTAGTTCCTTAATCTGAGATAGTTTGTGGTTAAGGAATCGTATATTTTGTTAAGGTCATTTATCGCGACGACTTGTGCTATGGGACATGGTGGGTTAGTTCTTACGGTCTCGTTGTTGAAATTTTCATGGCTTAAGTAGCATTTCGACGGGGTATTTCATTGGTTTGGGTATGATAGTCTGGAAAATTTTTATTGACGGTTTAGGTGAGCATCAGTACACCTCAGAGGCACTCGGTGTGTTGTGCATTTAACAAGTAATCAAAATAACTGGTCCTTAACTGGAAAATCTTTCCTGGCATCCAACATACTACTCGGACGTGGCATTATTTCGTTGACACCGCGAGTTGATATTTGGCCGATGGTAATTTAATCATAATAAAGTCTCTGGATGTTGTTCACCGGATGGTATTGTGACTAGTGATTAGCAAATCATTTAGGGGGCCTTTTTATTCTAATCATGCGTAAGAGTTCATCATTACAGGATTCAGGCAGAATTGAAATCTAACATTTATTTAATAAAATTCGTTGATAAAATCAGGTCTTCCTGGATTTTTATGACACTTTTTTATCAGCAAGGGCTTCTCTTCTCGTCTCGACTTGACTCTAATAATGACATGTAGAGAGTTCTTTCTTATGGAGTAGGCTAGCCGAAGTGCATAAACATTTTATAATTAAAAATATATATAAAATAACTAAATGCAATTCCCTACATTCTTGGGCGTCAATCCTTCGTTCCATCGTAATCTCGTCCGTATCCGAATGACGTGAGGGGCGACATCTGTCTCGCGGATCGTTGTGGTTGTTGAAATTCATTGTTGCTTTCAATTATTAACTTTCTGACTTGTCCTCGTTGGTCTACCTATTTATACTATATGTCCTGTCTCTGCCTGTGTGCATGTGTCGTTTAATTCTCTCTCTCAGCAACCTTCTTGTGCATGTGTTAAATTTACAAATTTTCTTACCTCGCTTTTCAACATTGGTAATCGATTTATACCAGATGTTTTTCTCCACGTGGGCATTTCCTGCCCTTCTCGCTGATCTGAATAAAATTAATCGTGTCTCACTACGTCTACCATTTGTTCGTGACAGTATGGATTTGACTTTTCTGTGTTTCACTTATTTAACGATCTATCAGTTCTTCGCTATCGTTTTCCGGGATTGCATTTTACGGCCAAAAATTTCGGTTAGATTTTGTATCATTTTATTAAATTAATAAATCTTATTCATGACACAGAGAATTGATTTATAATCCTGATAAGTTTGCAAGCCTCCACTGCCACACAAAGATGCCAATTTGCTTTCCTCCTACTAATTTGGACGTTACTCATTGTGGGATTGTAATTAATTGTGTCTTGAATGAGTATACATCTCTATTTTATTGTTCTCTTTGATTATTATTATGATTAATTGACGAAAACTCTCTATTGGCAATCTTCTACAAAATTGATAGTATGCCTTTCAATTAGTCATAATTACATTCTATCCCCTAATTTGTCTACCTCCGAATCAATTCGATCTTTTACTGATGGGTGAAAGTTATGTAGGTTATGTTCAGATTCATGGTCTCGTGATACGTCCAAATGAAATGTTAAAAATTATTAACAAGATTTTTCATTTAATTTGTCGCTGATTTTACGGGTAAAGCTATCTCATTATATCTTGTTATTTTGACTGATGGTTGGGTCACACTCGGGGAAAATATGTTTAATGATAATATATCCGTGTCTTTGAAGATTTTATAAATTACGAACAGATTGATTTAATCAACGCGTGAAATAGCTATGGTGAAAATTAACTTCAAGTAAACTTATAAGACAATTTCTTATTAAAAGGTTCATGGAATAATCGATCAATTTTCCTCGTTAAATTTCTGCGATATTATTATTTTGCGATTACATTAGTCTGTACTGGGGCATCGATTTTAGTATCATTGGCTCTCCGTCACCGTCCTTGTCTAAAAAAATTTAGTTAGGCCAATTAGTAAATTTCACGTAGTTAATTTTGTTTAAGCTCGAGTTAGAGTACTTTCGACATAACAATTATTTCCGAATTCGTTCCCCACTTCCTTCCTTCTGAGTTGACCTTAGGATAGTTATGTTAATATTATGATTTTAAGAGTGCTCACCGAGCTACTCAATGTTTATGATTTTTAGCCGTTGTGTTTGATGATTTTTTGGTAGAAATTATGGAAAAATGAGTGGTGGAGGAGCAGCCAAAAGACTACTTCCCTCATCCCACTTTCCCCTATAACGGATATTATTGACGTTTAGGCCTTGCGTTATTCACGCCGGAACCTTCACGAGCACAGGCTATTGGCAGATAAACTGCACCTACACAGCCTGAGTTGTGTGTTGATTTTATTTTCTTGCGGTGCGTGAGTGGCTGTGGGCCGGAAAAATTTCGACGAGAAAATTCGTGCTTTATTTCATAATATTTATTGACGAAATCAGTTGTAATTAGCATAGCACATTTCATCATCAAATCATATCAAGGCTTTCCCCACGCCGACGCCTAAGTAGAGCTCCTACGAGGTTACAAGAACGCGACGTGGAGAAAGTTTACGAGCATTCCTCCACTCACATTGCTAAGATTTGTCTTCAGATTTCAAACTGATTCTTCAGAGTTAAATCGAGATATATTATGTGAAAATGAATCGGTATATATATACCTATTGTATGACCATAACCTTGCGTGTTAAATTTGATTTAGTAAAACAAAATTTGACCTTGTGATTTTCTAGTATATTCTATTCTTAATTTTATTATTTTTATAATTTAATTTGATAATTTTCTTTTTAACTTTTAAATTGAATTGTTTCAATTCCAATTTTTTAAGTTTTGTTCCATTTTTATTGATTTTTCTATTTTTTAATAAATTGTCAAATTTCGGTCAAATTTTCGTGTTCTCGTGTTATTTTTATGTTTATTTCATGCGAATCTTGTTGCACTTTGTTATTATTTTAATTTATTTGCGTGTGTATTACCGATTCATTTAAACAATTCTCAAGGCCGTTTGTGTTCTGGCCCCACAATATTGATTATGAAACGGTGTCGATTCAAGCAAAGAAAATTTAATTATTGGTTTTCTCAAGTCAACCAAGAAATTGTTGGAACAGATAAAATAAATAAGCAACAATTACAAATAATTTCAGCCAGCTAAATAAATAAAGAATAAAATATCTTACTATACATAATTAAGATAAATAAATGCACCGGAATTAATAAGGAAAATCGACCAATCAAGCGACGACAAACTGATACACTTCCGACATAAATACAAAACTCAAATTTCATAATTAACAAATAAAATCATGTCCAACCAAAGACATTTGCATTCTGAAGGTACACGCGATATCAAAGAACGGATCGGAGACGGACACCGAAACCGGCTATCACCTAACGATATAGACATGAGGAAGAACACTATTGAGATGCAACAAGGTACTACATCTTTTATGTAACGACAAGTTATTTAACGTAATTATGATTTCCTTCCACCCCAAATAACGGACGACGATGAACCTTACTTTCACGATTACCTAATATTTGACAAATGAATTATTAAAGTAAAATTTACAATTAATTATTAATTACATTGATTATTTAGACCGTAGGGATCCATACGGAGGTTGTAGTGACGATTCCCGACTGACACTACAAATACCGATTAGTTCTGCTGCTCAATATAGACAAGCGCTATCTGATCAAGGTTACACCTTGGCCACCTATGGAGAATCCAGCTGGCCCCGAAGACCAAACGATTGCGGGATAAAATCGAATTGCCCAGCATCGCAATCAAGCGGGAACCAGGTAAAAACCCGGCACGAGAAGCTTGTCAACAAGCAGAATACACGCCGATGAAGATGGAAGAAATGGAAAGGAAATACCACAAAAAGGCGAATCTGGCCAGGCAGCGATTGGCACGTGTGAATCAGGACATCGCGAGCAGGCTAATCCGAAGTACCGACGGATTTACTCCGGAATATGGGGTCTCATTCGAACTAGATGACCCGAGATTACTTCAAATGACCGCCCCGACCAAGCTGATTCTGCCGGAGAAATTGGTCCAGCCAGCTCTTTGCAGCCGACTAGGACCAAGACAACAAGGCGACCATGCATACGCCAGCAGACACCCACAATGAACATTCGCCAATCGTTTTCGCCAAGCTGCTCATCCCAAGGATCAAAATGAACTTGGAAAATGACTAAATTTGTATCATGCAATAAACGTTAATGATTAATTTGACTGTTTGATTTTGTTTGCACGAAATAAAAATAAATTTCAATGTGATATACGAATAAAACGAGTTCTCTTTTTTTAGAAAATTTGACTTTACAGCATAGAAAGTAAATACTGCGAGGGAGAGAATCGCTAAAATACAAATAGGTAATAGCAAATTAAATTAACTAATAAGTTGCTACGAGGCTCATAGAAAACTAATTAGTTGGGACTGATACTGCTCGCAAATAAACTTAAGACCAGGGTGAATAAAATCGATTAGTGTGTCAAAACTAACAATTTTAATGATAATCGCTCAAATAATTTCAATTTAGGAATGGAGGCGACAAGGATCCTCAGCCGAGAACTAAAAGACCTTCGACGTAAAAATACGCATCTCCATCGGCAGCTCCTACAGCAAAGCCGAGAAATGTAGCAAATAAAAGCCACATGGGCGGAGCCAGCTAAAATGAAAGAAGTGTATCAACGACTCACTGCGGCCCAGCAGGGCTGGAAGGACGAAAAAATGCAAAACCAAGCTCAACGGACTCAAATAAAAGGCTTGAAAGTCGCTCTGTCAGCGTGTCAGGAGGGGAGTGTGGTTTGCACCGGCACAGCTGGCCTATCGCGACCAGGATTCATCAAAACATCCCAGCAAACGATCTCAACCGCATGTCAGACCAGGCAGGACTGAACGATTATGGAGACGTGCCAACGACGAATATAAATAAATGAATAAATCTTTGTTTTAATACGAACCAAAAACTCATTTGATGAAAATGCAATAAAATTGTGTTTTGGTATTTTGTTTAGTATTGATAATTAGTGTACACGAGAAAAATGATAAAGATGTTGGCCCAGAACACAAACGGCCTTGTAAATGTTTAAATGAATCGGTAACACACATGCAAATATAACATGCAGATTTAAAATCAAACCTATTAAAACATCAATAAACCCTACCAAAATATGAGAGAGAAAACAGTTAAACATAAAATTATAAACACAAAAATAAATTAAAATAATAACAAAGTGCAACAAGATCCGCACGAAATAAATATAAACATAACACGAAAACCCAACAATTTGACCGAAATTTGACAATTTATCAAAAAATACAAAATTTCATGAAAATGAAATAAAAATCAAATAATTGAATTAGAAATAATTCAATTTAAAAATTCAAAAGAAAAATTGTCAAATAAAATCTCAAAATAATAAAATTAAAGATTAGAATATACCAGAAAATTCCAAGGTCAAATTTTGTTTTACTAAATCAAAAAGAACACGCAAGGTTAGGGTCGTACAATAGGTATATATACCGATTCATTTTTACACAATTTTAAGCAGTTTTTAAAAAAACTTGAAAGTTATTTTGAACCTTTGTTGAAACCAGTTTTAAATTTCGATGTAAGTGAGAGTATTGTTCGATACTCTCTCCACGTCGCATCCTCGCAACCTCGATTGAGCTCTGCTTGGGTGTCGGCGTGGGGAGAGCGGTGTATTTATGATTTTTATTTATGATGAATGTATCGGGTAAATTATATTTTTATTTTAATAAAATATTTAAATTACATAAAGATTTTGTTCTATATTTGTCGAAAATTTTTCGGCCCACAGCCGAAACACACTACAAGATATTAAAATCCGACATACAATTCGTAATCGTGTAAGTGCGTGGAATATCGCCAATGATTCGTGCCCGTGAAGGCTCCGGCGTGAGGAACGCAGGAGCTGGAACGTCAATATCATTCCGTATAGGGGAAGAGGGGGAAAGGGAAATAGTCTTTTGGCCGTTTCCTCGTCTCCCAATTTCCATAAACTCGACCTAAATTATATTCACATACGGCTCAAAATCATCACACGAGTAGTCCAGTAGGCACTCATTAACTATAATATGAACACAATGCGCCTAAGGTCAACCAAGGGAAGGGTAACGGGGAAATAGAAAAATGGAATCGTTGTTATGGACTTAATACGTATACTTTAACTAAAATCGAACGAACTGTAGTTATAAATTTTGAAGTGTTGTTTCGCCCAAAAATCAATAAAGTAGTCACTATAAACTCCTAAGGTCGCTTTGAGAGTAAAGAATTTCCTGAGTAAAGATAGATTATTGTAGTTAACACATACCTTTAATATTAGGGTAAGGGTCAATAATATCTCTTAAATAAACGTGAATTAATGCGATTATTCTAAATGTCGGATGCCGTGTTGAGAGTCAGTAAAATTACTTTAAGGAAAAAGATAAAATCGTACAGATATTATAATACATGTGTTGAAGCTAATAAACCTTTCTTAAATCAAATACGGTAGTTATTGCGACTTCAAATATAAAATTTCAGGAGGAAAAGGTAAAGGGAAGTTAATTTCTACGGACTCTCAATATTTTGTCACTACAAACTGTGTTAAAATTGATATGATTTAGATTCAACAAAAACTATTTGCAAGGAGGATTGATTGATGTAAATACGAAAGCTTCCCTAAATATTAGAAATTCCATAAAATTTTGTAATGATAATGAATGACTAAGGTTAACTCTTAAACTCTCCGAGGTAACGTATGCATTTATTTTAATTATCATTTAAAAAAAATCTTCTAAATGGATATTAAGATCGAAAATTCTTACTATAGTATGAGGTAACAAATAAACTCGACTCATGTTCATAACAGCCACGAATACATCACTACCCGAATCCAATAGCAAATCAAAATTTTATTTAGTTGAATCAAATAAAATAAATCTCAATTCGACAATTCCACCAAGAATAAATTCTGTTGTCTAGGGTAAACAGAGAGAGGGTGGCTAGAGAGGGAATAAGCCGCATCCCGTTGTGATCACGTTGAAAAGGATCTTCATTGGATCTTCATAAATTGCTAGGAAGTTACACCTACAGAGAAATCCAAAATAATAGCTTAATACATCATCCTATCCATACCTGCGGTTACCATTTTTCCGGCGAAGGCAATCTGATAATCCAGACGAGCAAATTTGAAATCAAAAGGAAATACATTCTTCTTAGTCGATGTTTCTTCTCTGGAGATTAAAATGTCCTGAAATAATAAAAATTCAAAACCCGACAAATCCACCCTTAAATAATACTTACGATCATAATGAGTTTTACTAGTATGGTTTGCCATCTAAGGAAAAAAAACGGGAAGATTGAAATAAAATAACTACAACATTAAAACTACTGTCATCGAAGTCTAAAATAACCATCTCTGTAGCGTCACGTCGAAAATTATGATCATCTGTAGATATCGTCTCTTTTATTTGATTCTAGAACAGTTGTCGAGTACCCCGACGAGAAATCGGTGTGCCGGAATGTCTTGAATAGTTAGAAACACGAGAATAAAATATCTCAAATTCTCACACCGACACACATTGACCTTTAAAACCATTGAGCGTGCGAAAATACCTAAATTTCTCTCTCACTGTCTAGACATACCAATGAATGACGCCAGATAAGAATGCATAAGCACACACCAGTGGCTGCATACATTCTCGCATGACACCCGGATCAATATATAGGTATCGCTAGAGCTAGACCGTTAGTTAATTTTCAAAAATCTTTAAATGCAACCCCGATCAAATAATTCAGATAGAAACACTTCCACAAGATCGCCAAAGGAAGTTACCTCGTTGGACTTCAGCTCGGGCGGCCAAAGTAAATTTTCTTTAACAATGAATATTCGATAAATAAGGTTACAATTCTCGCGTCAGTCATAAGTTATTTAATGAATATGATTGTGATTTTGTTATTTTAATAAAGAATCATTTAATAGGTAGAATATAATTTGATTTATTGTTGAGGGTTGACTATCGCCACAAAATTAAACGAGATTATTCATTTAGGGGTAAAGTAATATGTGATTGATTAAATTATAATGGGTTAGGGAGCCCTAAAATAAACTAGATATTAATACCCGCCCTAGGAAATTGTTAACAGTGGCTGAGTTTGAAAGTTGGAAATTCCACCGTAATTCCAGTTAAATGGGTTAGCGAAAAAAATAATTTTCTTAATTACCTAATACACCACGGAATGACAATTCGAATAGTCTTGGAACTCAAATTAAGGGAAATAAAGGATCAATTCGGACAGCTTCTGACGACCCCGCTCCACAAAGAGAATTTTTGGAATAACTCCGCGAAACCCATCGAACTCTTAACGACGTGCACCTAAGCAACTACTGAACAGCCCGACGGCCAGAAAATTTAGATGATAAATTTTTATTGGATTTTTATTCAGGTGAATCAAGAGTCATTATCCGGTTTCCCGCACAGGCCGCTGATCGATGGCGACAGGCCATGTGGGATGCGGGCTTTACCGTATCCCAGCCGAGAGAGTTCAGATTGGGTACCCTACGACAAACGGAAGATGTTGAGCTACCATTCGTAGCAATAAAACGAGAATCGGGCCGAAACCCGGCCCAGTAAATTCGCGAACAGGCCAAGTTCCTCCTCTCTCGTCTCGAGGAATATCAACACCAGACCGATCTACAAGTAGCCAGGGCCAGGCTATATCTTGCAAATGTAGAGGAAGATATCACTGCCGGCAGAATTGCGGATACCGACGACTACACACCGCCGCACAGCTCCTCTTTCCACCAGGTCGACGTACGGTGAAACAATAACTCCACGAACCTAAATGTTGTCGATTTCCCGAAGACCCTCCCCAGACGTACGAGATGAACAAAACGACCGGTCTACGTATATCGTGACCATCCTTACGCTCAGCCGGCCGCGGAAGAAAGCGTTGATCAATATCACCAAACCCATCTTGGCCGCGAGTGAGCCATCTGTGAACTACATAAATTAACGATAAAACTCAGTGAAATTAAAATTTAAATAAATAAATAGTTGGTATTCGATTTCCTCATTTTTCGAGGATTAGTTTATTAATAATAATAATACTTGTATGATAAATCGATTGACCGAAGATTAGTAGACCAGAGTTAATGTCACCTTTTACAGATATGGAATCACTGAGAATTCTGCAGAAGGAGTTGGAGCACGCGCGTAGAATTAACAAGAGTTTCTACGAGCAGATTATCCAGTTATCGAGAGAAGTCCAGCAGATAAAGGGCACATGGGTAAAGCCGAAAAAGGTAAAGTCACTCTATCAAAGACTTACAGCCGAGCAAAAGGGCTGGTCAGAAGAAAAGCAGTTGAACCAAAGCCTGAGAACCCAGATAAAAGGACTGGAGGTAGCAGTATCAGCCTGCCAAGAAGGAGCGGCAGTGGCGTATCCCCTCGTCTTCGCTCCTGCTCAACTGGCGTACAGGGAGGCAGCAGCAGGTCTAAAGATCACGCCAAAGCCCAGTGGCTACAGGCCCGGACGTAAAGAACGAGCTAAGCGCCGAGCCGCTCGAATATCGAACAGCACGTAAATGACCTATCGAAATGTGTTGCTTCTTTTATAAAATATATATTTGTTGTTACTTAAATATTATTTAGAGTATTTGATAAGTGGCATGAAGACATTAAAATGTGTGAATGAGAAGTTTTCATGAGAACTGTAGATATGAATGATAAAATTAATGGTATAAGGGAACCAAAAAATTGAAAGCGAGCACAGGTCTTCTATCGACAGCTCGTTGGACCCAGGGATCGTTCGGTCAATTATAGCCTTAGCAATAGCGCTCACTTTTTGCGGACGATCTACCCACTCGAACACAGTACCAACGCTGCTTAGCAACGGGTGCCGAGTGGTAAGCGCAACACATTTATATGGGGTTGCCAGGGTAACAACCATATAGTTTTAAATATCAACACCCAGAAACACACCAAAGAATTACTTAAGGAACCTGAAAGAGAATACGGACAGAGGCTTTCTAACGACAGTCCGCTGAACCCGACATAGGACTAAACCTTACCAGTTCTGACATCGGAACTCACCTTTGGCGTTTCTGTGACCAATTGTTGCAATTCCAACGTTGCCTAGCAACAGGTGACCATTGGCGGGCGTGAAATGTTTTTATGTTATGGGGTCAAGGTCACGAATACCACTAACCCCACATTCGATAGATCTTAGTTTTATATTTAATTTAAATTTACACCTATCAGTACCCAGCAAACGTTTAATTGTTAATGATTCATTCTTTATATCCATAATTCTTTACTGCTGCTAATTCTATTTATTGTCGTGCCAAATGAACAAAAACTTTAGATTATCTTAAGTTATTGCCAAACACATGTATCCAGAAGTCTTTATATTTTGTTTGTTTCTTTATGATTTTTAGTGTGTTTTTTGATGTTTATAGATCATTTTAAGTTTATTTGGTACGGATGTTTCTCGTGTTACGTTACCGCATGACTTAAATAATTTCTATCAATCTCAGTTTTGCATAACAGTTTTTAGAATTTGACAAACATTTCATATATTTAATTCAATAATTTTCTTAAAATGTTTTATTTTGTATTAAAAAAATATAATGACAAATTTTAAAATACATTTCACATTTTGTTATGTTTTGTCTTTCTATGTTAAGTTAATTAAAATTTGTTTAATTATATAGAAATTTATAAAACAATTTAAATTTATACTTTAATTATAATTTTAGTTATGCCACTAATTGTAGATAACATAAAAAATTATTTTGAAACATTAAAAATTTGCTCAGCCGTAAGAATATTTTAATAGTGATTTAAATTTTTGTTGTAATTTAGGGTAACAACATTCATAATCTAAACTCTAAAGAAGAAATTAAAGATACAGAAGTTCAAAGATTATTTACAGATGTTTCAGTAGATAAGGCTCTTAAATTTATTAATGACGAATATTCGTCTTTGAATATTACTAGAAGCATTGTGCATCAAGGAAATGTTAAGCAACAGCTCAGAACCCTTGAGCTCATGATGATAATTTATCAGTTACATGGAAAAGTTATTAATTTCTTTTATTTTTTAATAATTATATTTTCTTTTAGTTTGAAGAAGAATACAAATGTATTAAAATCTTCAACAAAATTGCTAGGCAGAATAAAGATACAGAAGAACAAAGCTTGGGATTTTTGATTGAATCATTTTATCATTTAATACATGATTCCAAAAGTACAATTCCCAAAATATGTATTCAAATAAGGGAAAAATTAGTAATCATAAATCAGAATATAAGTGGGTTTACGACCCTAAATGTATTTATATCTTTTGCTAAGATAATTTTTGAAAAAATAGATCCTGATGTAAGTATTAAATAAAACGATGTATATTTATTTAATTATGTTTAGTTTAAAATTCTTTTGGATAAGATAAAGCAATTTTATGTCGATTTTCAATCTTATTTTAATGGAAATACACTTGAATCACATCTGGTGAAAATGTATTGCGCTCAGTGTGAGTTCGCAATAAAAGTCAAAGCGTTCAGAAGTGGTTATCGTGCTGTCAATGCTAATTTATTTGAAGATGGAATACTATTGAGAAAAGTATCAATGGGTTCCATTGAATATCTCAGAAAGAAAAGCAGCAATATGAATTTGCATTCTGGATCATGTACGTTAGGAATTTGTTAATATTTTTTAATTGATTTAAATTTCCACTTCCAACTAATTTTATTTTATAAGAAATTAATTATTACGTTATACATATGAAAGACTGCTGACATTTATTAACGCGCTCTTAACAATGGCAATTTGAGGTAAATAGTTAACGTAAATCATAATTAGATAATAACGCAGAATTAAGGATTTTTATTATTATTCATTAGTTGAAATTTACAACTAAAAAAATCTCGTTTTAATGAAAATTCGATTTTTATATTTTTTCTATAATATTTTCCACTTAAACATTCCCGCAGCATATTGGTAAATGCTTTTACATGATTACTCGTAAATTACTGTTTATTATTGGAAAATTTCATTTGAAATATACAAATAATGCGTTATTAATTGTATTATTATTATTTAATTTATTACATAAATCAGGCGTGCCAAAACATATTAAGGAAATCCCTATTAATAATTGCTAACTGCGACAAATTGAGGCATTAAAGATATTTGAAAGGTTTTAATATATCGCTGGCGGTTTTGAGATTCGGAAACATTTGTTGGTAAAAGTTATCTTTGGATTTTGAAATGCAGCTAATTTCTCATTGGTCAGATGATTCTTGACCAATCAAATTCTCAAAACTTTTTCTTATGATTTTTCTCTGAATTAAATTAATGTTTCTGGGATAATTCATTGAATATGAATTTTAACTGACAATCTATAAACAAATTCACATGTTCTTACTGTAAGGATGGATTAAAATCACGCATTTTGGCAGTCCCTCCCGTTACACAAGGTTTTACCCCCCATTCAAATATTGAGTCACAAAGCTCTGCACAATCCCCCATAAAAGGTTAGTATGAAAATATTAATTCAATAATCTCCTCCTATTCACTGATGCGCTCAGTGATCAAAACGATTAAAACCTGAAATGGGATGGTGAAAGGAGGAAGAAACTGTAAATCATCCATAAAATAAGAATGTGACGTCAGATTTCTAAATAATTCCTGCCCTGGTCAAAGATTTGTGAACCGCTCAGTAGCGTGATGCCATTTACGGACGGCCCTGAATGTATATCGTATCATTATTACAATTCCTTTACAGATAAACATTACAAAATAGATGTCATAAGCATTTACATTGAGCATTTACATTTGACAAGGCATATTATTATTATTATTATTATAATTATTTAATTCTAGATGAGACGCTGCGGTTTTTATGGAAATTTATTAATTGCTTGCTAATTGGACTGCAAATGATTGCCGAATATTATACACTAGCTGGAATTGCTCGGGAAAGCAAGCAATATCAAACTGAATTATTCACTTATTCAGTGCGATATTGCGTGCCTTATAGAACAAAAATGGCAGTGAAATTATTGATGCACAGTGAATTTGTGTATATGAGAATCCCAGAATTGACAATTCGAGATTCCCAATTGACTCAATTGAAAACTAATCAAGCAACTCTCAATAATTCAATCCATTCCAATTCGCAGCGATCATCACTCGGAGCCGACGTTGCCGAATACAATTATCCCATATATCATCAAAACGAAGACAACCTTTTAACTGCCAGTCTGCAAAATCGGGAGGCAGCGAAACCGCATAAAAAAGATGCCCTCTACATAACAACAGTTACAAGTGAAAAAGCAATACATTTTGAAGAGTGCTTTCTATCCCGGTCGACATTCAAAACGGAGCTATTGGACATTTTCGATATCGTCAAATCACACATTTGGAAAATTCAACCGACTAGCCAATCGTTTTACGATGATAACGAATGGGAAATGAATTCATCGTAGGGATTATTTATGTGATATATTGCAAATGGCTCATTAATGTAATGGATAGGAAGAAGACGAGGATAATAATCTGTCGAATGAACTGGTCAATATCAACTTATCGACACCGCCAAGCTCGCCAATCAAAACAACAAATTCAATGAATAATAATAATCATCATCATCTATTGAATATGGCAAATATGAATGCGCCTATTAGAACTCGGCGCGTTGGACCGAACCCGCCAAATAAACCAATGATTTATAAGAAATCCGTAAAAGATAAGCAAGTACGTGGATAATGAAACTGTCAGTACTAAATATTATAAATCCAACCGTTTCTAGAACAATTCCGACGATGCAGCTCCAATCGAGAGCTTTCAAACGGTTTATCTTCCTGGGAAACAAAGAAATATCAAATATGAAGATCCGGAATTGCCGAGATCGTTGTTAAATCATTTTAATAAGAGTAATTATTTTTCAATTGAGTTTTTCATACCGCATAAACCCTGACAAATACAACAAATGCAATTACGGGAAATGTCCAATTCTTTAGTAGAATAATCCCTCTCATTAACGCGGGATATTTTACACATAGGCTAATATACTGAAATTGTAGGTTTCGGGAGATGGCGCTCCTGTCAAGCTGTAATTTTGCACTGGCCAGCATTTCCTTTCCGGCCGCGTCAGGAGGATAATAATATATAATAATAATTATCCGTTGCACTACTTACATCTATAAGTAGTATATTTTAATATTATAATTTTAAATCGATCATTTGGGCTTCAAATGTGTAAAATTTTCTCGCTAGGCAATCGTTTGTCATTTTTGCCAGCAGTCCACGGCAGGTTCTTATTTATAGTTGTCAATTTGTTCCGCAACTCTTATAATAAGCACTTGGGAGGCTGCAGATCAAGCTTATCATTAAATTATAATTTATCTGCAGTGAGGAGTGACCTTGAATGACCTTGAATGGCCTTTGGTGACCTTGAATGACCTTGAATGGCCTTTGGTGACCTCGAATGACCTTGAATGGCCTTGAGTGCGATTTTTACATATATAATTTTGGCAATATTGGAATGTTTTCTAGATATGATGATAACGATAAATAAATAAATATAAATATATTTGATTATTACATGTAAAAAGCTAACACGTTTCCACATCATTCAGTATCGATTAAAGATATTCCTAATCCGATCATTGGAACACCTTGTAATTTACGATTTGATCATTTCAAAGAGTATCCGACATTAGGTTTGTTCTTTCGATTGGAATTGGTTTTATTCAATTGATTTGACAATAAACTTATTATTGATTCTGTAGAACCAAAAACTGTTGTCAAGAAAGCTAGAAATTCGAAATCCGAGCAGTCGCTTATTGATTATCTGGAGGAGCACGCGGCCCAATTCAAGCATGTAAATGTGCCGGTTTTACATCGGGCCGTTTATCAGCGGCTGGCGTTGCATTACTTATCGAGCAACGCGGGGAAAACCGCATATTATCTATCGTTGTCAATTGGGATGGGATTTCGGCAGCTCTATTTGTCTGAATGCTTTATGAAAGCAAGAAATAAGAAGTGGAAACCATTGTTGCGAACTGAATGGGATTTATGATTATAAATTAGGTCGGAACATGCTGAGCGTTGGACACAAACACTTGAGGCCGCCTTTTCATGCATGGAAAATGAATCGCTAATGCATGCTAAACTCAGTGAACTTTTACCCGCAAACTGGACAGTTTTGCAATTCAACATGATCGATGAAATTCCGATTTCATGCATCAAATCGAGCTCGCTGAATAATGTCGACGGCGGCTGTTTAGGAGCGAGAAATTGTGCAGTTCTACTCGTGACCAAATATCAGAACTTGCAGATCGATGGCGAGGGGATGAAATTGACAACGGAAACAAAAGTTCTGCACGGATTCAGAAAAACGGTATGGTGAATAATGCCAGTGAATAAAATGCCATTGATTAATAATAAATGCCGCCGTATTAGGGAATGCAATTATTGGACCGGTTCGAATATGTGAAACTCGAATCGACACGCAGATTGAAGATCAGTGATAGAAAAGCCTGGTGGTCTAATCGGCATAAAATGGACTGCAATTTGAAGGTGCTAATGATATTGTGACATTATTATTATTGTTATTGATTTATTGTGTGTGTGCGTGTGTGTGAAATGCAATTTCTAGAGTCTCATTGATCAGATGCGCAGTGATTGGTTCACAGATTCCGATTTGAAATGGTTAATGGATGAAGGCAGCAATTTGATTGGAGAACCGAAAATTATCATCACAGACAGAGTAAAATAATAACGAAATCAATATTTGATCACGTTGCTCTAGGATCTTTGCCGGATACCGCTGGAATCGATATTAATACGGGGACAGGCCAATTCCAAGTGCATTACTCGAATGCCGAATATAATCAGTTTGATTGGTCATTTGTATCAGAGTCGATTCAGAAATACCGATTCTTCGGAAGTTCCTGTTCCGCGCGTGTCGCGATCTAATCTCGAAATCAATCCACTGAAAACGTTTTACGTCATTAATCCTGACGACACGCTGCCAGAAACCGAGCAAACCATTCTGCCGGTATTCAAACGGCAGACAAGCTGGCAAGGCACTGCCGGTAAATCGGACAAGCGCATTGAGCCCTCGGACGTTCTCGCTCACAAGGACATGTTGATGTTAGATTACTGATTTGAATGATGGGGAATTAACTGAGTAACAACAATTTGATTCTAGATATTGCGGCCATGGCGCAGGAGGCCGCTACTTCATGGACAGGACATATAAATCAATTACATCGCCAACGTCAATGTTTCTCATCGGTTGTCAGTCTGCTCGGTTCACAGTCGAGGGCAGGAGTGAAGCGTTTGGAATGATAATGTATTACTTGACCATCGGCTGCCCGTCGATATTCGGGTTACTCTGGGATGTCACTGATCGTGAGATCGACAAGTTCACAGTGAAATTGCTCTGCAATTGGCTCGAGAAAGCAAACCATCACACACAACAAACAGACACATATTTGCCGGTTGCTCCAATGCCCGCTTTTGTGTTTGACAACGAAACTATCAACGCAGTCCAATTGAAAACCCTGACTGGAAATGCTCCGATCGTATTCGGGCTTCCTACCTGGTCTAGAGAGGATATTCAACTTCCTAAGTTTGAATAGTGAATTGATATTATTGTTTTTATAATAACTGAAGGCAGAAATTTATAATAAAGTTATTTGATTTGAATAAATATTCAATTTTGTAATTTAATTTAGTGATTTTCACCTCCAATTATCGTATCGCATTATTAACTCTCGTATATGAATCCGCGTCTGATGTGTATGCGTTATTTTTCTTTTTATTAATTACTTTGGTTTCGTCCCAGTCATCTCAGATTTTATAATACCTAAAGGAAAGTGTAATAAAACTTTTTTCAACGAGAATTAAAGATATTTGTGTTTAAAAGTGTTACATCAAAAGTTTTTATTTGAATCGTTAACTAACTTCAAGATTCTACTAAAATTTCGAAAAATAAATACTCGGATTATACTCTCATTTAGGTATTTTTTCACTGTATTAAATTATCGTAATTTTGGTACTAGTGAGTTCTACTGTGTGGTCATGACAACCCAAACATACAATTATATCTGTTTTCGTCCCGTTTGGTGCCAGTTGCTAGCAAGGGGAGAGTACGCTATAGGTGAGCTTCCTTTGTAGAAAACTCTGAGGCCCAGACTTACCATGGGTTCAACGAGCTGCCGATAGAAGGCTTGTGCTAAACTTTCAGACTGGTGGTGGGTTTTTGGGTGTTGAGATTTTGAAACTATATGGTTGTCATCCAGACAACCCCATACAAATATTTTCGCTTACCACTCGGCACCCGTTGCTAAGCGTTGGAACTGTGTTCGAGTGGGTGGATCGTCCGCAAAAAGTGAGCACCATTACTAAGGCTATAATTGACCGACCGATTCATAGGTCCGATCCATATGTGGCGAATGATTGTAACTAAAAATAATTTTCGTTAAAACATGTATCCAAGTTATATTACCTTGACGCACAAAATATTTTTTCAATCTTTCTTTCGAAGTTCGATTATATTTTTCCACATAACAAGCTTTAAATTGCGAGAATACTGAGTAATGATTGGCTTTGATAAATTCTTTTACTTTGTTATTATTATAAAATTCTTTACCTGTGTGGGGTTACTGACTAGTGATCGATATGACCTTGACCCAAATCATAATAATGTTAACTACCTGCCACTGGTTACCCGTTGCTAGGCAACGTTGTTACTGTAACCAATGGTTCTGTGACCGTCAAAGGTGAGCTTTGTTTCCAAAACTGCTATGACCCGGTCTACAGCTGGTTCAGCGAGCTACCGTTAGGAGGTCTGTGCTTGTCTTACGTACTTCAGGTCCCTCACTTGCTTAACTTTCTTGCATATTCGTTTTCACCCTTGGTTAGGTTACTGCATTTACGTCGTAAAGTCAAATAAAACAATAAGACAACAAAATTTTATTTGTTCCTTTACTACTTATTCGCATTCAAATCTGCTCATTTCGTAGTTTTTTTGCTTTTGTCTTTTCCTTTCGGCACGGTCTGGACTTGCGCGAGATTTAGGTTGGAACTGGGCTTGCGTTGGTTGGGTGGCAGTTGGGCAAGCTATCTGGGCTGGGCAAATACCAGCGGGTAGATCACAGACTGTCCTTCCTGCCCCGCTGCTACAGTTGCCTCCAGTCCACGTATCTGGATTTTTTGGGCGTGGTTCAGGGCTCCCTCTTCCCGCCAGCCCTTCTGTGCTGCATCGATCTTCTGGTAGAGTGGTTTCACTCTAGTCGGTTCAGACCGGGTGGCCTTAACCCGTTGCAACTCTCGACTTAATTGTAGGCACTACTGGTATAGATCAGTGTGCTCCTTTTGGAGGTTCTTCAATTCCTTACTGAGCTTTCGTATGACGTTCATAGACGTGATGCCTTAATAATAAATTAGATATAAAATAGGTTTCAGAGATGTCGTTCAAATGAAAATATTAACTAAGGCCTTAGTCCTCACTGGACGGTCATCTCATGCCCCGTAACCGTTGGGAAAGTGCTCACAACTTACTTCTTCTAGTTTCCGTATAGATAAAATATTATTCAATAACTAAAAGAACTACTACTACAACAAGTTTATTGATAATACAGATGAGGACATTAACACGCAAAATAAATAGATTATGCTATAGGTTCTTTGGTCTCAGTGTGGTCGTTTGTCAGGAAAACGCTTCAGTGAATAGGCGTGCTCCTCGACGCCCCGATCCTCCAGTACATCTCGAATGTCGGGCTGGAGGAGGCTCTTTGGAACTACAAGGTGTACTGGCGCGTCCATTTCGAGTAAGGCTGGGTCTCTATGATCGTAGGTGATCCCGTAAGAAGGTAGATGCGTCCACTACGGATATCTCGATTAATCCGAGCGAGGTGTTCCTTCTGCCGACGTGCCAGAAATCGATATCGCCATTCCAGTTGTTCCAGGCGATGGAGCTCGTATTCTGCCTTTTGTCGGATTTCGCGCGCGGGATTCCGGCCTGGCTCCCGTTTGATCAGGATACTGGGAAGTTCAATATCGTCTCCAAACTCGTTGGCTTTGCGCTTCGGCCACTCGGGGGTACCATAAGTTGATATAGTATAACCCCGATCCCACAGGGCCTGTCGATACCGGCCGGCCGGCAAACCTGGTCGGCACCGTCAGAGTGGTACGGTTTGCATCTTCCCAGTCATTTTGTGGAGTACCTGTGAATGTCAAAATAGAAAATAATAAAATACATTATTATTGTTTTCCCTTTCTTTTCAATATTTTATAAATTTTGGTTAAATTTCGTCTGAGTTACTTGCTTAACCAGTCTTAAACTTCTGTTAGAAATACGTTGCATAGTGGTTGGGGCGCGATAGAGATTAAAATTAAAATCACTAACGAACTGAAGGAGGCGCATTTACATATTTTTCGAGTTCACTAAAATTAGGTTTGTTTTGGTCGATGAGAAAATGATGATGGCCCTGTCTCAAAAAACTAGCCATATAGCACCCGTTTTTTGCATTTACTTTACTTTGGTTAGAAAATAAACCGATTTCGCGTTTGATTAAATTGTTAAGTATATCTGATAATCGGTTGGAAAAGACTAAATATATAATAATTGGGTATCGAAAATCCAATTTATCTAGAATTATTAATTATATGATAAGTAGTGATTGAAATTTACATTTTTGATGTTTCATATGGCAATATTACGGAAAAGAAATACTACCCCAATGGAAGACGGTCGCTCTTCTCGACTAATCCGTACATTAACGCGGTGGTTAATTTATCGGTTGATATATCGGGACTTGGTCGAAATGATTTCATTTACTGAGAAAATTAGGGACGTGACGACTAATTTTAGTTATACGAAAGAAATGATTGAGTCGTATCGTGCTCTGGTTATTTCATGCATAAGATTTTCATCCAAAATTCTAACAAGCGAATTGAATCATAACCAAAAAATATTTATTATGTTTTATGAACAGGTTGGATGGCTGAAAATAGCCGTACTTGTTGAAGGATCTTGATGGTTTATTCTCCTCTGGTCATATCTTGTGGAGAAATTAGCAGAGCATGAATGAATCCGGGGCTTCTCCCGACTGGACGAATTCTTCTTTTCGTCTCCATTTCCGCAAGTCTCTTTTTCCATTTTCAGTAAATTTTCGTAGTCATTCGATTTCCGCGAAGTCCGTCTCTCTATTTATACTGTCATGTGGGTGTGTCGCCACGTGGCAGTGTTATCTTGGTTGGCGAGATGTGATTGGCCAATTTCTGTTTCTGCCCTTCTATTGATCGTCATGGACCGTGATTCAATATCTGATCGACTCCTGTCTGCGGTGTAGAGAATTTATCGCTGTCTACTTTCTATTTCCACTTATCGATTAACATCGAGAAGAAAAGAAAAATGGAGGGAAATTCCTGACTGATCCCTTCTCGTTAAATTTCATATTTCAATAATTAGCAGAGGCGATTCCGCCATAATTTTTCGGCTGTCATTATGCAACGCTCGCCTTGTAGTTCACATAGATTAAATTATTGAAGGTTTGGTTATTTTACTGGTAGTTCATGTGTATTAATTTGATTATTAGGTTCCGCACCGTTCGAGGAAAACGTCTCTCTACTGATTGTTCTCATCGCCCACATCACTGGATTCTTCTCCAAACATTTGTCAGATGTTACGAAGAATCCCCGTCTCCCACTAGCACTCCTTCAGAATTTTTGGACTTTTTCCTAGCTTTGATTAAATAAATGTTTAGATTATTATTAATGAGGTTGATATTTTGGGCCTTTATTTAGGTTATTTTGAGTATCCTACGTTTTACGCTATCTATTCTAAATAACCGCGATTTTCGATTTAGAAATGTCAACTAAGCCCGACTTATCGTTGCTACGGATAAATTTGATGGTTAGGAGAATCGGTACGTGCTCGTAATACTATATGAGTTGTATATTTTATGCTTTAATGAAGGAATTTTTGGTGGTTAATTACGACCTATAGTTGTTGGGGCAAAATTTTTGATTTGATTATCGGGGATTTTATTTCTAGTAAACTATAAATTTGTGGGGCTTTTGTCATTTCAACTATTTCCAGAAGTTAGTAGCGGAGGCAAAATTTCATCTGAATAGAATTTTTGGTCTCCCACTCATTATAATTTTTATTTATCCTTGAGTGGTATTATTATTGATGATTTGTTTAGCGACTCCGTACTTTTATTTTATTATCAACTCTAAAGTTTTTATAGTTAACAAGAATTTGATTGCATCGATTTCCGCTAACCGGTTCCCTTTAATCCTCAAGTTGATCCTAGGAAAGTTATGTGTCGAAGTTAGATTTTAAGAATGTCCACTGGACTACTCGGTGTTAATATTTTAGCCGATGTGTAGAGATATTTTGGTCGATTTTTCGGGAGTAGGTAGAAAGGTAGACAACCAAAAGATTGTCTCCGGATCTCCCTGCTGCCCCTATAACGGTATATGAATTGACTGTTCGAGTCCGTCGTTACCCACAGCGAGATCTCTCACGAGCACGAGCTGTTGGCGGACTTACACTGCTTGACTATGATATGTCAGATTTTAATAACTTGTCGGTGTGTGGCTGTGGGCCGGAAAAATTTCGACTTTGAAAAACGTCTGTATTAGTTATAGCATATATTTGATAAATATTAAAATCGATTCCATTTTTCATGAAATGAGCATCACACAAAATCATCTCAGCAAGTCATTCTTGCTAACTTCGCTAAATAGAGTTTCAGAATAAAAGTTCTTGCTTCAAGTTCCTCAAAACTGAGTGATTAAGTCATTGAAATTATGTTAAAATGAATCGGTATATATACCTATTCTGTGACCCTAACCTTGCGTGTTAATTTTGACATATTAAAACAAAATTTGACCTTGGGAATTTCTTTGTATTTTCTAACTTTAATTTCTTAATTTTTTAATATATTTTGACAATTTATTCCTTTAACAAATAATTGAATTATTTCTAATTCAAATTATTTTATTTTAGTTCCAATTTCATAAACTCTTGTTTCTTTGATTAAATTGTCAATATTTGGTCAAATTTTTCGTGTTTTCGTGTTATTTTTATGTTTGTTTCGTGCTGATCTTGATGCATTTTGTTAATAGTTTTATTTATTTTTATGTTTTTAATTTTATATTTTAATTATTTCTTTCTCATATTTTTGCATGGTTACTTGGTGTTTTTGGGTCTGATTTTAAATCTGCATGTTATGTTTGCGTGCTGATACCGATTCATTTAAATAAACTTATGTTCTGGCCCAACACCTAAAATAAATTAAATTTAAAAATTAATTAAATTTATTACCCAAATCAGTTTGTAAATTGTGAGGTTGTCCGTCTTTAAACAATTTGCAATGGTCATTTCATTAGCATATTTAGTTTTTATTGGAATAGCACCGGCATATCTACTGAAAACATCAATACAAGTTAAAATATATTTGTATCCCTTGTTGATTCTCAAATAAGGTATCATTTCCATCAAATCCATTTGCCACAAATCATTGATTCCTCTTGTTTTGTATGGTCTGTTTGGGAATCTATTCAATTTTTGGTACAGCGTCTTCATCCTCGTGGCTCCACCCATGTCGCTTTAATCTTTTGAATCTCACGTGATATTTGTAGTAATTGTTTGTGAAATTCTGCGTTTTCTCGTCGTGAGCGTACTAATTCTCTGCTCAGAGTATTGAGTGGATCCATATCTATAATTAAGTAATTTATTAGTAAAAAACACATCTTTATATGTTGAATTTTTCTTTGTTTTCAATAGATCTTAACATTCACTTATAGACGGAAAAACTTATTAAATATCTGTCTTATTGTACTGTGTCAATTATTTTGTCATTTTTTTATCATGACACATTACTTCGTATCGAGTTTGAGTAATGAGAGTTTCGACTCCGTCTTGGTCGTTCACGAGCATAAGGTATCATTTCCATCAAATCCATTTGCCACAAATCATTGATTCCTCTTGTTTTGTATGGTCTGGTTGGGAATCTTTTCAACATTGGTTTATTTAAACTATATACTAGTTGGTCCGATAACCATTTTGAGTCTCTTTTTTAGAGTTAATCAATTTATCTGGTTTAGAGTGTTGAAAACCCATTAAGATCTTAAGGATGAAATTTCACTAATTGCCAATAAAACTATAGGAATTAATGTACCCAAGAGCCCACCCTTTTGTTTGTACATTATTTTTTTCATTAAACCTCTATTTTTAGTGTTTACCAATGATAACACGCATATTTAAAATCAGACCCATAAAACATCAAATAACCACCTCAAAATACGAGAAAGAAATAATTAAAATATAAAATTAACAACATAAAAATAAATTAAAATAATAACAAGATGCAACAAGATCAGCACGAAATAAACACAGAAATAACAAGAAAACACAGAAATTTGACCAAAAATTGACAATTTATTTGAAAGAACAAGAGTTAATGAAAAGTAGAAGTAAAATTAAATAATTTTAATTGGAAATAATTCAATTAAAAATGAAAGAAATGAATTTTCAAATTAAATCATGAAAATAATAAAATTAGAATTAGATTACAAGATAGTTCCAAGGTCAAATTTTGTTTTACTGCATTAAATTTCACAAGCAAGGTTAGGGTCACAGAACAGGTATATATACCGATTCATTTTCACAGAATTTTAACTCGTTCTAATCGAACAACTGAATAAAACCAAGTTTTACTTGTTTTAGACAAACACTATTTTTCACTCTTGAAAACCAAGTTTTAACTCAACCGAATCTGTTAAATTTATTACCCAAATCAGTTTGTAAATTGTGAGGTTGTCCGTCTTTAAACAATTTGTTAATAGCAATGAACATTTCATTAGCAGATTTAGTTTTTTGTTGTTAATCGTTGTTCTTATTATCGACTTTTACCATTATGTTAAATGTCCTCACAATATCTCTCTTACCCTTACCCTTATTCGACCTTTTCCCCTATACGGAATGATGATTTTACGTTCCAGCTACTGCGTTCTCACGCCGTAGCCTTCACGGGCACGAACTATTGGCGGTTATACACGCACTTACACAGTTCGATAGGATGTGATAAGTTGATAACTTGCATGATGTGTCGGCTGTGGGCCGGAAATATTTCGACGCAAAAATTCATTTCATTTAAATACATTTATTGCTTCATAATACATCATAATTTTTGTTCATAGTATATCATAATTTTCGTTCATAGTACATCATAACTCTCCCCACGTCAACGCCCAAGCAGAGCTCATTTGAGCTTGCAAGGACGCGACGTGGAGAGAGTTTTCGAAAATTCTTTCACTCACATTCTAAATTCCTAGCTTCTACTGGTTAAAACGATTTTTCAGATTGAAAACTGATTCAACGATTTCCACGATCGATTAAAATTCTGTGAAAATGAATCGGTATATATACCTATTGTATGACCCTAACCTTGCGTGCTAATTTTGATTTAGTAAAACAAAATTTGACCTTGTGATTTTCTAGTATATTCTATTCTTAATTTTATTATTTTTATAATTTGATTCGACAATTTTATTTTTAAATTTTTCATTGAATTGTTTTCAATTCAAATTATTTGCTTTTTATTCCATTTTCATGGATTTTCGCATTTTTGATAAATTGTCGAATTTCGGTCAAATTTTATGTTCTCATGTTATTTTTATGTTTATTTCGTGAGGATCTTGTTGCACTTTGTTATTAATTTAATTTATTTTTGTGTTTTGTGATTTTATATTTAATTGTTTTTCTTTCTCATAATTTAGCATGGTTAGTTGATGTTTTATAGGTCCGATAATAAATCTGCATGTTGTATTTGCGTGTGTATTACCGATTCATTTAAACAATTCTCAAGGCCGCTTGTGTTCTCGCCAAACATTTATTTTAGACAAACACTATTTTTCACTCTTGAAAACCAAGTTTTAACTCAACCGAATCAGTTTAAACCTTTCCACATAGTGTATAAGTATCTTCGAAGTAAAGTTTTAGGTAATAAATCATATTTCATTGAAAGGTTACTATTAAATATTTTAGATCTCGTTTATTTAGATAATTCGTCATAGCAGTCAAAAAAAGTACATAGCATTGACATGTTAGTATTAGATATTATAATTCTCATTCATTCAGATAATTTAAAATAAGATTATTATTCGAGTTACTCAAGTATTGTTCAAGTAAGAATTTCATCTTAATATTACGAATGATTAGCATAACGAATAATTCGATATCCTTAATATCATCAATTTAATTAAATAGTGAATAAAATTATATAACCTTTTTAGTAAACGAAATGACCTGCCTTTGGTAGAAAATAATCTTTAGGAAAATTCAGTATTATTCTCAATGAAATTAATAAAAATAGTACTCTCATATATCCATTGTCTAAAAGAAAAATTTCAAAACATTAATGCGTTAATAAGTTCGTAGTTAAAGATAACTAGATTAAAACAATGGACGCCAAATCGGTGTGTCACGACATTAGTAATTAAATATTTCAGAATCGGAAAAATCCGTATCTTGTGCTGTTCATTTAACTGATTTCTTTAACTCTAAATAATTACAGTTTGATTTAATTTATTTTTCTTTTACCATCTTGAAAACCTAATTTGTAGAAAATGTTAATCTGGGAAAAATGTATTTTTTGGTTAGAATTTTCCTACAGGATCAAATTTTGTTTTTAAATAGAAATAAAGAGTAAAATAAATTGAAAGATTGATTTTTGAAAAGAAAAATAACGTCAAACTTGTTGCGTGATAATAGCGCTAATGATCTCGGATCTCCTCTTCATTGCAGCTGGGTCGGGTAGGTCAACATTCCCCCTACAGAACGTTTACGTCGACCCTCGTAGTAGAAAACAACCTCCTATCAAGCTGTGCTTATAGTAATGATAATAGGGATGAAACACGCAAAGGCACAACATAAAAGACGACATCACGCCACATAAGATCGACTGTGTACTGAGTTTTTTGAAGAAGGTCAAGTAAATAACCTAGGGAAATAACCAATGAAGCGCACAACATCATTTACCGACACGCGTCTGAGTAGTTATCTGAAAAATAGATGACCAAGCACATTGAATAAATATATTGAAATTGTTTTCGTTTAGACGATTCGTGGATCGATGAATCCCGGATCACTGTGCGTTTCTCCGCGCATGCTGCAAATCGTTGCCGTCAAGCCATGTGGGATGCGGGATTCACCGTATCTCAGGTCAGAGAATCCAGATTTGGTACCCTGCAACAAACGGAGGAGGTAGAGCTCCCGTTTGTTGCCATAATGCGGGAACCAGGCCGCAATCCGGCCAGAGAAATCCGCAGTCAAGCTGAGTTCCTCCTAGCTCGTCTTGAGGAACATCAGCGGCAGACTAATATTCAAGTGGATCGAGCCAGGCGCTATCTCGCTAACGTAAATGACGACATCGCAGCGGGTAGGATCGCCAGTACGGACGTATACTCTCCTCCGTACAACACATCATTCAACTTCGACGACGAGAGGTTAAATACCAAATCTATGGCCATCAATGTAGTTGTTCCGCGGAGGATTCTCCCCCGTAATATGAGAAGAGATAAAGAGCCAGCCGAAGAACACTGCGAGCATTCTTGCGCTCGGACGGCCCCAAAACGGAATACCTATGAGCATCGCCGAGGAACTCATTATGATTAATTGTCGACAATAAAACATTTCGGATGATTATGAGTGCCTTATTTAATTAAACTTTTAAATAAAACATTTTAGTTGATTTTGGGTACTTGTTTAATTAAAATTGTTAACGATGGCGCCTATAAGACTCTATAATTAATGATTATAATTTTAAAAAACTGAGGTGAAATAGCACGATCTAATAACACTCTTTTGTAGATATGGAGCCAATTAAAATCCTGCAACAAGAGTTGGACTACGCGCGCAAAATCAACAAAAGTTTTTATGAGCAAATCTTGCAGCTGACAAAGGAGGTGCAACAAATTAAAGCTACTTGGGTAGAGCCGAAGAAGGCAAAAACGCTCTACCTGAAGATAACAGCGGCACAAAACGGCTGATCGGAGGAGAAAAAACTCAACCAGAACCTGAGGACACAAATAAGGGGTCTGGAAGTGGCAGTGTCATCCTGTCAAGAAGGTGCATCGGTGACGTACCCCCTCATCTTCGCCCCTGCTCAACTAGCTTATAGAGATACGATAACGGCTTCGAAAACTACCATAAAGCCCAGCATCCATCGACCGGGGACAAAGGAACGAGCCAAGCGTCGAGCTGCTCGACCCCTAGGTTAATGTATAATTGATATCCTCGAATACATGTTTTTTTCGTTTGATTGTTTTTCTATTGTTTCGGTGGTCGCTTGAAATAGCATAACGTTAGTACACACGAGAATAACGGTAGTGCGTTGAACCCATCATGAGATCGGGCCTTAGCAGTTCTTTCGTAGCGCTCACATTTGGCGATCTCATAACCAGTGGCTACAGTACCAACGTTGCTTAGCAACGGGTAACTCTTTCCGAATATGAAGAACAAGCTTTCGTATTGTGCTCCAGAATATTTGGTAAGGATAATGGTAATTATAATAATAGTAATAATAAGAATAATGATAATAATAATGATATTAATAATAATAATAATAATAATAATAATAATAATAATAATAATAATAAAATAATAATAATAATAATAATAATAATAATAATAATAATAATAATAATAATAATAAATATAATGGAAAGGGTAGTAACAACAATATTAATTATAGTAATATCAGTGATAATGGATTAGAATAATACATATAATAGTAACAATGATAGTGCTAGTAACAATAATAGTGGGCATAGTAGTTATAATAGAGATAAGGGTAAGAGAGATATTGTGAGGACATTTAACATAATGGTAAAAGTCGATAATACAAACAACGATTAACAACAAAAAACTAAATTTGCTAATGAAATGTTCATTGCTATTGGTGGGTTACAGGGTTTCGAAGTTTGCTTATCTTTATTGTTGCCCCAGTAACGCCATACAAAATGATTCTAGCTGCCACTTGGCACCCGTTGCTAAGCAACGTTGGAACTGTGTTCAAGTGGGTGGATTGTCCTCAAAAAGTGAGTATTACCGCCAATACTGTAATTGCTCGGACAATCCTCGGGTCCACGAGCTGTCGATAGAAAACCTATGCTCGCTTTGCTCTGTCCCTAGTATAAAGAGTTCAAGATCAGATTTTTATTGACTGTGGGAAATGAGACGAAGGTTCGATGACGTGATACGAGTATTTATGATAACGCTGGCATACAAATGTATCTAAGAAACAAATTGACTATAAATACGACTACTCTATTCAAATCAACAAAAGTCACGTAGCCTCTATGAGTCAATGGGATAGGTTTGGGGGTTGTGTTGCTCGACGTCGGGCACGCTCCTTGCGTCCCTGCCGACGATTAGTGGATGGAGTGGCGGACTGGTTTGTAGCTTGAGGACTTTTGGGTGGCATCTGGGGAGGGGTGAATACGAGCGGGTATCTTACTGCTTCCCCCTCCCGACAGACTGCCAGGGCGACTTCCAATCCTCTGATTTGGGTGCGTAAGCTTTGATTGAGCTGACGTTCCTCTGCCCAGCCCCTTTGAGCTGCTGTTAGGCGTTGGTAGGTTGTCTTTAGCCTGGCTGGGTCCACCCAGGTAGCTTTTACCTGCTGCACCTCCTTCGTGAGTTGTATGATTTGTCGATAGAGTGATTTGTTGTCCTGCTGTGCTCGGAATAGTTCCTGTTGCAACACTTGAGTAGTTTCCATAGCTAATATAAAAATATAATAATTAGAGTAATTCAAGATCGGGGTGCGATTGCGCCATTTTAGCATTACGTTAAACAAAATTCGTAAGAAAAGGAATTTTAACTTCGGAAACAAATAAACGACAATAATTCACAACTTTTATCTTAGACATTAATGAGTGAATAACACAAAAATCACTATTTACTATTAAAGTTCTCAATCATTCATTACAAATACTAAGAGGTAATCGGGTTGTCACAAAATCAAGGAAAGGGCAAGAGGAGCTTCTTCAGGGAAATCTGCTTGCCACCCACTCTTCGGGGGTGTAGCCCGCGATTGACATTACTGGTCTTCTGGTGTTGCGGGACCGGGCCGCATTGCTCGATGGGATCTGGTTTGGATAGATCTGGCAAGGATGCCAGTAGGAGTCGGCGATTCGACTTGCCCGCAAATCCTCCTCTACATTCGCCAGATGCTGGCGAGCTCGGGTCACCTGCTCATTTAGGTCGCATTGTTGCGCCACTAAGCTCTCCAATTGCTGTCGGGCCTGTTGATGGATTTCAATTGACGGGGTCCATTGAGTGGACGTCCCTCTTCTCAGATTATCCCGATCGAGGAATCTCGACGGTGGGAAATCCGGACATCGTTCCTGGCGGTGCTGGGTCCACGCCCATCTCCAGCGATCAGCAAGGGAAATCGTGGAGTTGGTGGCTAAAACAAAATATCATCAATTGTTATTCACGTGTGGGGCGTCTTCATAATTCGTCACGTCCATCAGTCCGTTAATCGTTATCTCCAACACTTCTCCTACTATGGTGTTTTCTAAATCGTTTTCCCGTCCTTGTTTCAAAACTGGGGTGTTATGAGAGTTGTATAGGTTCAAACAACCGTTTAGTCGTGGTCTGGTGGTTCCCAGCTCCCTATCAGCTAACGGCTTGAAAATTTACTTACGAGTAAGGGACATTGTCTTGCGGTGCGTTGACTAATTACGAGAAGCGTGTCGATTAATTGTAACTTACAAAATCAGTTAAGGATAATCCTATTCGATCATATTAATATCATGCCAACATTGTTTAATTCTAATATTAATATTACTTGTACTGAATATATTCATTCAGTGACACTTATGTACTCTAGTCGGGAACGTAGGATAATATTGATACTTTACGTTATAGATGAAATCGTTTAGGGGTGTTTATACATTATAATCTACCATATTAGTTTTAAATAAAATCATCTAAATATATTATAATCGAAATTATTCAATAATTTAATCATAAAATCATTTAAGAGTGGTTGTAAAATTAGTCAGTAATAATAAAGTATGAATAAATAAAATCATTAAAGGAATATTATAATCGACGCTATTCAGAGATTTAATCCAAAAAAAATCATTTAAGAGTGTTTATAAATTTATTCAATAATAATAAAATAGGAACAAACAATGTTGTAATAATTTACCATTAGATGCAGGTGCCATTTCCCCTGACCCTTCTCCCCTTGAAGGCATTCTGGATTTCATTGTCGATTCGTACGAAAATTCCATCGATTTTTCTCCGGTAATTCTATAATTATTTAGATCAAATGAATGTCACGTTTGGTTGTTTACGTAATGGTATTTAGTAGTGGGTAGATAACATATCCGGCCGGAAGTGTCAATTTAGTGACTTGGCCGATTATTGATTTTCGTCGAATGTCGACAGTTCGATGCTTCCTCGTATCTATATAATTTAGTAAGTTTATCTTATATATCATATTTATCTGATGTTAACTACACCCTTTAGTCTTTATTGCAATCTACTATATGGTCGATCGAACACTGGTTTTATTTGTAGTAAATCAATGGTTCCATCGAGGTTAGCATTTTAAGTAATTTAATTTTTCACGAATTTATTATTGTTATAGGAGTTCGGGGCTACCCTTTAACCAATGCTGGAATAGTTATTCAATATTTGTCGGAGTAATTTTTAGTCGTTTTCCTCAACTTTCTGGGGTTTAATGCTGGTTAAGTATCTACTATCTTATGACCTCGCTTGGAAAGTGGATTTTTCCTACTCTGACTTGAATTTGGATTTTGGCAGAAATGATGGAGTGCAATCACTACTTGAATAAAATCATGGCTTTTCTTTCGTTAAATTCATATTCATTGTTAATTGGAATTTGATTCTAATCATTTAATTCGTTTACAAATTGATTTTACCAATGATGCTAATTTTTTTTCCATAGCAATGATTTCGGTTAGTTCAGTTTTTAATCGATTAATTTAATTTTAAGCAACAACCTGTTTTATTCTATCTTTAATTTCTTTATTTTTAGTCCCCGAATTTATATTATTTAAAGAAAAATTTTGTGTTTAATTAATCAATTTCGTTACTTTTACTCGAGGAATTATTCTAATTCGAATCAAGGAATTACTTTATCAATGAATTACTGTCATTTTTGATCAATAGTTGCTTTAGTTTAAATCAACGAACTATATTAATTTTTATCACTTGAATTACTTATTTTTACTTTAAAATTTGTTTAATCGACAATTACTTTAATCAACGAACTACTTTAATTTAATAAATTATTTCAATATTTTTAATCAAAGCTTTACTTTATTTTTACTCGAAGATTTACTTGATTTTTATCAAAGAATTATTTTACTTTTATTCAATTTACTTTAATTTTAATCAATGAATTAATTTGATTTAATCAATGAGATACTTATTTTTACTCAATAATCATTTAATTTTAATCAATAATTTAATTTAATTGAATCAATAAATTGCTTATTTAATGATTTTTATTATTTTATTTCGGAACGTAAATTCAGTTTAGTATTAATTTATTTCAAAATATTAATCCAATTTAGTTATATCAACGATTTCAATTTAATTTATTCCCGTACCCTTTCCCTTTAATAGACCTTAGGCGCATATTGTGTTTATATTATATTTACTGAGTGCCCACTGGACTACTCGGTGTGCTAATTTTGAGCCGTGTGTAATATGATTTTAGGTCGATTTTACAGAAATGAGAAACGAGGAAGCAGCCAAATGACTTCTTCCTTATTTCTCGTTTCTTCTATACGGATAATATTGACGTTACGACCCCTGCGTTCCGCACGCTGGGTCTTCACGGGTACATATCATTGGCGATTTTCCACGCACTTACACAAATCTGTACTATGTAGATTTTGCTAACTTGCATTTTGTTTTGGCTGTGGGCCGGAAAAATTTCGACAGATTAATTTTAGTTTATTAAACATATAAAAACAATTTATTAATATTATAAATATCTATTATTAAAAACAAAATACAAAATTACTTGCCAACAAATACATTCATAAAAGCATAAAATTGCATCTCTCCCCACGCCGACATCCAAGCAGAGCTCTACCGAGGTTGCGAGGATGTGACGTGGAGAGAGAGCTCCAAATAAAACTATTTCTCACCTAAAATTGATCTGATAATAGATTTAAAATAAGGTTTTCGAAAAATGGTTTTTGGCTTTAAATATGGTTAAGTTTAATGTGAAAATGAATCGGTATTTATACCTATTTTCTGTCCCTAACCTTGCATGTTAAATTTGATGTAGTAAAACAAAATTCGACCTTGTTATTTTCTAGTGTATTCTAATCTTTAATTTTATTATTTTCCAATTTATTTTAATAATTTTTCGTTTAGAATTTTTATTGAATTATTACTAATTCAAATTTTTTGATTTAAGTTTCATTTTCATGAACTTTTATTAATTTATCAAATTTTGTCGAATTTGTTGTGTTTTCTTGTTATGTTTGTGTTTGTATCGTGCGGATCTTGTTGCATTTTGTTATTATTTTAATTTATTTTTATGTTAATTATTTTATATTTAATTCTCTTTTTATCTCATATTTGATAGGGTTTAATTGATGTTTCAATAGGTTTTATTTTAAATTTGCTTGTTATGTTTGCGTGTGTGTTACCGATCCATTTAAACATTTCTCAAGGCCGTTTGTGTTCTGGCCCAACACTATTAACAAATTGTTTAAAGAGTTATGATGTACTATGAACGAAAATTATGATATACTATGAACAAAAATTATGATGTATTATGAAGCAATAAATGTATTTAAATGAAATGAATTTTTGCGTCGAAATATTTCCGGCCCACAGTCGACACATCATGCAAGTTATCAACTTATCACATCCTATCGAACTGTGTAAGTGCGTGTATAACCGCCAATAGTTCGTGCCCGTGAAGGCTACGGCGTGAGAACGCAGTAGCTGGAACGTAAAATCATCATTCCGTATAGGGGAAAAGGTCGAATAAGGGTAAGGGTAAGAGAGATATTGTGAGGACATTTAACATAATGGTAAAAGTCGATAATAAGAACAACGATTAACAACAAAAAACTAAATCTGCTAATGAAATGTTCATTGCTATTAACAAATTGTTTAAAGACGGACAACCTCACAATTTACAAACTGATTTGGGTAATAAATTTAACAGATTCGGTTGAGTTAAAACTTGGTTTTCAAGAGTGAAAAATAGTGTTTGTCTAAAACAAGTAAAACTTGGTTTTATTCAGTTGTTCGATTAGAACGAGTTAAAATTCTGTGAAAATGAATTGGTATATATACCTGTTCTGTGACCCTAACCTTGCTTGTGAAATTTAATGCAGTAAAACAAAATTTGACCTTGGAACTATCTTGTAATCTAATTCTAATTTTATTATTTTCATGATTTAATTTGAAAATTCATTTCTTTCATTTTTAATTGAATTATTTCCAATTAAAATTATTTAATTTTACTTCTACTTTTCATTAACTCTTGTTCTTTCAAATAAATTGTCAATTTTTGGTCAAATTTCTGTGTTTTCTTGTTATTTCTGTGTTTATTTCGTGCTGATCTTGTTGCATCTTGTTATTATTTTAATTTATTTTTATGTTGTTAATTTTATATTTTAATTATTTCTTTCTCGTATTTTGAGGTGGTTATTTGATGTTTTATGGGTCTGATTTTAAATATGCGTGTTATCATTGGTAAACACTAAAAATAGAGGTTTAATGAAAAAAATAATGTACAAACAAAAGGGTGGGCTCTTGGGTACATTAATTCCTATAGTTTTATTGGCAATTAGTGAAATTTCATCCTTAAGATCTTAATGGGTTTTCAACACTCTAAACCAGATAAATTGATTAACTCTAAAAAAGAGACTCAAAATGGTTATCGGACCAACTAGTATATAGTTTAAATAAACCAATGTTGAAAAGATTCCCAACCAGACCATACAAAACAAGAAGAATCAATGATTTGTGACAAATGGATTTGATGGAAATGATACCTTATGCTCGTGAACGACCAAGACGGAGTCGAAACTCTCATTACTCAAACTCGATACGAAGTAATGTGTCATGATAAAAAAATGACAAAATAATTGACACAGTACAATAAGACAGATATTTAATAAGTTTTTCCGTCTATAAGTGAATGTTAAGATCTATTGAAAACAAAGAAAAATTCAACATATAAAGATGTGTTTTTTACTAATAAATTACTTAATTATAGATATGGATCCACTCAATACTCTGAGCAGAGAATTAGTACGCTCACGACGAGAAAACGCAGAATTTCACAAACAATTACTACAAATATCACGTGAGATTCAAAAGATTAAAGCGACATGGGTGGAGCCACGAGGATGAAGACGCTGTACCAAAAATTGAATAGATTCCCAAACAGACCATACAAAACAAGAGGAATCAATGATTTGTGGCAAATGGATTTGATGGAAATGATACCTTATTTGAGAATCAACAAGGGATACAAATATATTTTAACTTGTATTGATGTTTTCAGTAGATATGCCGGTGCTATTCCAATAAAAACTAAATATGCTAATGAAATGACCATTGCAAATTGTTTAAAGACGGACAACCTCACAATTTACAAACTGATTTGGGTAATAAATTTAATTAATTTTTAAATTTAATTTATTTTAGGTGTTGGGCCAGAACATAAGTTTATTTAAATGAATCGGTATCAGCACGCAAACATAACATGCAGATTTAAAATCAGACCCAAAAACACCAAGTAACCATGCAAAAATATGAGAAAGAAATAATTAAAATATAAAATTAAAAACATAAAAATAAATAAAACTATTAACAAAATGCATCAAGATCAGCACGAAACAAACATAAAAATAACACGAAAACACGAAAAATTTGACCAAATATTGACAATTTAATCAAACAAACAAGAGTTTATGAAATTGGAACTAAAATAAAATAATTTGAATTAGAAATAATTCAATTATTTGTTAAAGGAATAAATTGTCAAAATATATTAAAAAATTAAGAAATTAAAGTTAGAAAATACAAAGAAATTCCCAAGGTCAAATTTTGTTTTAATATGTCAAAATTAACACGCAAGGTTAGGGTCACAGAATAGGTATATATACCGATTCATTTTAACATAATTTCAATGACTTAATCACTCAGTTTTGAGGAACTTGAAGCAAGAACTTTTATTCTGAAACTCTATTTAGCGAAGTTAGCAAGAATGACTTGCTGAGATGATTTTGTGTGATGCTCATTTCATGAAAAATGGAATCGATTTTAATATTTATCAAATATATGCTATAACTAATACAGACGTTTTTCAAAGTCGAAATTTTTCCGGCCCACAGCCACACACCGACAAGTTATTAAAATCTGACATATCATAGTCAAGCAGTGTAAGTCCGCCAACAGCTCGTGCTCGTGAGAGATCTCGCTGTGGGTAACGACGGACTCGAACAGTCAATTCATATACCGTTATAGGGGCAGCAGGGAGATCCGGAGACAATCTTTTGGTTGTCTACCTTTCTACCTACTCCCGAAAAATCGACCAAAATATCTCTACACATCGGCTAAAATATTAACACCGAGTAGTCCAGTGGACATTCTTAAAATCTAACTTCGACACATAACTTTCCTAGGATCAACTTGAGGATTAAAGGGAACCGGTTAGCGGAAATCGATGCAATCAAATTCTTGTTAACTATAAAAACTTTAGAGTTGATAATAAAATAAAAGTACGGAGTCGCTAAACAAATCATCAATAATAATACCACTCAAGGATAAATAAAAATTATAATGAGTGGGAGACCAAAAATTCTATTCAGATGAAATTTTGCCTCCGCTACTAACTTCTGGAAATAGTTGAAATGACAAAAGCCCCACAAATTTATAGTTTACTAGAAATAAAATCCCCGATAATCAAATCAAAAATTTTGCCCCAACAACTATAGGTCGTAATTAACCACCAAAAATTCCTTCATTAAAGCATAAAATATACAACTCATATAGTATTACGAGCACGTACCGATTCTCCTAACCATCAAATTTATCCGTAGCAACGATAAGTCGGGCTTAGTTGACATTTCTAAATCGAAAATCGCGGTTATTTAGAATAGATAGCGTAAAACGTAGGATACTCAAAATAACCTAAATAAAGGCCCAAAATATCAACCTCATTAATAATAATCTAAACATTTATTTAATCAAAGCTAGGAAAAAGTCCAAAAATTCTGAAGGAGTGCTAGTGGGAGACGGGGATTCTTCGTAACATCTGACAAATGTTTGGAGAAGAATCCAGTGATGTGGGCGATGAGAACAATCAGTAGAGAGACGTTTTCCTCGAACGGTGCGGAACCTAATAATCAAATTAATACACATGAACTACCAGTAAAATAACCAAACCTTCAATAATTTAATCTATGTGAACTACAAGGCGAGCGTTGCATAATGACAGCCGAAAAATTATGGCGGAATCGCCTCTGCTAATTATTGAAATATGAAATTTAACGAGAAGGGATCAGTCAGGAATTTCCCTCCATTTTTCTTTTCTTCTCGATGTTAATCGATAAGTGGAAATAGAAAGTAGACAGCGATAAATTCTCTACACCGCAGACAGGAGTCGATCAGATATTGAATCACGGTCCATGACGATCAATAGAAGGGCAGAAACAGAAATTGGCCAATCACATCTCGCCAACCAAGATAACACTGCCACGTGGCGACACACCCACATGACAGTATAAATAGAGAGACGGACTTCGCGGAAATCGAATGACTACGAAAATTTACTGAAAATGGAAAAAGAGACTTGCGGAAATGGAGACGAAAAGAAGAATTCGTCCAGTCGGGAGAAGCCCCGGATTCATTCATGCTCTGCTAATTTCTCCACAAGATATGACCAGAGGAGAATAAACCATCAAGATCCTTCAACAAGTACGGCTATTTTCAGCCATCCAACCTGTTCATAAAACATAATAAATATTTTTTGGTTATGATTCAATTCGCTTGTTAGAATTTTGGATGAAAATCTTATGCATGAAATAACCAGAGCACGATACGACTCAATCATTTCTTTCGTATAACTAAAATTAGTCGTCACGTCCCTAATTTTCTCAGTAAATGAAATCATTTCGACCAAGTCCCGATATATCAACCGATAAATTAACCACCGCGTTAATGTACGGATTAGTCGAGAAGAGCGACCGTCTTCCATTGGGGTAGTATTTCTTTTCCGTAATATTGCCATATGAAACATCAAAAATGTAAATTTCAATCACTACTTATCATATAATTAATAATTCTAGATAAATTGGATTTTCGATACCCAATTATTATATATTTAGTCTTTTCCAACCGATTATCAGATATACTTAACAATTTAATCAAACGCGAAATCGGTTTATTTTCTAACCAAAGTAAAGTAAATGCAAAAAACGGGTGCTATATGGCTAGTTTTTGAGACAGGGCCATCATCATTTTCTCATCGACCAAAACAAACCTAATTTTAGTGAACTCGAAAAATATGTAAATGCGCCTCCTTCAGTTCGTTAGTGATTTTAATTTTAATCTCTATCGCGCCCCAACCACTATGCAACGTATTTCTAACAGAAGTTTAAGACTGGTTAAGCAAGTAACTCAGACGAAATTTAACCAAAATTTATAAAATATTGAAAAGAAAGGGAAAACAATAATAATGTATTTTATTATTTTCTATTTTGACATTCACAGGTACTCCACAAAATGACTGGGAAGATGCAAACCGTACCACTCTGACGGTGCCGACCAGGTTTGCCGGCCGGCCGGTATCGACAGGCCCTGTGGGATCGGGGTTATACTATATCAACTTATGGTACCCCCGAGTGGCCGAAGCGCAAAGCCAACGAGTTTGGAGACGATATTGAACTTCCCAGTATCCTGATCAAACGGGAGCCAGGCCGGAATCCCGCGCGCGAAATCCGACAAAAGGCAGAATACGAGCTCCATCGCCTGGAACAACTGGAATGGCGATATCGATTTCTGGCACGTCGGCAGAAGGAACACCTCGCTCGGATTAATCGAGATATCCGTAGTGGACGCATCTACCTTCTTACGGGATCACCTACGATCATAGAGACCCAGCCTTACTCGAAATGGACGCGCCAGTACACCTTGTAGTTCCAAAGAGCCTCCTCCAGCCCGACATTCGAGATGTACTGGAGGATCGGGGCGTCGAGGAGCACGCCTATTCACTGAAGCGTTTTCCTGACAAACGACCACACTGAGACCAAAGAACCTATAGCATAATCTATTTATTTTGCGTGTTAATGTCCTCATCTGTATTATCAATAAACTTGTTGTAGTAGTAGTTCTTTTAGTTATTGAATAATATTTTATCTATACGGAAACTAGAAGAAGTAAGTTGTGAGCACTTTCCCCAACGGTTACGGGGCATGAGATGACCGTCCAGCGAGGACTAAGGCCTTAGTTAATATTTTCATTTGAACGACATCTCTGAAACCTATTTTATATCTAATTTATTATCAAGGCATCACGTCTATGAACGTCATACGAAAGCTCAGTAAGGAATTGAAGAACCTCCAAAAGGAGCACACTGATCTATACCAGTAGTGCCTACAATTAAGTCGAGAGTTGCAACGGGTTAAGGCCACCCGGTCTGAACCGACTAGAGTGAAACCACTCTACCAGAAGATCGATGCAGCACAGAAGGGCTGGCGGGAAGAGGGAGCCCTGAACCACGCCCAAAAAATCCAGATACGTGGACTGGAGGCAACTGTAGCAGCGGGGCAGGAAGGACAGTCTGTGATCTACCCGCTGGTATTTGCCCAGCCCAGATAGCTTGCCCAACTGCCACCCAACCAACGCAAGCCCAGTTCCAACCTAAATCTCGCGCAAGTCCAGACCGTGCCGAAAGGAAAAGACAAAAGCAAAAAAACTACGAAATGAGCAGATTTGAATGCGAATAAGTAGTAAAGGAACAAATAAAATTTTGTTGTCTTATTGTTTTATTTGACTTTACGACGTAAATGCAGTAACCTAACCAAGGGTGAAAACGAATATGCAAGAAAGTTAAGCAAGTGAGGGACCTGAAGTACGTAAGACAAGCACAGACCTCCTAACGGTAGCTCGCTGAACCAGCTGTAGACCGGGTCATAGCAGTTTTGGAAACAAAGCTCACCTTTGACGGTCACAGAACCATTGGTTACAGTAACAACGTTGCCTAGCAACGGGTAACCAGTGGCAGGTAGTTAACATTATTATGATTTGGGTCAAGGTCATATCGATCACTAGTCAGTAACCCCACACAGGTAAAGAATTTTATAATAATAACAAAGTAAAAGAATTTATCAAAGCCAATCATTACTCAGTATTCTCGCAATTTAAAGCTTGTTATGTGGAAAAATATAATCGAACTTCGAAAGAAAGATTGAAAAAATATTTTGTGCGTCAAGGTAATATAACTTGGATACATGTTTTAACGAAAATTATTTTTAGTTACAATCATTCGCCACATATGGATCGGACCTATGAATCGGTCGGTCAATTATAGCCTTAGTAATGGTGCTCACTTTTTGCGGACGATCCACCCACTCGAACACAGTTCCAACGCTTAGCAACGGGTGCCGAGTGGTAAGCGAAAATATTTGTATGGGGTTGTCTGGATGACAACCATATAGTTTCAAAATCTCAACACCCAAAAACCCACCACCAGTCTGAAAGTTTAGCACAAGCCTTCTATCGGCAGCTCGTTGAACCCATGGTAAGTCTGGGCCTCAGAGTTTTCTACAAAGGAAGCTCACCTATAGCGTACTCTCCCCTTGCCTAGCAACTGGCACCAAACGGGACGAAAACAGATATATTTGTATGTTTGGGTTGTCATGACCACACAGTAGAACTCACTAGTACCAAAATTACGATAATTTAATACATTGAAAAAATACCTAAATGAGAGTATAATCCGAGTATTTATTTTTCGAAATTTTAGTAGAATCTTGAAGTTAGTTAACGATTCAAATAAAAACTTTTGATGTAACACTTTTAAACACAAATATCTTTAATTCTCGTTGAAAAAAGTTTTATTACACTTTCCTTTAGGTATTATAAAATCTGAGATGACTGGGACGAAACCAAAGTAATTAATAAAAAGAAAAATAACGCATACACATCAGACGCGGATTCATATACGAGAGTTAATAATGCGATACGATAATTGGAGGTGAAAATCACTAAATTAAATTACAAAATTGAATATTTATTCAAATCAAATAACTTTATTATAAATTTCTGCCTTCAGTTATTATAAAAACAATAATATCAATTCACTATTCAAACTTAGGAAGTTGAATATCCTCTCTAGACCAGGTAGGAAGCCCGAATACGATCGGAGCATTTCCAGTCAGGGTTTTCAATTGGACTGCGTTGATAGTTTCGTTGTCAAACACAAAAGCGGGCATTGGAGCAACCGGCAAATATGTGTCTGTTTGTTGTGTGTGATGGTTTGCTTTCTCGAGCCAATTGCAGAGCAATTTCACTGTGAACTTGTCGATCTCACGATCAGTGACATCCCAGAGTAACCCGAATATCGACGGGCAGCCGATGGTCAAGTAATACATTATCATTCCAAACGCTTCACTCCTGCCCTCGACTGTGAACCGAGCAGACTGACAACCGATGAGAAACATTGACGTTGGCGATGTAATTGATTTATATGTCCTGTCCATGAAGTAGCGGCCTCCTGCGCCATGGCCGCAATATCTAGAATCAAATTGTTGTTACTCAGTTAATTCCCCATCATTCAAATCAGTAATCTAACATCAACATGTCCTTGTGAGCGAGAACGTCCGAGGGCTCAATGCGCTTGTCCGATTTACCGGCAGTGCCTTGCCAGCTTGTCTGCCGTTTGAATACCGGCAGAATGGTTTGCTCGGTTTCTGGCAGCGTGTCGTCAGGATTAATGACGTAAAACGTTTTCAGTGGATTGATTTCGAGATTAGATCGCGACACGCGCGGAACAGGAACTTCCGAAGAATCGGTATTTCTGAATCGACTCTGATACAAATGACCAATCAAACTGATTATATTCGGCATTCGAGTAATGCACTTGGAATTGGCCTGTCCCCGTATTAATATCGATTCCAGCGGTATCCGGCAAAGATCCTAGAGCAACGTGATCAAATATTGATTTCGTTATTATTTTACTCTGTCTGTGATGATAATTTTCGGTTCTCCAATCAAATTGCTGCCTTCATCCATTAACCATTTCAAATCGGAATCTGTGAACCAATCACTGCGCATCTGATCAATGAGACTCTAGAAATTGCATTTCACACACACGCACACACACAATAAATCAATAACAATAATAATAATGTCACAATATCATTAGCACCTTCAAATTGCAGTCCATTTTATGCCGATTAGACCACCAGGCTTTTCTATCACTGATCTTCAATCTGCGTGTCGATTCGAGTTTCACATATTCGAACCGGTCCAATAATTGCATTCCCTAATACGGCGGCATTTATTATTAATCAATGGCATTTTATTCACTGGCATTATTCACCATACCGTTTTTCTGAATCCGTGCAGAACTTTTGTTTCCGTTGTCAATTTCATCCCCTCGCCATCGATCTGCAAGTTCTGATATTTGGTCACGAGTAGAACTGCACAATTTCTCGCTCCTAAACAGCCGCCGTCGACATTATTCAGCGAGCTCGATTTGATGCATGAAATCGGAATTTCATCGATCATGTTGAATTGCAAAACTGTCCAGTTTGCGGGTAAAAGTTCACTGAGTTTAGCATGCATTAGCGATTCATTTTCCATGCATGAAAAGGCGGCCTCAAGTGTTTGTGTCCAACGCTCAGCATGTTCCGACCTAATTTATAATCATAAATCCCATTCAGTTCGCAACAATGGTTTCCACTTCTTATTTCTTGCTTTCATAAAGCATTCAGACAAATAGAGCTGCCGAAATCCCATCCCAATTGACAACGATAGATAATATGCGGTTTTCCCCGCGTTGCTCGATAAGTAATGCAACGCCAGCCGCTGATAAACGGCCCGATGTAAAACCGGCACATTTACATGCTTGAATTGGGCCGCGTGCTCCTCCAGATAATCAATAAGCGACTGCTCGGATTTCGAATTTCTAGCTTTCTTGACAACAGTTTTTGGTTCTACAGAATCAATAATAAGTTTATTGTCAAATCAATTGAATAAAACCAATTCCAATCGAAAGAACAAACCTAATGTCGGATACTCTTTGAAATGATCAAATCGTAAATTACAAGGTGTTCCAATGATCGGATTAGGAATATCTTTAATCGATACTGAATGATGTGGAAACGTGTTAGCTTTTTACATGTAATAATCAAATATATTTATATTTATTTATTTATCGTTATCATCATATCTAGAAAACATTCCAATATTGCCAAAATTATATATGTAAAAATCGCACTCAAGGCCATTCAAGGTCATTCGAGGTCACCAAAGGCCATTCAAGGTCATTCAAGGTCACCAAAGGCCATTCAAGGTCATTCAAGGTCACTCCTCACTGCAGATAAATTATAATTTAATGATAAGCTTGATCTGCAGCCTCCCAAGTGCTTATTATAAGAGTTGCGGAACAAATTGACAACTATAAATAAGAACCTGCCGTGGACTGCTGGCAAAAATGACAAACGATTGCCTAGCGAGAAAATTTTACACATTTGAAGCCCAAATGATCGATTTAAAATTATAATATTAAAATATACTACTTATAGATGTAAGTAGTGCAACGGATAATTATTATTATATATTATTATCCTCCTGACGCGGCCGGAAAGGAAATGCTGGCCAGTGCAAAATTACAGCTTGACAGGAGCGCCATCTCCCGAAACCTACAATTTCAGTATATTAGCCTATGTGTAAAATATCCCGCGTTAATGAGAGGGATTATTCTACTAAAGAATTGGACATTTCCCGTAATTGCATTTGTTGTATTTGTCAGGGTTTATGCGGTATGAAAAACTCAATTGAAAAATAATTACTCTTATTAAAATGATTTAACAACGATCTCGGCAATTCCGGATCTTCATATTTGATATTTCTTTGTTTCCCAGGAAGATAAACCGTTTGAAAGCTCTCGATTGGAGCTGCATCGTCGGAATTGTTCTAGAAACGGTTGGATTTATAATATTTAGTACTGACAGTTTCATTATCCACGTACTTGCTTATCTTTTACGGATTTCTTATAAATCATTGGTTTATTTGGCGGGTTCGGTCCAACGCGCCGAGTTCTAATAGGCGCATTCATATTTGCCATATTCAATAGATGATGATGATTATTATTATTCATTGAATTTGTTGTTTTGATTGGCGAGCTTGGCGGTGTCGATAAGTTGATATTGACCAGTTCATTCGACAGATTATTATCCTCGTCTTCTTCCTATCCATTACATTAATGAGCCATTTGCAATATATCACATAAATAATCCCTACGATGAAATTCATTTCCCATTCGTTATCATCGTAAAACGATTGGCTAGTCGGTTGAATTTTCCAAATGTGTGATTTGACGATATCGAAAATGTCCAATAGCTCCGTTTTGAATGTCGACCGGGATAGAAAGCACTCTTCAAAATGTATTGCTTTTTCACTTGTAACTGTTGTTATGTAGAGGGCATCTTTTTTATGCGGTTTCGCTGCCTCCCGATTTTGCAGACTGGCAGTTAAAAGGTTGTCTTCGTTTTGATGATATATGGGATAATTGTATTCGGCAACGTCGGCTCCGAGTGATGATCGCTGCGAATTGGAATGGATTGAATTATTGAGAGTTGCTTGATTAGTTTTCAATTGAGTCAATTGGGAATCTCGAATTGTCAATTCTGGGATTCTCATATACACAAATTCACTGTGCATCAATAATTTCACTGCCATTTTTGTTCTATAAGGCACGCAATATCGCACTGAATAAGTGAATAATTCAGTTTGATATTGCTTGCTTTCCCGAGCAATTCCAGCTAGTGTATAATATTCGGCAATCATTTGCAGTCCAATTAGCAAGCAATTAATAAATTTCCATAAAAACCGCAGCGTCTCATCTAGAATTAAATAATTATAATAATAATAATAATAATATGCCTTGTCAAATGTAAATGCTCAATGTAAATGCTTATGACATCTATTTTGTAATGTTTATCTGTAAAGGAATTGTAATAATGATACGATATACATTCAGGGCCGTCCGTAAATGGCATCACGCTACTGAGCGGTTCACAAATCTTTGACCAGGGCAGGAATTATTTAGAAATCTGACGTCACATTCTTATTTTATGGATGATTTACAGTTTCTTCCTCCTTTCACCATCCCATTTCAGGTTTTAATCGTTTTGATCACTGAGCGCATCAGTGAATAGGAGGAGATTATTGAATTAATATTTTCATACTAACCTTTTATGGGGGATTGTGCAGAGCTTTGTGACTCAATATTTGAATGGGGGGTAAAACCTTGTGTAACGGGAGGGACTGCCAAAATGCGTGATTTTAATCCATCCTTACAGTAAGAACATGTGAATTTGTTTATAGATTGTCAGTTAAAATTCATATTCAATGAATTATCCCAGAAACATTAATTTAATTCAGAGAAAAATCATAAGAAAAAGTTTTGAGAATTTGATTGGTCAAGAATCATCTGACCAATGAGAAATTAGCTGCATTTCAAAATCCAAAGATAACTTTTACCAACAAATGTTTCCGAATCTCAAAACCGCCAGCGATATATTAAAACCTTTCAAATATCTTTAATGCCTCAATTTGTCGCAGTTAGCAATTATTAATAGGGATTTCCTTAATATGTTTTGGCACGCCTGATTTATGTAATAAATTAAATAATAATAATACAATTAATAACGCATTATTTGTATATTTCAAATGAAATTTTCCAATAATAAACAGTAATTTACGAGTAATCATGTAAAAGCATTTACCAATATGCTGCGGGAATGTTTAAGTGGAAAATATTATAGAAAAAATATAAAAATCGAATTTTCATTAAAACGAGATTTTTTTAGTTGTAAATTTCAACTAATGAATAATAATAAAAATCCTTAATTCTGCGTTATTATCTAATTATGATTTACGTTAACTATTTACCTCAAATTGCCATTGTTAAGAGCGCGTTAATAAATGTCAGCAGTCTTTCATATGTATAACGTAATAATTAATTTCTTATAAAATAAAATTAGTTGGAAGTGGAAATTTAAATCAATTAAAAAATATTAACAAATTCCTAACGTACATGATCCAGAATGCAAATTCATATTGCTGCTTTTCTTTCTGAGATATTCAATGGAACCCATTGATACTTTTCTCAATAGTATTCCATCTTCAAATAAATTAGCATTGACAGCACGATAACCACTTCTGAACGCTTTGACTTTTATTGCGAACTCACACTGAGCGCAATACATTTTCACCAGATGTGATTCAAGTGTATTTCCATTAAAATAAGATTGAAAATCGACATAAAATTGCTTTATCTTATCCAAAAGAATTTTAAACTAAACATAATTAAATAAATATACATCGTTTTATTTAATACTTACATCAGGATCTATTTTTTCAAAAATTATCTTAGCAAAAGATATAAATACATTTAGGGTCGTAAACCCACTTATATTCTGATTTATGATTACTAATTTTTCCCTTATTTGAATACATATTTTGGGAATTGTACTTTTGGAATCATGTATTAAATGATAAAATGATTCAATCAAAAATCCCAAGCTTTGTTCTTCTGTATCTTTATTCTGCCTAGCAATTTTGTTGAAGATTTTAATACATTTGTATTCTTCTTCAAACTAAAGAAAATATAATTATTAAAAAATAAAAGAAATTAATAACTTTTCCATGTAACTGATAAATTATCATCATGAGCTCAAGGGTTCTGAGCTGTTGCTTAACATTTCCTTGATGCACAATGCTTCTAGTAATATTCAAAGACGAATATTCGTCATTAATAAATTTAAGAGCCTTATCTACTGAAACATCTGTAAATAATCCTTGAACTTCTGTATCTTTAATTTCTTCTTTAGAGTTTAGATTATGAATGTTGTTTCCCTAAATTACAACAAAAATTTAAATCACTATTAAAATATTCTTACGGCTGAGCAAATTTTTAATGTTTCAAAATAATTTTTTATGTTATCTACAATTAGTGGCATAACTAAAATTATAATTAAAGTATATATTTAAATTGCCTTATAAATTTCTAAAAACTTAAACAAATTTTAATTAACTTAGAAAGACAAAATTTGACAAACTGTAGAACACATTAAAATGTTTTTTAAAAATTTATTCATGCACACATAAAAATATCATTATTTTTTTAAATTGAAAATTAAGATTGAATTATAATATAAAACATTTTTAGAAATTTTCTTTTTATCAGTATGAAATGTTTATCAAATAATAAAAAACACATATTGGTTAACATTTGTCCAAAATTTTATATTTATTAAATTTATTTTTAATAAAAACATTTATTTTAAATTCAAAAATATCTACGAACTTTAAGTAATCGAAAGATTTTTTATAGGAAAAAGAAGATGGTGGTTTTCAGGTTCTGAATACCTGAAGTATAAGAATATTACAAATGCGACCTCTTCCAAGAGCTTTCTGTTAGATACTTGCATAAGAAATATTGTCATTCATTACTAGTCAGAGCGGACATTTGAAACGTTCTCAATTAGTTGGCAGCCAGTAAAAAGTTAACCATATTGTTAGTGAGCTTCTGGGTGTTGAGATTTTGAAACTATATTGTTGTTACCCTGACAACCCCATACAAAAACTTTTCGCTTACCACTCGGCACCCGTTGCTAAGCAACGTTGGAACTGTTTTCGAGTGAGTGGATCTTCCGCAAAAGTTAGCTCAATTATTAGTGCTATAATTGACCGAACTGTTGGGGTTTTGTCGGTGAATTCGAATAGAAATTATTGTCGATCTGACTCCAAGCGTGCTTTAAACAACAGTAACGAACTCTAAACGATATAAACTTTATTGATTAATACACTTTATCTCCACTTTAAAATGACACAACGAATTATCAATCGATCACACTTAGTGCTTATTGCGACCCTTCGGGAAGAATAGCACTTTTCGGATCAATTAGATTTACAATCACCTGACTACTGCGTTGGGTTTCTGAGATCGGTAACTCTGATTTAGTTGCTTTGCTTTGACCTTGCTTGATTTCTGTTTCAAATTTCTCTTTAATTCCTTTTTATCTTTCTTTGTCTTCTGCAATTCTTTGTGTTGAGGTCTTTCTATTTTAGATCGAGATCTCAATGTGCACTGTTATTAGTATATATATATAACTTTAATATATCAAAAACAAATTCGTTATATAAGATTTATTGAATAAAAATTATCAAATTTCCACACGATAAATTAATATTCGATTAAAAACATGCGTGTCAAACTGTGTTTCTGTTATATGTTATGTATGCGTGTTGTGTTTGTTATGCAAAAATGATTTTGTTGAGCTCTGCTCCGATTTTAAGTTCTTTTTCGAGATTAACTCTAAAAGAAAATATGTCGCAATATTTTAGGGCAATATACTGAGTTTTAGCTCTAGTATATATACTAAATTATATTATGGGTTTTATTTATATTATTTTTAATTTATTTTTTAATGCTATAAGAGCAGTTCATTATTATTGAAAATAAATGATTATTGCTAGAAGTAAATGATTTATATTATTTTGATTTATTTTTTTAATGCGATAAGAGCAATTCACTATTATTGAAAAAAATGATTATTGTTAAAAGTAAATGATTGCAGCTGTTGATTATTGAAAAAAAAAATTGATTAATAAATTTTAATAATAATAATAATAATAATAATAACAAAAATAATAATAATACTAATAATAATGATTATAATAATAATTGATTTTAGTATTACTGATTTTACCCTTTTGTTTTTATAAAATTTTATTAAGTTACACAAAATGAATGAATAAAATGGATTTTTATTAAGTTACATAAAATAGATAAAATAAATTACACCCTTTATAAAAATGAATACACAGATCTAAATAATCATTATTTACAAATGTCAATTCACAATTGTCTAAATGAATGGATTTAAATAATTGTCAAACAGATAACAATAGAATAAATGATTGTCAATAATCGAATGAATTGTAGTATTATCTCTGATGTTGATTGTCTGCTGTTCCTCGTTCTGATTTGGGATTTGTTAAGGATCGTTTTTCTGCGTAAATGTTAATTCTATATTTGTTGAGCCCGATCCTGTAATATTTTGACAGCACGAAGGTGTCTAATGGTAATCCTTCGTCATCTAACATTTGTCTCCTGCAAATTTCTTGTCTCTCGCAAATTTTGTCTTTCGTAGTTTTGGCCTTTCGCAAGTTTTTTTCTTAATTTTTTGTGTGTTTGATTTCAATTGCGCTTCCTTTTTATACTCCATCATCCAATAACACTTACTGATGTCGAATAGAATTTCTGATATCTTTTAACGCTAATTCCTTTTGGGCTTCCATAATCACTGACATCTGTCCAGATAAATCATTTTTAGAGGTGCCCTTTCTCGGATTTTCAAACAATATTTCTTCCCTTATCTTGAAAGGGCTTTCGAGATGATGTGCGAATTTTGTTTTTGTTTTCCAAAATTTGCACTTGTTAATTATAAATGACCTTCTTTGATTTAATTGTTTGTTTTTTTGATTTTCTCGTATTCTCTTCTAGTTATTCGACATTTCTTTTTCATTCCTTTTTTATTAAGCTTCAGAACTACATCTTAATCACTTATGATTGTTTCCCCCAATCATTTTACATGTTTATTAAATATTTTACTCTATTATTTAGGTATCCTCAACAGAACGATCCATGGATCCAACAAGTTGCAGATAAAAGGCTTGTGCTCGATTTCGATTTTTAGGTCCCATTTTTCTCTTATTTCTTTCAAATGTTAATCTATACCGCTATATCATTTATTGTTATGTCCATTACCATAATCCTTCTTATCGTTGTTCGTATTATCGATTTTGAAAATTCCGAAAAAAACCAAATAAACGAAAAATTAAAATATGTGGCAATTTAAAAAGAAATTTTAACGAAAATTGACAGTTTGCCAAAATTTTTACATAACGATTTAAAACGAATCTTTGTTACCCAAATTATTATTTGTTTTTCTCCTATTTCTTATCAATTTTGATTTATTTTATTCTAATTTTTAACTTTTTTTATTATTTTTTATTCTTTTTTTATTTATAGTTCAAAATTTCACTGTTGATGCATTCTTCAATAATTTAAGACTTACTGAAATTTCAAATTTTTTTAGTTGCATAGATTATTTTCAGAATTTTTTAAAAACGATGTCACACGTCCCGTTGATTCAAAATTGAATAACCTATTTGTTCTTATCTTTCATTGCCTTTTTCAATGCATTAACTATTGTTGGGCCAGAACACAAACGGCCTTGAAAATTGTTGAAATGTATTAGTAATATAACACGAAAGTTCAGCACCAAGATAACTTAAAATACAACATACAACATCAACTAAACACCTTAAAATTTGTGAGAACATAAATAAATATAAAATCAAAAAACACAAAAGTAAAATAAAATTTATTCAAAATGTACCAACAAAAATATACATAAAAAAATAACACAATAACAAGGAAATTTTACCAAAAATCGGTAACTTATATTTAAGTAGAAAAGTAAGGAATAAAAAGAATTAAAATAAAATATTTTTGGTTGAAAAAATTCAATTAAAAATTGAAGAAATAAATTGCCGATTAAAATTAAGAAAGTAAAAACAATTAGATTTGCATAACACACATAATTTCAAGGTCAACTTTTGTTTTATCGCAAAAAAATAACACGCGAGGTTAGGGTCAAATTATAGGTATATATACTGATGTGCTTTCACCAATTTTCAGACTGATTTTTCAGTGTGATTGTGTAGTCATATTTTTTAGTCTTCGTTTTCAACTGAATTGGTTGGTTTGCGTATCAAGCTGAAAGCTGTATATTCAGGCAATTAACACTAGTAAGTGTTTTGTCTGATGAAATTTTCAGTTAAAATGAAAAAGCCTTCAGAAAAAGATAAATCCGAGCAACCAAAATCATGAAAAATTTAAATAATATTTAAGGATTAAATAAATTATTTTAAGTGTCAATGTGCGGAACTTTGCGCAAATTTTCGGAAATAATTAAAATACTTTAACAAAAAAGGAAATAGCTGAGAAATAAGGGCGGATCACTGCTCAAAACTTTGTAATATATATTACGTGTGGGGTTTCTAGTTAGTGTGACCTTGACCCCACACATAATTATTTTTTCTTTCCCCCAACGTCTATCCGTTGCTAAGCAACGTTAGAAATGCAACCATTGGTTTTTGATGTCACAAAAGGTGAGCGCTACGAAAGAACTACTCTGGCACTACCTCAAAGCGGGTTCAACGCACTACCGGTAGAAGGTCTGCGTGCGTTTTACTTATTCTCGTCCCATCTGCATACCTTGGTTGATCTTGTCACGTAAGATAATTTCCTTTTAATTTATACTTACATTGGTTAAGTCTTGACATTATAAACCTTGATTGAGATCAACAATTTAATCAACACAAATTTATTTAGAGATAACAAAAACAAATGTTCTAATCTGCTGGTTGAGCGGCTCGACGTTTGGCGCGCTTATTTCGGCCAGGTCGATGTCGGGGCGTTTTACTCTAAGGTTTAGAGTTCAACGTGACTTCTTTGTAGGCCAATTGGGCTGGAGCAAAAACCAGCGGGTAAGTCACTGCATTGCCTTCCTGGCATGCAGATAAAGCTACTTCCAACCCGCGGATTTGGGTTTTCTGATTCTGGTTCAATTGCTTTTCTTCGGCCCAACCCCGTTGGGCGGCCGTCATTTTTTGATATAGAATCTTTACTTTCTTTGGCTTTACCCAGCTAGATTTGATACGTTGGATTTCAGTTGTCAGTTGTAATATTTGTTGATGCAATTCCCGATTTAACTTTTGGGCTTTGACCAATTCTCCTTGTAGAATTTTATGGGATTCCATATCTGCAAAACGGAATAAATCATTAATCTCTCCTTCATCTACTCATTAGTTCCTATCTTTTTATTACAAACAAACTGGTCCTAATGCACTATAACTTCATTTATCGATCATTATGAGCAACAAATTAGAATGAAAAATAAAAGAACATTAACATGAAGTCCAATTTTTATTTACAATTTATGCTTATTAATCATATTTCATACGACTTTGGTCTCTAAATCGCCTCGGGATTTCATGAGCATAGGAGTGTTCCTGGTCCTGGTGGGGACGTCTATCCTCGTCCCTCATCTCTCTGGTCAATATCCTTCGAGGAACTACCACGTTAATCGCTTCTGCCTCTCCTGCCAAATTTGGGTCGTCGAGATTGTAGGATACATTGTACGGAGGGGCGTACACATCCGTACTAGGATATCTCCTGTTGCTATGGCCTTATTGATCGCAGCTAGATGTCGCCTGGCTCGGTCCAATTGTTGGTCGGTTTGACGCTGGTGTTCCTCCAAACGCGCTAATAAGAATTCCGCTTGCCCTCGAATTTCTCGGACTGGGTTGCGGCTGGGCTCTCTTTTGATGGCCACAAAAGGGAGGTCTATTTCTCCGTCGTCTCTTTGTGCGCCCGCGCGGGATTCCCTTACTGGCGAGACTAAGAATCCCGCGTCCCATAGGGCCTGTCGACATCTGGCGGCCGATCGTGCAGGAAATCGCACGGTGACACGAGACGCGTCTATCCAAAAATGATCTGCAAGATTTTAATTATTAAGTTATTTAATAAGTCATATCTATTCGCCTTTTATTACGATCATTTACTACAAATTTAACTTATAGATAGCGATTGTATGTGCTAGTAGGAAGATGTCTATAGGATGGTGAACTGGTTAAGTATGATTGTTGGATTCTCGGACGAGTATTTGCACGAATGTTGTTACAAATGTCATCTCGCGATTAAACTATTTCCTATCCGTCATATTTTAGAAAAACATTCATTTATCTCACTATCGGCATTTATCACACATGCTTGATTTAGTCGGCTACTCATGGTCTTCCTAGAGACGCTTCAAAACTCATGAAGGTTTCTCACTCTCTGATAATTTCTTTTGATGTCTTTGTGCTACTAGGCATATTCGCTATCACTCGGTGTTGGGAAAACGCTCGTTGTCAAAGGTATTTGGACTTTCGCGGTAATCTTGGTCGTCTTCAATGGGATGTGATGTCATCAGTGTTATAATCGGTAGCCTACAATTAATGCTCCATGCTAGTCACTTAGCGAGTACACTGTCTACTTTCGGTTAAACTAATTATTGGACATTTGTCGGCGGACGAGTCAAGAGGTGAACATTTAGACTAATCAATCAATAGAAATAACTTCATAGCATAATTAGTATTTTTTATTTGATGTAATAACAAGAGAAAATCCTGGGATCCTACAGAGCATTTGATGAGATATTACTGCATTTACAGGTCGTGAATTGCCTCCAGAAATCAAGTGTAATTTGGTCGGTTCTATCTTCCCTGTTGACTCTCACATGAATGTACAAATTAAATAGATTTAATAATGTGAGGAGCTTATCATCTTGTGGCGTGGATCGCTTCTTTCCCATCGTAACACAAATTCGCTGGCTTCTCCATTTCTTTGCCATTTATCTCGTGGATGCATAATGGTTCAACTCAATTGTAAAGTAAATGAATTCATTTCTGCGTTCGATTTTATATTAAGCTCCAGGAAAGTGCCACGTAATCATAACTTTCGACTTGACGACTTCTATTAATTCCACGTCTGTTTAATTGTTCCTGATAATCGTGATTAATGCCACATTTTTCTAATATTTCCAATCGATTTTTGCCACGCGTTTTTTCCTTTCCTGCCTGGATTGTTTTCTGACATGTCTCTATTGATTTGTTTTCTTCCCAACTAGTGGATATTTACATGAATACCCGTTGACATTTAATTAGTGGTGCGGTTAGAGATTTGTCGAGACGATTTTCTTAATTTCTATTTTACTTGAGTGGGAGTGCGTCAACATTCATTTTCCAACGGGTGACTTTATAGTCAAGCTGATTTTAAATCCATACGTCATCGGACAAAGTTAGATAACTAATAACTCTTCATTTACCTTATTTTGTACTTAGATTTGGAATCTAGTTGTGGTTATTCCACGAACACTCAATCTACAGAATGGTCGAATCAAGTTTTCAACAGTAAATTGGCCAATCATCAGGTATCTGGTGTGAAAGTTTCCATTCTCAAACGATTGCTTACTCCATTGATGTTTCATGTAGTCTAAAATCAATTCATTATATGAGGGATCTAACTAACTCTGTCAGGTCTACATGCTGATGTCCTACTGAAGATCTTATTTGTTGTTACCGAGAAGTTTAATTACGAAATTCGTGGAACTTATCATCCTGTATTTTGTCTATCTTACGGTTCTCGTCGACCTATGGGACATTGGGATTTTGCCGTCGAATCTAATTTGTCACGTGTTGTGGTATTAATTAATTTTTAATAATTCTTGTTGGGCGCTTTAATTTCGGTAAATATTATGGTTGCCTAGTTTGCATTTAGTTAACATTGCATTAATTGAGAATTATTATCGTCAATTATTTCTAGTTTGGTCATTTAAGTATATATTCGGGGATGCAACTATCGATACCTACCTTAACTTGTTTCCTCCTTTATTGCGTATATCTTTCCTTCATTTAATAGCGATTTCAATATTTAGTCTTACTGTTATGGTTGTTTAATATTCACATGCGATTTTAGTAATGGAAGTTTATTACTGTTATCTTTACAGATTTTATTTAGCATTCTGCCGTTATGGTAGTGGTGAGGGAGCTTATTTCTCATTATTTACTAGTGCTGATTTTATCCTGTAAGTACTCCGTCGTGGATATGGTGATGAAATTTTTGGTCCTTGGCTTTATGTCCGATTATATCTCGTGACTTTAAGCATTGTTTTCAGTTACTCAAGATTTTGTGGTATGCAGCGTGACTATAGCAGTGGAATCCATGGTCTGTATTTTTCTACAATTAATTTTGTTATTTGATTAAAAATCGAGGCTATAGTAATGAAATTTATGATCCTTACTTTTATGTCTAATTTGATTAAAATTGAGATTATCGTAAAACTTTTTATGATATTTACTTTACCACGTTTTCATCATTTGATTAAAATTGAAACTAGTAATACTATTTATGATTTTTACTTTACCACGTTTTCATCATTTGATTAAAATTGAAACTGTAGTAATACTATTTATGATTTTTACTTTACCATGTTTTCATCATTTGATTTAAATTGAGACTATAGCAACGATTTTTACGATCTTTACTTTACTATGATTTTATTATTTGATTAAAATTGAAACTATAGCAATGATTTACAACGCCCCTTCCAGTCATTCCCTTTTATTTGATCTTAGGGCTAAATATGTTGATATAAAAACTTTACGCGTGTCCACCGGACTACTCGGTGTGGTGATTTTGAGCCGATTGTCATTTAAGATTTTAGGTCGAAAATTCAGGAAATGGGATGCGGAGGAGTAGCCAAAAGACTACCTCACCACTTCCCAATTTCCCCTATAACGGACAATATTGAAGTTCCAGCTACTGCGTTCTCACGCCGTAGCCTTCACTGGCACAAACTATTGGGTTGGGGTATTTTGTCTTTGTCGGTTTGTTATATTTAGGCAGGTGACAAAACAGCATAATAAGGAAATGACGTTCAGAGTTATGCTGATCGCTAGGATTTGTTCAATCTGCGGGATTGTTAAGTTTGGTTCGTACTTCTGTCGGGATTTATTTTGTTGATGTCTTTTGACTGCCAAGGTGCTTTTGAGGATTTCACGCATTGGTTTATTCTCGGGGTTTGCTTTGATAGTTTCTTGGGTTTGTTTGATGATTGTTTCCAAGGTTTTCTTTATCTCTAGGTTCTCATTTTTTATTCTTGATACTTCGTCGTTTTTATCCAGAAGGGTTTGTATCATTTGTTGGATCTTTCTGATACTTTGTTTTAGTTCGTCGTTTGTCTTTTCGTTTTCTTTTATAGGACATTGATTGCATTGTAGGATTATTTGTTGGCATTCTTCGTTTTCGGGGTGTCTGCAAATCTCTTTATAATCTGCGCAGGTGCTGTCTTCTCTTCGGAATGGGTGAGTTTTCTCGCATCTCTCTAAGGGGTTTTCGGTAATGCATACCCTCAGAATTATATTGCAGAATTTCTCTAGGAGCATTGATGTAAAGCGGAATCTTGGATTTATTTATTTGGATATTCAGTTGCTTTGAATGGATGGACTATTTAAATTTGGAACTGCAACTTAATAACCCATGATCTATTACTGACTTGATGTTTCCTAAAATATGGGTATCTTATTGGAATTGGTCAATGGGTTTGTTCGACTGTTCAACGGCATTGTTTAAGTTCTCTAAATACTTGCTCAATAATGCAGTTTGCTCCTCAAGTTGGTTTGTTTGTATCTTAATATTTCTTAAATATTCTTCTCTGTGTTGGTTATGTTCTACGAATTCTTTGAAAAATTGGAATTTCTGATCCATGGTTAATTTATTCACTCCACTGGTTTATGAACTTCAATTTTTGAAAATTTTAACTTTCTGCTATATAATAATCAACAATAATCGGACATCAAAAATTTAAAACTGCAAAGTAACTTAACTTATTTTATCTTATTTTAATTTTTGTAAAATTTTTGTTATTATACTTTTGTCATTATTATTCATAGGTTATTTTTATGAATGGTGTGTTATTAATAAAAGCTTTATGTGAAATAGGAGGCCAATTAATTATTAAAGCTTTTTAGGAAACAATATATTTTTTGCCACAGTTAAGCAATAACATGAAATCGGTTATGTTATTTTTATCTTTTATTCATGAAAATTTAGCATGACCATGTTCAAACTCTCCACACCTCTCAATATGATTTCTCTTAAATTTAGTATTCTAGATTTAATTTATAAAATTTTTCTTTTTATCTCACATGCACACAAGAAGTTAATTTATTTTGATCAGCTGAACTTGTTCCAGTGAATTGGAAGAGGGGCAGTCGTGCGACGGTATCAAGCTATTTCCTCGATTAGTTGCCGATTGAGATTAGGATTTGAAAATGAAACGAATGCAATTTCTTTGGATTGATCATCAGAAAATCTAACGACTTTCGCATCGATCAATTGACCAAATTGACTTAATCCTTCTTTCAGTATCGGTTCATCTATATCAAAGCCAATGTCACCAACAAATGTTTATACTGAATCACTATAGTCAATTTTAACAGATGTTACAGCTGCAGGTCCTGGTATCGTACTAGATCCACTTGCCCAGTTAACTTTAATTTGATCGTTCCACATATAAATTTCATCCATTGTCGATGAAGATAAACTTGCAGAAGCTTGATAAGTTCATTCGATAAACGTATATGGGTTGTTTGACAACAAAAATCTCATATATGGCAACTAATACATTGACCAATATTTCCAAATATTATGTTTAATAGCTGATCATTAATTCCATCCAATAAGTTCAAATCCAAAAATTTATTCATTCATAAATTAATACACTTCAGTTTACTGTTTACTACACTTTTCAAACAATTTGAAATTCAGTGACCTTAAGTTAAGCAATTCAAAAAAATAAATAATCTTTAGTCATTTATTTAAATCAAATTAGTGATTAACAAAAATTCAAATCACTCGACTCAAAAAAGTCCCAATTGATTCGAACAAAGAAACATCAACAAAAACAATTTTTCAATAAAAAGAAAATTACATTTTATTTGTTCGAAACACAAGCGGTATATGTTCCTTCTACCAGACTACCTGTTGTCTAAATATTAAATACATTTATTAAAGAAAAATAAAAAGATTAGAAATCAGAAAAAGTAACGATTGCAAATCAGGCAATCAGAACTGAATAACAGAGTGTAAGTACAAATAAATTTTAAAAAACCGTAAACCGAAGAAGTTCACTGATCATGAAAATATCACCAGTCTATTATAACGACCGAGAATCACATAATAATAATTGAGAACTACGAACTAATACTGTATATAAATCCGACTAGTATTTCAGGTTTAAAAGGTATTGAATGAGGAAATAATTTTATTTACACATAAATATTATTAATCAAAACAATTGCCTCGTTAGAAGATTTTAATAGAAAAAATCTGAATTGGAAATAATCAGAATAGGCCAAATCCAAGATATATAGTGGAGGATGAATGACTTCAAATCCAGTTACTCTAATATTCTCTATTGCAAATAGACTGGTTTATTGTCGTAATGAAATCAGCGAGTAAGTTCCCGAAGTTTTCGAGATAATTTGTCTACTTCTCCGTGTTTTGACCATAGTATTCCACATTGACTGTTTTCCTTTTTTGAACAAAGTTGGTAAGAATCATTCTATTCAAACTCCAAAATACAGTCAACATGAGCTCATGTAGATGTGTAGTTACAGAATTAATCTACTAAGTTTTGCCTTTTAAAGATCTCCAAAAATCCAACGACTCGCGACTCAATTCAGATACATGGAGACTTAAAGATGTCTCATCAACAGTAATAATATTGGATCAAGCTCTCATAATTCTCAACAACTTCATTCAATATCAATCGCACTCAAATAATCTATACTTCAAATAATTTTTATAAATCTCAAATCAAGCCTCAAGCAGCCACATAGATGTTGATTCTCCAGAATCTCAAACACCCAATCACAATCCTGTATAAATTGGCAATATCGTTGTATTATTATAATTAACATTGAAGTTTAATTTCTTGATAATTATATAACATTCAATCTAATTGTGATCCTTTTGTTTTAATCTGATGGCAGTGAACTGTATGATATCTAATTTTATTATGATAATTTTATTTGTAATTTTATTATTAATTACATTTAATTATAAAAGGGCCGTCCAAAATGAAATCCCGCGATTTGACTATTTTTTTACCCCTCCCTACCCTGGTTACAAAACGTTAGACCCCATTCAAATATGACACCCCCCTTAAAAAGCATTATTTCGTATTTGAAAATGAACATGCTTCAAATCACTTTATTGACATTTAATGTGTATTTAGTGTGATGATGCACTAATATCGTATAAGAAAACATGTATTAAAAATTATGTTGAAAAAATACAAAATTTAAGATGTAAGTTCACAGTTCTTAAGCTCCCAATCCTGACAAATGTTTGACTCCCTCCCCTATGTGCGTGACGACATTTATGGACGGCCCCTAATATCAATTTCATGGATAAAAAATAAATAAACAAATTAATTCTCATATAGCAATAAATCTTGAAAACTAGAAGTTGAGAGGAAAAAATATCTACAATAAGACTCTCTAAATTCTAGTTCCATACGTGCAATAAATGTAAAGGTTATAAGAACATACTTTCAGTCGACTTACACACATTTCTAGAGTAAGGAACTTTGGGATGAAGCATGAGGCGATCTTATGCAAATTGAGGCCATGTGAAAATTGCCGATTCATTTCATGGTAATTTCAAGGAATCAATATACCGTTTAAATCGAAGGAAGAGTTTAATGTTTCGTTTGTAAATGTTATTTTTACGAAAGACTCAGCTTAAATAAACAATAAAAATCATAATCATCTGTATTTGAAAACAAATACAATATAGGAGAAAGAAATATAATACAAACTAATAAATAATTAAAGAATTTAAAATAATTTTGATTGAAATCAAAAAAATCAAGTTAATTAATTAAATTAATTTTTCTTGGTAATTATCACTCGTGTCGACAGTTAGCAGACTGTTTTTCCGTTACAAAATATTCTGTAGCTTCATTTTGGAATGGTGTAAGGGGTTTGAAGGTAAGGGCATTTTTCAAAATATTATTAACATTCTTTTGATTCGTCGGATAAATAGATGTAGGTGAAACCACAGGATTAGAATATTGGAAACAGTTTTTAATTCTGTTCAACTTCTTCTCAGAACATTGATACAAATCAGTTTCAAAAACCCTTTTAGAAGCTTGATTGGAATTTTCAGAATTGGGTGGATTTATAATAAGGATATCATCATTGGAGGTAGTGCTAGAACAGTAACCTGGTTTCTGAGTTGATTCGGAAGTCGATTTCGGTGTTTCAACTGTTATTTCGGGAGTGGAATTTTCAGAATTTGCGGACCTTTTATTGGAAGAACCAAATCTTGTGGATGTAAATATCTAAAATGTATTTCAATTGTTTCAACAATCACGCTTATCCAATCAAAATAGAGTATTTTTTAAAAACTTTTTAAAATTATTTTCAAGAATAATTGTTCAAATTAATTAAGTGGAGCTTTATTTCAATTTGAATAAATATGCTGATATATTTTAATCTATGTATTTTAGTTTCAACAACCGTTTTTAATAGTTTTTTTTTCAAGCAAGTTCAGTCAATAATATTCTCATTAATTTTTCCTATTTGAAAATTTCTTTAATGTAATCAACAAATTCATTCAATAATTTCATTTTAATGGGTTCGTTTACATCAGTGATTAACAAATCGATATACTTTTTAATCTAATTACTAATTATCTTGATAAATTCATTAAAATTTCAATCTAATTTATTCAAATTATTAAGATATTACAATTTTATTTACAGCTTTTGTAAATTATTGAGAAAAATTAAATTGTCATCACATACTAGAATATTTTAAAAATATTTCTCATACAACCATTGTTCATATCCATTAATTGTGAATTATTTAGGATTAATCACATATTTGTATAACCTCTTATTGCTTTTTTAATTTTTATTGTTGTGAAAATTATATTGATTAATTATTTATTAAAAGAAGCGCAACTCAAATACTCGTACAACGAGTGTTTGAATGGCGCTTTCTTTAAATAAAATCGTTGTCAAGCTTATTTAATTATTTATTATTATTTTAAGATAAAGAAACATAATTAAATTCACGATACTTGGATTTTTTCAAACTTAATTAATAAACTACTTTCATTATTATCTATTACTCTTCATCAACTGGTACAGTCACATAATCCTATTTTGGACTATAGAGTTTTTAAAAGAATATAAATCAGCATATTTTATTTGATATAATTTAAAAAAATTGAACATGGATTTCTTAACAAATTTAAGATCAAAACTTAAATGTAGTCATTTTTAATAATTATTTATAATAATTGATTTTAATTGAAATATCAATCAGTATACTTTAATTGATGTAAATTTAAATTTTCATAGAAATTGGTCAAAGATGTTTCAAATAAATAATGACAATTATGTATTCAGTTACTTTATTAGCCTCCTCAATCCGAACTTATTTTTTATTAAAAAAAACAAAAATAATGCGTGTTATATCTAAACACTGTTTTAATCCCTAAATAAATAAGTTAGCTAGTAAAAAAAGATTGAAAACAGCTTCAAAAAAGGAAAGAAAATATTGTATATTATAATGTGCAAGCAAGGCTTGACAGTAGTTAAAATAATAAAGGTTTCAATATTTATTTTCAAACCAGTTGGATGTTACTTTATTTTATTGAATGATTGTTTTGATAATTTCATGTCCTACAATATAATTAACAATCAAACTATCGTGTATTGATAATTTTTAATAAATTTAATGCAAGTAATGAATTAAAGAGATCAGAAAAACTCTTCCGTTTATGGGTCATCAAAACTATAAAATTATTAATAGCGTTCGTGGTCGTATTTGCACACGTAGTCGTAGTCTTGGTTTTGGGATGAGTTAGGGTACGATAGCAGTGCGAGAGACGGTTAATTAGCCAGTTACCAATTATATTTGAAGAATAGTAATTAAAAAATGGTACAAACATACTTTATAGAACAAATAAGTAAGTTCACTATCCAAAAGCGTACCATAGATTTCAGTCTGACATATTGAATCTAATATTAAATGTATCGTTTTCTTTCTTCAATCCTAAACTAGTTCGTTTCACATTGAATACTAATGCCGACACATTGAGTTTTTTCATAAACCAGATCATCAATTAATAAATTTGCTTTATAATTTTGCTCTATCTTTTCATTTTCATATAAACTTCGGCATTATTTATTATTGAAGTTTCTTACATAGATTAATTTGGATTTTAAATATTTTGAATCTATTTTGTTCCTTAACAGATTAAATTCATCTGTTTAAACAAATAAAATATAATTTTATAAAAACGTTTTTTGTTTTTCACCTCATTTCTTAAAATTTTTATTTATAAAAACATTGTATTTTCTACAAAATTTGACTATGAATCAGATATATTTATGTTATATATAATCAAATTTTGTTGAAAATACAATGTCTTTTATAGATAAAATATAATTGACAAGTAAAAAGTAGTTAAAAAAACTAACCTTGACTTAATTATTTTAAGAAAAGAAAGCAAGTAAAAGAAACTAGTTGCAACCCATGAAATCGATAACCATTATTATAAAAGAGATACACTGAAAAATCAATTTCTTTTAACGAGATTGAGTTGCTGCTTTAATTGTAAATTTTCAATATTTTGCTTCAATTTAGTTAGATACAACTTTAAATCTCTACGGAAAGTAATTTTTAAATTGAAACCTTTTTCTATGAGATATAAAGATAGAAAAGCTAACAAAAGCTTTCTCGCTATATGCAATACGTTTTGGGTATGATTTTGAAGTTAGAATTTCTAGGATCATTTTTAACTCCTTTTTAAGTCCTTCATTTTTAATTATTTCGATACCTTTTCTTGTAATATATTTTTTACATCATAGGTAATTATGTCTATTATAAGAAAGTATTATGTAAGTACGTAAGTATCCTCTGTGTTATGTGAATTATTCCGTTTTATGGAAAGCTAAATTTCCGTTATTGCATGATTTCAAAAGCTTGATTTAATAACTTAAATAAGATAAATTAAATAATAAAATCTTACGGATGTACTTTGTGTTTCTGTTGTCGTTTCAATCTATGATCATTTATAAAAGAAGTTTAATAGAAATTTCAGAAATACCATTTCGTAGTCCTTTTCCAACGTCAGCAAATCTTCTATGGCTTCAGAAAATTCGATTTCTTCTAGTCCTTCCGCCACATACCAATGTATAAATGCTTTTCGATTGAACAGAATTAAACATTTCTTATTGATACTACCAAGCACTTTTCGAAATGCCGTTGTATTACATAATAGAGATACAGATCTTCTACTAAATCCCAAACCGCTGCCGGGAACAGCTAACATAGGTTGATAATTTATACCGATCTAAATGAATTTGGATTCAAGGTTTTTAATACAGTCTATTCACCTTGAATCCAGTCGGACACCAATCAACCCACGACATGGACCACTTTTTCTTTAAATTGTTGATGGCATTATTTGCACCTAAAATATTTATATCGCCTCTAAACAAGAGACAACAACTCATGTAAGCACCTTCTTTTGGATCAACACTTGACATTTGGTTTTCTTTGAGGAAAACTTGTTCAGAAATTTCTTTAGTCGTCAAGTCTTAGTCAAAAGGTTTTAAAAATTCATGAAATACTTCAATAGTTATAATTTAATTACATATATCAGAATCAAAATACCAAAAATATTTCACATGTTGAACTGTAAAATTTTATCAAAATTATTGGTTTAAAACCTTTTTTTCTAAATTCTAGTTTCCTCAAAGGTGTTCAGCGTGTGTCTCAGCAAAATTGTAAATATTCTTAATTTATCCGTACCGTAATATAGTAGTAACAAAATTAGCTAATTTCACCGCAACTATCTATAGTTGTAAATATCTGTTGAGTTTACAATAGAATCTCAGGTTAGCCATTAACTTGTTAATCTGGCGATCCTCCTTGGATTTGCGTTTCGACGTATCACTTATATTTTAAGAATGTTTTTATTCGTCATATCCATAGTCACTGTAGTTTATGTTGAACGCATATTTATAAGTCCTCCTTGGTAACAAGTTAAACATGAAAACTTTAAACGAAGCGTGATTTAAACTTCTAAATTCTAATAAGCTTAGTTGGGGTCAATACAAAAGATAATATTTACAACAAATAAATAAATACAAAAATTGATTAAAAATTGATATAAAATTAAAATTCACATATTGCGGATGTGTAGCTAATGTGGATAAGGGTACAAATATTCTAATACACAATATCAATGGGGTCCCAAGAAAAATATATTCAATAAATAAAAATTAATTAAAAGTTAATGAATAATTTATTAGAGTTGTAGAAATCCAGAGTCATATGGAAAACCCGAGGCCCTTGGAGAACCGAAACCATGTGGAAAACTCGAGGAAATAATTTGATCAATTTTTTTATCAAATAAATAAACCGAAATTAGTTTTCATGGTTATTAAAGAAGAGAGAAGTCTATTCAATTAGGGTAACTAAAACCAAATAGTTATTGGAATAAAACTTAATATGATTAGTTTATTAACTAAAAACAGTTATCAAATAGATGATTTGAAGTTGACAACAGTTGGAAAAAATGAAACTTATAGTCGTAGTCTACGAAATAGTTGAAACAGTTAAATTGTATCTATATTTAAATTACAGAGGTGAGTTTGAAATCGAGTGAAAACTAATATTAGCCAATTTAAATTTAACCTGAGTACCACAAATGGTGATCTACCGTGGGTGTACTTAACACTATCGAAAACGCACAGATAACAGATATTGTATTGACTATTGAGTAAGTACGAATAAAAGTTTCTTGCGCTGGGTTTCGTTAATTTTCTTTGCAAAATTTGAACACGAGGAATCAGAAAGCAAACCAACCTATAATGAAATAAACCAAACAAACTAAAGAAAAAAATTTACTGTCAAATATCTCAAGGCAATTTCGCCAGAATTCATAAATCGGGCAACAGAGAAAACATAAATGACAGACGACAAGTTAGAAGTTATATTTTTCATTAAATTTAAATTTTTTAATATTTTTTTTATTTCAAGTTTCGAATTAATATGAATTTCAGGTAATTTATACTTTGTTTTAAAAAATTTAAGATTTAATATATTTTTATTTAAATACTGATTTTAAATCTTTTTTAATTTGAAAAAATAATTTCGGCAAACCGTTTTTATGTAATTGTAGTAATTCAGTGACTTGAATCAACCTTTTTTTTATAAATTTCTGAATATAAGGTATTCAGAAATTATAAAAAAAACATATTTAAATTTAAAATTATTCATTCACTTATAAATTACGCTGTTAGATGGTTTGTTGTATCTTCAATAATTTTCAGTAATCTATCATCATATCCCAAATTCAAAAAGTTGAATTGGAATTTAATTAAATAAATTATAATTTTTGTTTCTTTGTTGAATTTATAAATCATAAACAGATAAAGTTATATTAAATTAAGGTGTTAACCCTTTCTAAGGTGGTGGCAATATATTGTACACTATTTTAAACTAATAAAAATATCTAAGTGTAACGCTGTCGATAATCATTTTTACTTTTGGTAACACTACTGACATATATTGAGCCACAAGAGAACAAATTTATAGTATTTGAATCATTTGATTTTATTTGATCATTTGTAACTATATAATTGTTATCAATAAACTTTGAGTTTTACATAACTTTTAGTTTCCTTTGCCTTAGAAAGGGTTAAGTTATATTGTTTTTTATTATTTTACATCAATTTATAGAAGCTTAGGGATGTTTTTATCTAAATAATTTGTTGTCATCATTTATTAATAATTTTCACAGAAAGTTATTGAAAAATAAGCAAATTAAAACACAAATTCATATTGAAATATGCCGTTCAACACAAAAATGGAGTATAACAAAACTGTTATACCAAGAGTGGCCAAACCTAATGTTACTAGGAGCAACAAACAAGAACCTCAAAAACTGAAGAGTCGCAATCACTTTTTCTAGGTAACAATAAACAATTATTTCAAAGCTTCAAACATTTATTAGTAAAAATTTCACAGGCATTTAGGTTTTCGATACAGTCTATTTAAAAAAAAGAACAAATCAAAAATATATTACGTGACAGCTTTACAAGGCTTGATTTGTAGTTCGTTAGGGCTACGTATAGCAATTTCGATAGGTGGTAATAATAGCACTGTAAAATTCATTATAAGATTAGCCACAAAAAATCCCCACATAACATTACATCATTACCTGAGCCCAGAATGAAATTATCAACTACTGAACTAAACCGTGACTTGCAGCTTAAATTTATTTTACCAAAACATTAAAAAGCGCAAAATAACAAATAAGTTTCGGAAATTGTCTTTAGTAATAAAATTTTACTAACTAGCACTGTCGATTTTATTCATTCCTACGAATGGATAAAAACTGAATAATGGGAAATGTATTCTTGGATATGGTACCAGATTTGTTTGGAAGTCGATTATGTTTGCATTCATAGGACCTTCAAATCTTAGTGATGCAGTCGTCCCACTTATCATCTGAATTTGATAATTGGGAACAATGATTTTTTGAGTTGAAGCATACTTGTGCGAGAAGGCGATTTAAATTTGTGAAAGTGATTTCATCGAAGTCTAAATTATCGTGGCAGAGTCGAAACAATGATTCATTTTCAAAAAAAGCGGCGAGATCCGAATTTTCCATTGGTGCATGCAATGCTAATAAGGTATTGTACGGCTCCACCACTGAAGTACTAAGTGTAGGGCTTGGGAATACTCCACATTCAATTTTATTCCTTTTTCCATACTCCACAGATAGATATTCCATTAACACTTTATTTTTGTCAAATCTTTAATGTAAAATAAATTTTATTGTACTTGCAGTGAAGCCAGAACCGGTACCACCACCGAATGAATGATTTATCAGAAATGCATGAATATTATCACAGTTTTCAGCAGTTTTGCGAGTCATATAAACCACTTTTTGTAATGCCTTTTTACCAATAGAGTAAAATCCTCTAGCAAAATTGTTTGCTGCATCTTCATATGAGTTAATCAAGGAATCAGGATTGAATAAATTTCTATATTTCCCAAGCTTTATTTCATCTATAAAATAATAAACTTATATTTATTCATTAAGTTAATCTAGGAAAAATAATTTCATTTAAACTCCTTAACTTCCTCACAAATATATCGTCATAAAGAGTTATTTTTGTATACACCAAAGCTTAATAAGTAATGTCTTAAATCATAATAAATAAGAGCACCAATAATTTAAAACTAACCAATAATAAATGTGTGTTTTTAATAAGAGAAGAAAATTTAATTCATATACACAAGTATGGTACACAAAATTCATGACACAGATCACAAACAATTGGACAGTAAATAAGGGTAATTGACAATATATATATATATATAAAAGGAATTTCCGATGTTTTCCCACAAAATTTTTGTTTCCACATTACTAATTATTTCGTACAAACAAATATGTACGTTTTTTAAAATTAATTGGTTTTTTGGTATAAGTTGTGGCAAATATTGGGAAAAATTATTACAAAAATTTGAATAATTAAAAAAGCATTTCAAGGAATCATTTTAGTCATTCATCAATGAATTAGCAGAGCATATATATTTTATGAACTTTTTTTGATTTTCACGCTTGATTCCTTTTAATTTTTCAATGACATTTAAAAAATTTTATTTTTTTGACTGAATTATTAATGATATCGATGTTTTATTGATATTCGATGTATATATACGAAATTTCTTAACACATTAACGGACACTTGCGTCTATAGCCGTCAAAACGAAGTTCACTATGTGGCATGACAGCAATAGCCTTCCAAAACGAAACGGTCGTTTTTAGACACTACGGCTATAGCGGCACAAATGTGCATTTACCGGTGTACAAGTAGAAGCCTAGTGTCATGTTTTGGATTAATCAAAATTAAGTTTATTTAAGCAGAAAGAGCATAACTATACTTCTAATATTCTAAAAATTACAAAAACATATGGTATTAATTTTCGAACTTCACTTGTTCCTATTGTCTGTCAACGTGTTAAAAAAATGAAATTTCGTTTTATAAAAATGAAAATTTATGAAATACCTATTATTATTAAAAAATAATTACATTAAAAACAAACTTAAAATATTAATAATTACTAAATTACTAAAAGTTAAATTGAAATCTCATCAAAAACATTATTGTGCAAGTAATTATTTTGTAATCATAAATGAACATAAATTAATTATTTAATAAAAATAATTTTTTATTTCATTTTTTTATAAAATTCCATGTTTAAAATGAATGTCTAAATAAGTGTTCTTCAACCTGTATTCCGCGGAAATTTTTAAGGGTTCCACGAGCAATTACAAAAATTTGTAAAAATTCATGTTATTAACAATGCAGCTTTTCAATATTAAGGATACTAGTAAAATTTTAATAGTAAGTGTTAAAGTTTTAAGTAAATTATTTAGACTCTAAATAATTAAAACTTATTTATAAATAAAATTGAAAATAATAAAGTAAAATAGTCAAGTAAAAAGTAAATTTTATTGGCTTGTAGTCATGGGCTTCCACCTAAAAAGGTAAAAATTACAATATAATTTTTATATTTCATTTAAAAAGTTGTAAATAAAATTTTTCATAAGAACGATAAACTGGCTAGAATTTACTAGAACACAAAATTTGAGTAAAATCATGAATTTTAGAATTTATCAAAATTATAGAAAAAGCATTATTTCTAGCACGGGATTAGAATCACTCCCAAAATTCGTTATTTAAATCAAAATTCGCATATGTATTCAATGAAAAGTTTCAATAAGTTGCTTTATTTATTAACATAAAACATAAAAAAATTATTTGAAAATATTTAGAATAAAGCATTCACAATTTTCATGCTTCAGAAAAACATCGAAAAAAGTTAAAGATAAATGCTACTTTTACACCAGCTTCAGGTTTTAAAATAAAATGAAAAAATCAATAAATTTATATTATAGGACATACATACTTAACTGTGGTGATGTGATTTGTTTGACTGAAAAACAAATTTTATAATGGAAAAACAGAAAGTAAAAAAAAATTTAACACAAAAACAACAAACAGTAAAAAATGCATACAAACTGTCAAAATGCGGAAATGTTCAAATAACCAACAACTATATATATTACCATATTATAATTATATTATAAATTTTGATTTAAAATTAAACTGACTTACATTTAAAGAAATAAATCCGAAAAATCGCATATTTCTATTCCTATAAATCTAAATAGTGATTAAAATGGCCGATGCATACTTTTCACTGAATTTTCATTAATTTTAGTTATTCCTCTGGTTATTAAATTGGATTTAAGCGCCAAATTTTATCAAAAAGTTGTTATTCAGCTGAAAGGGATGTGTCAGATAAAACTATTTAAAAAGTTTCAATAAATAAAATATAAATTACTTGCCAATAACAGTCGGTTCCAAATCAACTAGTAAGCTTCTGGGAGTAAATTTACCATTTCCAGTTTGTAAGAAGAAATTTTCGAAAGTCATGTCTTTATCAGAATTAATTTCAGAACTTGTGCCATCTGTCAATAAGCCATGTTCTAAAGTAAGCAATTCCCAGCATGAATTCGCTATTTGTACGCCACACTGACCTAACCAAAACGATACAATTTGTCCCTAAATTATTTGCTTTTTTATTTAGAGGACATTTTCAAGTTCAAATTTAATGTAAAAATTTTTATACTTACTCCGATTTTATCAGTTATTTATTATAAATGAAATAAAACTTATAAATATAAATATAATTATTGATAGTAATATATATAATTATATAAAAATCAGATAATAGGATTTAAAAATTTATTCAATGATAAATGTAACAAAATCTGTCATTAAACAAAACGCATTTAGATTAGAATAGTTTGATAAAAAATATTTCAGCAGAAATATCATTTCTTTGAAAGTCCAGTAGGTATTCTGCCTAAACTCTTTGGGTAAATTTATCAAAGATTTATAATTTTACTTGATAGCGAAGACGCTTTTTGATATTGAATTGACTTTTTCACTGTCGGTTTCTCATCTAAAATAGAATATGAAATATTTAATGCATAAATCCAACAAACCAGTTTTCTTCAAAGTTTTGACTACTTTTGTAACAGTAGAAAAAGACATTTTCATAGATTTTGATTTTTGAAGATCCAATGAATTGGCAACTAAGTATAAAATAAACAATTGAAAAGTAAAAATTATCAGAAATACTAAAAAATAAAAAATTTTACAAGCTACATTAAATATATTAATTCTTTGAACTTGGAGGTTGTTTGTTATAGGCCGCCCAACTAGGAACTCGATGTTATTTGACCCAAAATTATATTGCATAGATATTGGTAAATGTAAAGTGACATATGTAATATTCTTATGACAAATTTAATTGAGGATAATGAAATATCATTGTAATATTGACTGGCTTAAGAAGGAAAGTAAAACTTTATGCTACGTTTACTGTTACGAATGAACAAAAACTGAATAAACACACGAGGGGAATAAATCAGCATTATAAGAAAACGAGAAGTATATCAACTTGGATTTGTGTCTATTGCATGTGTTTTCATCATCCGAACACATTCTAACAGTCATGACTCCATATTCCAACGATGTATATCAATTTAGGTTTTCGCTTTATTTCAAAGAATTTCACAACACATTTTAAAAAAAAATTCAAATTCACTCAAAACTTTGAGTCGCGAATAAATGACTTGAAATGGGCTGATTTGTGATGCGTTAGATCAGTGGTTCTTAATCTTTTGGTAATGAATGAACACTTTGTTATCTCAAGATCTTTGGCGAAACAACTGGGTTTCTTTCAATTAAGTACCGAATAACGAGTGTGCAAGATTTGCGCGAAGCGCAATGTAAAAATGAAACTAAATTGAATTCTGAAATTGCATATATTTCTGAATATCTAAATTTTGCGGGACACTTCACCAAATTCTATGAAACACTAGGGTTTCGCGGAACCTCGGTTAAGAACCACTGCCTTAGATAATGACAAGTTATAAAAATTCCATTATGCAGTCAAAGCAGTTAAATATTTTCCCTATATTTCTCTCTGATCTGAAATTACACAACTATTTTATTTCAATAATACTGGCCGCTTAGCACTATTTCGGTTTAACGCGGTGTTATTGGAATAGTTAAGACTTCATGTAATTATCCGTTCAATGTGACATCCGTATCTGCCGTAATTGTTGTCAAAGCAACGTCATGACAGCATTGAAAATCTTCTCTTAGTTGGTCAATCGATGATTTTAGATAATTTAAATGACTAATCGGCGGTTTATTTCATTGCTTTTTGTGTGGGTGGAAATAATTTGCAAGCGGTATGATTTTTTATCCTTTATCTATGTTTATGTTAATGCCACCTATTAGTTGCATGTTAACCAATTACCACTGAGTGTGCTCATGTTTGGAGAAAACATCAATTATAATCAAAGCTGTGAAGTCGCTAAAAAATAACACGACTCCGACTCCAATTCCCATATTTACCAACAACACTCAAAAAAGTTTAATTTTGGAGTTATTACACCTACCCATTTTAAAATTATTTTTACACTTTCTACCCAAATAAAAATTTTTATTCACCTTCTACCTAAATAAAATTTGGTTAGATCAGCAATAATGGCACCTACTGAAAGAAGATCAAAAGAAAGGCCTATAACAAAGTGACTAAAAAATAGATTTGAATAAATTTATCGACTAAATTTTATCAATTTGACATTGTTTTTTTATTTATTGAATTGTGCAATCACACACAGGTGAGATTGATGCAAAACAATAACAGAAAAAATGCGTGAATTTTACCGAGCAAGTAAATGTATGCATTTTAAATAACAGATGAAACATGTATCAGATCTCGGGTTTTGACATAAAAAAGAACGAGACAAATAGTTTTGCGTTGGATTTTGGGGGTTTTGGTGACTCGATGTCTCGGCGCAACTCGTGATACATACACGCTTAATATTCATATGTAATTCACATTTATAATTACGCAATTAAAATTTTATAAATTTCGTAATTAAAAAAATGCATTTCATAGAAAAAATGGTAGGAGTCGTGAAAAATGAGCGACTCCGGCTCCAATTCTGGATAAAACACCGACACTTCACGGCTCCAACTCCGACTTCACAGCCCTGATTGTAAAATTAAATTTATTTTTCAAGGATTTGTTTATAAATAATTATAAATACTTTTCTTATTTTCGATTTATTTACGGCCAGTTGAGTAAATATTCATTAATATTTTAAAAGAAAAAATAAGCGCACCTACTTCCTAAAATTTATATAAAAGTATAAATCCGGATAGAATTATTTCGGTTGATCTAATGACATCCATAGTTATTAAAAGATTTTCTAATTTCGTTCGAACAACATTATTTCTGAATATTATTATTGAAAAATTCCTTGGATTCATAGATAACGAATAAACCTTTATGGGTTTTATTGGTGTTGCTTTATTCAATAAAATATGACACATATTTTTGCCATGGCTAACTAAGGCAAGATTTAATCTAATTTTTCGTTAAAAACATAAATAATTTCAGATCTTTCGACACTAAATTGCCAATGTCATTCATGATGTTTATAATTTAACTTTTTTACCATGTTACTTTGTTTAAATTTCTAGGAAAATAGTTGGTAAAAAATATTCTAGCAACACACCAAATGATATTTAACAAGTTTATTACTTCTAGGGTTTGCAACGCCATCATTTTGACCCGTGTTTGGCAATCATTTTTCGGGTGGAGTCTGCGGTTAATTCACATTTATAATTTTGCTTAAATTTTTAATATAAGCCAAAAACTAAATATATTATGTACTGGGGCACCTAGAACCTAGGTTCAACCATATAATCAGGTTTCGCCTGTGGTGTTATTAAATATGGAGCATTATCAAAAATTTCAAAAGTAAAATGTAGAAATTAGAAAAGTCAAAAACATTTCTAACGTTTTCAGTCCAAAAAAGCTAAGCTATACTTTGGTTATTAAATAAAACTGGTAAACGCATATAAAATTTGATATCTACAAATGATAAAAGTTTGTTGAAATCTCCAAATCTAGACTAGGAATTATTTGAAACTATTTTGTGAAAATCTCTATTTTTTATCCATAAATGTTGTTTAAGTTAAAAGAGTTTCAGAAAAACAAAGTTGCAAATTCGTATTAAATATAAGATGATAGTTTAAAGAATAAAAATAAAATATATATAAAAATATCAAGATAAAAGATTGATGTAATACAAGTATTAAACATCACTGGCGATATAATTTTTATATTTGAGCATTTATAATAAAAGAATATAAAAAATCATAAATAAAATCTTATTTTTTACTTCTACATGGATCATTTTTCTTTAAAAATTCGGTAATAGTCTGCCAGCCACCGCCAATTCTCACCATAACAGTGGAATTGAGATACCTAACCATGTACAATTTGCTATTCTGACCAAACTATTAAGAGGATAATAAAGTTAAGAAAACAGATCAAAAAAATTTATACTCGATATTTATTATCACCTTCTCTTTTTACATAATACCGCAAAGTGCAAGTGCACACAGCAACTTCTTTTTCAATAATATCGTGAATAATTAGCGTAACAACTTTTTTATCATTAAGATTGATGTTCTAGAATAGTTATATTATTTTACATTTAAAAACATTAAATACCAAAAATGAAAGAAAGCAAAAATAATTTATTAAGTATTATTAACATTAACATTATTCTTATTATTACTGTTATTTTTATTATTATTATTATTATTATCAATCATATTATTATTATCATAATTTATTATTATTATTATTATTATTATTATTATTATTATTATATTTATTATTATTATTATTATTATTATTATTATTATTATTATTATTATTATTATTGTAATTACAATAAGTAAAAATTTGAAATGGAATTCGAGCATGAATTCTAATTAAAGAGGGAGATATGTAGGGGTTATAATAAAACATGAATAAAAATAATAAAATTTTTAAATTATCAAAATCAATTAAAGTTAATAAATTTTGACAAAAGTAAAATTCAACATTTTTCGAGGCGAAATCAATATTATTTTCAGGCACAACAAACCAGCTGAAAATATTATGAATTAACCTATAATTTAAAAAAATTATTTTTTATATTAATTTAATATTCTAATAAATAAATACTTTAAAAAATATTTAAATACTTTTAACTAATTTTTAAAAATTATTTTATATAAATATTATAATTTTTATCTATATTATAATTTTAAAATAATAATGTAATATTTTATAAATTAAATGATTTTAATATACTAAAATTTAAAAGTATTTTTAAACCATACTCAAACATCAAATTATCACGACTTAACATACTCAAATTATTTAAAAACATTCAAAAATTTCGTAGTCATAGCTATTTTGCACATTAATTTTTGGATCCAATGATTTTATCACAAATGCTTCACATATCATACGTTCCAAATGATTATTAAAACTTTTTAACAAAATTTTAAAATCTTACATTCCTATTTTACTTTTACCACCTCTATTGTGTTCACTAATATTGGTCAAACCATTTGATAGACAATGCTTTAGAACTCAAGTACAAAAATGACGGGAATTCTATCCAATGTATGTGGCATTACATCCATTACATGTATATTTATAAACGAGATCAGAACACAATCCAACCGGAGTTTTTGATTTAATAATAAACATATTGCGTACCGTACATGGATTAGAACCGATCTTATACTCTATAGAATTGTTTTAAAAAATTTTTAAATTTTAATATTATTAAAATAATTTAATTTAATTTATAAAATATTATTATTATTTTTTTTTTATTTTAATTCAATTCAAAACCTCAATACAAAACCTTTCGTAAAGGATATAAAAAACAATATTAAAAATAAAAATGTTATAATATAGGCATTTAAAATTGTTTGGATGTCAATTGAGGTTATATAATTTGTTGTTTATAGGTTGGTTTTAAAAAACTTTAATTTATTGATTAATTGTGGAAATACATCGTAAAATAGACTTTCTAGTAATATAAAAACTATTATTAAATTAAAATTTATAAATTAATTTATAAATTAATATATAAATTAGTTTATATATTTCAAAAATATTGTAACACCAGAAGTTTTATGATATTCGAAAGCTCAGGAAAGCTGTTAGTTGGTTGATTTATTAAATGATATATCAAATTATTTATTAACTCACTTTATCAACTTGTGACTAAAAATTAAAATAAAAATAAACAAATTAAAAACAATAATAAAATAATACTCGTCTCTCGGGTCTCAGTGAATCTATAAAATCTTGATATGGAATTTCGTTGTTGTTATTTTTATTAAATATATTGAAGACTTGTTGTAATAGATACTTGTTTGTGGGGAATCCAGATTTAATGATACAGTTCGTAAATTCTTCCAAAACATGATATCCTGGTCGTCGAGATTGTTGCCGCCGAAACAAATCTGTCAATCTCAATCCCTTGACTTTAATATAAGTAAGAAAATCTTTTTTCCACGTATTAAAGTCAAATCTTCGCAATTGTTCTTTCTACAATATATTGCGTACTTTAAATTGGTGGATTTAAAACAATTAAAGAACTTCATTTAGATCCATTAAATGGTTTTGCAACGCTACTTTGTGTTCTATAGATAACTTCCAAAGCTTATTGAATTGAGTATTTAGAAAGTTAAGACGAGTGTTGGTTGAAAGATCATCCATACTTTTATCTGAATAAATAAATAGATTCTAATTGGTTAGAAATAATTTACTTAAACTATCTTTGGAATTCCTCCAGATGTTTTTGTAAAACTCCACTCTGTCGTGGTATCTTTTTGTTGGAGCTTTATGAAACGATGAAGGATTTTGTAATTTGAAATCTTTAATTAAACTTTTGATTTGACTATCAATTTCAGAAAGTTCATTTATAAATATCTATTTACACTGACATAAAACAAAAGATATTTCAGTGCTCTTACCAAGTGCTTATTGATAATATCATTCACATTTTGCACATCACAGGGAATTTCTATACGAATCTCATTTTGAATTTTATTCAAGCATTCTCCGACTTTGTAAATCAATTCTTCTATTAAAGCAGTGCTACCTCTCAAAGATCCTAGAGATTCGTTTAATTTTTTACTGCGATCTTCACTTCTCGAGTTTATCTTCAAATATATTTCATTAATAATTTCCAAAAATTTATTATTACTTGATTCCATCGACTTCCGGTTTTGAAAATTAACCTATTAACATAGTTAGTGGCCATAGGGTGGCAATTGGTGAGAATAACTTTCCCAATGTTATTGAAGTTGGTCATTGTTGTTTTCATTTCTTTCACTTGTTTCACCAAAACTTCATGTTTTTCTATTAATTCCACTAAGTCTGCTTCGTTTTGAAATTTCGGAAGACTTTTAATTTTTAACAATTTCTCTGCTTTTCTAAGCCATACATCAAGCTCATTAAGCCTTGAATTAAATTCTTTGGCCAATTGAAGAGACTCCTTTAAATTATTTTTAACAATTAATTTATTTTTTATATTTTTAAATTTTGTAAATTTTGTTAATTCAATATTTTTGGATAAGAATAAGGAACAAAATTGAGTTATATATATTACAGTTGTTTTAACACAATAATTAAAATTAACTAAATTATTTAAATAGCATCTATTTATTTCCTTAATTCTCATTTCTTTTCGGACTATAGAATAATTTTTGTTATAGTCTGTAAAGGAAAAAAAGATAATGAACATTGAAAATGAAAATAAGTCAATTGTGAAAAAGTGAAAAATTTGCAAATTGAAATTAGTTTGTTTAAATAATTTATTTCTATTATAAGTTTTCGTAACTAAGGTAATATTTATTTTTGTGATAAATTTTGTTTACAAAATTTAAATATAATTAAGAAGCTGTCACCAATAAGAAGTACCATGTGGATATAGAGTCTTCATTTATTATTTATTATTTTTATTTAATAATTGCATACATAAACATGTGGTCTACATAAAATTCCACAAGGATACTTATGATAATACAAGTTACTGCATAAACAACTTACTGAATCAGAAATCATGCAGATTTCAGCCATTTTTCAGATGGCTTTTCAGTAAGAATTATAATGAAAGTTTTGGTTTGTTGTGTTTTTAAGCAGTATTTAATTTTTCTATTGCTTTTTCAATTTATGTGCCTATTTCAGATTAATAAAAACTATTATAATATAAGTAAATCCGACTTAATAACAAAATGAATAGCTAAAAATAATGAAAATTCATGGACTATTTAGCTTTTAAGGTATACATATGAAATTTTCTGAATTTATTTCTAGAAATTTAAGTCAGATTAATTTTAAACTCAAATTTATAATATATAATTACAATATGGTAATATAGAGTTGTTATTTTCATCTGAACATTTACAGATTTTGAAAGTTTGTATGCATTTTACTGTGTTGTATTTATGTTAAATTTATTTTTTCTTTTCCTTTCTCACTTCCTATAGTAAAAGTGCTTATTTATGTTCTATAATATAAGTTTATTGATTTTTTATTATATTATAGAGTGTATTTCATTGAGATTTGTGTAGTTATGTATCTTTTGTGAATAACTTAATAATATTTGTTGTTAGCGTTAATAATACAAGTATTAAGTGAAATAGAATCGTTAAATGAAGAATAAGAAAATTGTGAATTAAATTTTGTGAAAGTTTTCATACCGAAATTCTATAATCATGAAACATGCAACACATGGTAGTGGTGACGAAAATACTAATCCAAATATACATTTTTTAAAAAAAGCTGAGAAGAAATATTGCATTCAAATCCAGAAGAAATCAAAATATTATAAAAAAAGGTTTCATGAGATTACTAGTTCTTTTGAGTTTTTGAAATATATTTGCATTTAAAAATTATTCAAGTCTCCGCAATAGAAAAGTACAGTAATTACTCTCTTATACGCCAAAAACGGGACTGTGAAAACAGGTAGCGGTTTCTAGAAAATAGCGGCTTTTAGAGTAAAAAATAAGAAAATTTATTAAAAAATCCAGTAAAAAATTTATTTCTTTATTATAAAAATGGCGGTTATTGAAGTTTGGCGTATTAGAGAATTGGAGGATAAGAGAGTAGTTGCTGTATATTTAAAATTAATAAGTAAAAAAATATGTGTAAATTTGAAAAATGTCAAATTTTTTGCATGAATATTCTTATTTTAATCGCTTTAAATTTATGGTGATTTTTAACAACTTATAAATAATCTATATATAATATTTATAGATTTATAGCACCAAAAAAAATAACCTATCAGATTCATTTAATTTAAATTATGATGAATAATTAAAATTTCTAATTAATTTCTAAAAAGAAATCCATTTTCAATGAACCCATGACCAAAAGGAATGTAATAAATTTATTATAACAGAAAAAAAATTAAATTAAACGTTTGTCTTTTGTTTATTAATGCATTATTTAACTAAAGTCGCTTTTATTTAAAACAAAGTTAAAGAATTTCAAAATAGTCTTCTGAATAAAATATCTACCTGCAAAGATTTGGAACGTTGTTGAACATTATTGACAAAAAGAGAAAATTGGTTTTCAATTTCCTCTATAGTATTTCTGATATCGCTTTCTTCGTAATTCTTTATTTCGTTCAACATTCTTAATTTTAAATTTTTGAAATCTTCCTTGTGATTATTTATTTCATTTTCTGTCATCTATAACAGAAATTATTATTGAAATTGCCACGAAATTGCCAAAGTATTACATGGCACTCGTCAATCAAAACTTCAACAGTATCTAAATCGCCAAGTAATTTCAAGTCAGGAACGAATTTTGCTATGGAATCGTTTATCCAGTAATTGACGCATTTCATTGCGTCATAAATATTGCCCGTCTTGATCAGTTTACGATTTAACGTAGATTTCCTATTAATATAAACATTTCTTTTACAATTTATTACCAACTTACTCTGTAACTATTGAAATTCTGATTTTATTCCATTTTGCACGCAAAGTTTTAAGCATTTCTAGTAAAATATATTTTTCAGGGTCTTCAACTGTACATTTATCTTTCAAATAACTGCCGTACCGTAAGGTGCAATGAAAATTGGCATATTGACAACTTAACTGCTTGCACAAATTCTGGAATAAATAATTTATAATTTATAATTAACCACATTCAGTTATTTATATATTTATACAAACACACACACACACACACACATATATATATATATATATATATATATATATATAAATAACGTATAGTGAAAATCTCAAGAGCTGGAAAGTAAAAATAATTTTTTCGAAAAATAGATTTATTAAAGTAATTTTTTATTAATAAATCTAGACGTTTAAAGTTATTTTTATTGACAATAAATATGTTTACAAGTCTTTTATTCCTAGTTTTTTTATATTTTTATATACTAAAAATAGTGAATTTGTCTATAATTATAATATAACATTACAAAAAGACATAAAGACCTTTTATTATTTTGTTTCAAAATTCTCGGAGCTGGAAATTATTCTTGGTCCTTAGACTTTCCACTTATTAGGATTTTCACTGTATATATATATATATATATATATATTATATGAGTTTTATTCAGAAATAGTTATCTCGATGACCCATGTCTAATTATGTATAAATTGAAGTAAAATATATGGAATAAACCTATTGGATCTTGTGGTTGTCAACCAATTTTATTATGTTAAACGGTCATAATTTTTATTAAATAAAAGCCTAATAAAACAAATTCGAGTAAATTCTTATACTTACATCTATCTTAACTAGTATCATGTCAAAAACATAATAATATAAGATAAATTTAGTAAGAATTTTTCTATCAAATAAGTTAGTAGTACTTATTCTAGAAAGCAAAAAAAAATTAGTATTAAAATATAAGTTATGTAGATTAAACAACATGCATTTTATTTTTAATAATTTTAAGTGAGATTTAAACATCTTTTAATTTATAATGGGCAAAATAAAATTGCATAAATATTCTCGCCTTTTCATTAATATCTAATATGTATAAAAAACTGTTAAATAACAATCAGTAAACTCAAACGTCAACAGAGCACATTGTATAAATAAAATAATTATTTTTAATAATGTTTATTTGTAGTTTAATTAAAATTACTTTTATATAATTTAGGTCAAAATTTAAATTAAATGTGAAGAATTTGATTTTTTTTAAAGTTGATTTTAATTTAATGGTCCCAGATTGACTGGTAAATTTTATGACGGTCCGCATTTAATATTTTAGTGCGCTGAAATTGAGAACAAATCGTTTGTGAAATGTGAACACAACATAAAACTAATAATATACAAACTTACTCAAATCACATTAAATGAATCGTAGAAATTTTGAATTAAATAAATCAAATATGTTATTAAAGTTATAAAATTAAATTAGAAATTATTTACTTTCAATTTATCCAAATGATCCAAAACTTTGGTAGGTTGATCCTTGAAATTCTCGATCATAACATAGCTTTCATCAAGCCAGGCATTTAAATTTGCATAAGAATCACTAAACTGAATGTAAAAGTATGTTAATATTTATTTTATTGAAATAAAAATAAATTTCGAAAACCCATAGTATCAAAGGTTTAAAAAGTTAAACATTTCAGATATTTTAACAATTAATAAATAACCCTAATAAAAATTAATAAAAAAAAAAATAATAATAATAATAATAATAATAATAATAATAATAATAATAATAATAATAATAATAATAATAATAATAATAATAATAATAATAATAATAATAATAATAATAATAATAATAATAATAATAATAATAATAATAATAATAATAATAATAATAATAATAATAATAATAATAATAATAATAATAATAATAATAATAATAATAATAATAATAATAATAATAATAAACTTACCAATTTATCTTCACGATAAGCCTGATTAAAAATTCTGATTCTTTCACGCAGCCGTTTTTGTATTTTAGCCAACTTTAATCCGTATTCTTTAAGTTCTAAAATTAACTGAGAATTGTCAATTCTATTTCCGAAACATTTGATATCAAACGATCGAATGGTTAAATGTTCATAAATATCAAAGTTTTTATCAGCAGTTTGAATACTAATCTATAAGAAATGAGAAATTCAAAGACAAAATACAAAAGAAAAAGAAACACTTTTATAGATTTGATTTGCTCAGCACAAGTTACCGTGATTTTGCTTGGATTCATTCGTTTAATGGACAAGTTCTCCAGCTCCAATATGTCTTTTTGCAACGTCTGTTTGTCTGCATCATACTCCAATATTAACTTGGAATAAATGCTCAGTTTTTCCTTGCGCTTTGCTGCCAGGTGTTGACAACGTTTATATTTATGGAATAAGGTTTTGATAGCTGTACTGAGAAATGTACATTTATCATATTGACAGCTTTCAATATGGCTGCTTGCCAATTTTAACGAATTCTCAATCGAATTTCGTTGTTTATTTAAATCGCCGATATAATTCTACAAGGATAACCAAACAAATTTCTATGAAAAATAAATATTTACTGAAAAAATCAAATTCGATTGTTCAACAGATTCTTGACTGAATCCCAATTTCGGTGGCAATTTCAAGTAATTATTTAGCTTCTCTAAATAGTCAATGTGCAAATGGATTTCTTTAGAGAGCAATTTCTCCTAAAAATGATATTTGTTTTACTATTTGAAATAAACAGTTGTAAAAAATAACTTCTTATAACATATTATTCATGTCATTTCAACCAAAAAAAGGAAACAAGAAACTAATTTTTGATATTGGCATTGTGCAATTATTCATATTTTTTTACAATTTTAATGAAACTTCTTTGTATCAAATTTATACTTTCTAGTCTAAAGATTTATACTGTACATCAGTGCTTCCTATAGTTCTGGACGCGATGGATAGTTGTTAAGGTTTTGTTGAAGAAAAAGGACCTCTAAGTTAAAGTGGTGGTTCTTAAAATAATGGCTGCCTTTCGTTTTTGAGTCTGCCATTTGGTATGTTAAAATAAGTTTATTCATTTGATTTTACCTTCTTAAAATTAAAAACTTGAAAATGAAAATAAAAGTTTGATCCAAATTCTGTGAGTACTACTTTAAGAACAACTCCTCTACACGACATCGTCAGATAGCTCGGCGTGTAACTTTGTAATGTACCATATCGATGCTTACGTTCAGCAAATGTAGATTATTAACACGTTGGCTTCCAAGAATAAACTTCACTAACACGTTTAGACTAATTAACTGGTCTTTGATACACCAAAATGCAACAGATAAGAGCCTTTATGGCAAAAATTGACAATGTGGAGGTTTTGCAAACAGTTCAATGTTTATATATGCCTAAATACTTTTAACGATAAAAAATGTCTGTAACGATTCTTTTGAGAAACACTGATGACATAAAAAACAAGTTCCAATAAAAAGTCAAGAAATGGTCTTTTATTTTAGATTTGTGATGAATTTACTGAATTCAGGCATTATTTTCCTGAATATCTAATTTGAAAACAATTTTTAAGTCAAGTTCAATTTTCACAAACAAATCTAAAACAATTTTTTTCCAATTAAAATTTGATTTATTAAATAAGACGAATTCCAAAGAAATTCATAGGAAATATTTTGACTAAGGAACAGAACGTTCTCGGTTCCTTTGTAACATCTGGCTATTCTACTCTACTGGACATAAAGGCAAAACATCACACATGGTTTGACACAGAAAATAACCTCCGTTTTGCATACAGACGAAAACAAATCTCAACTACATTAATATTAAATTCTGTTTTTTTTGTAGTTTCAATATATTTAAATATAAATGAATTTAAGAAAATATAGAAAAGTTTTCCTCGTTTAAAACTGAAGTATTGAAAGAACTTTTTTTAGTTTTCACCTCTGATTGCTTTTCTTTTATTTCATTGACATAAGGAATTTTTATATTGAGTGACTATGAATTAGGTGTTTTATTGATATTCACAAATTTTCGGGACATATATAATATTTCTACCGATAGAATAAAGGGCAATTAAAAGCAAAAATAACTTTACTTGGGTTTTGGCATAATTTATTTATTAAACATCAAATATTCAATTGAATTATATTTAAAAAATTTTTTTTGTGCAATTTGTAATACACAACAAAATGATGTAATATAAAAGAAAAGAAATTATAGAAGTCAATAATAGAAACTCAACTTTTTCCGAAACCAAAAGAAATTTAACAACTACAACTTAACTAAACCTACTTTTAATTTCATTAAAAATTTCTTATTAGTTACCTTTTATACGATCTTAATCGGAATTGTTTTAAAAACTAAACTTACATTTTTCAAAATTTCTTGAATCATAACATATTTTTCGGGAATTAGAACCCTAATTTGTTCAGTCAAAATTTTCATTTCCTTTAATTTCCCGAAAATCGAGAGAGTTCCTCTACATCGCAAATTTGTATTATCTTCAATGTCTCCATGAGCTGATATTTTTTCGCAAAGATTTTGAAAATCAGACTGCAATCCATTGAACTCCTCATCCAAAAACTGAACTCGAGAAAATATAAAATATAAATATCATAAATAATTTAACTTTTAAATTTTTAAAACATGAATATGTATATTCTGGATCTCCTTTACATGATTGTGGCGTCAAGTTTTTTATTTGATTTTCAAATTCTTGAAGGATGCCAATGTTATCATCCAAAGAAAAATCCAATTCACCGATATCACTGTATTTCTTTTGAAGGTCATTCTTAAATTAAATAAAATATTATCACAATTCACGCAGTTTTATAGTTTTATAAATATTAAAACCAAGCTTAATATATATCTACAAGTATTATATTATATTTTACTATTTTTATAATTGCTATAATTATTTTTAACGGAAACACTTATAAAAATAAAATTTAAATAAATAACTATATAAAAATATTTCAGCAGTGTTTATTCATAAAATGAAATATTGGCTTACTGAGTTATTTATTTATATTACATTTTTATTATAATTATTAATATCATTATTATAATTATTATTATTATTATTATTATTATTATTATTATTATTATTATTATTATTATTGTTATTATTATTATTATTATTATTATTATTATTATTTTTTTTTTACGAAACTATTTTTTCAAAAGTTAAATAAAAAATTACATGTTTTTCTATGATTCCTTTAACAAGTTCTGAATATTTTTCTTTAATATTTAATTTCATTTCTTCTAACGTGTTTTTATTTGGAACATATGGATAACTTAAAATTTCACTAATTGCAGAACCTATTTTGTCCAACTGTTGAGCTTTAGAGAAAATTTCAGTATTTAAAGACTAAAAATGTGTTTTTAAAATGTTATGTTAATCAAATATAAAATATACTTTTAATTCCAATAGATTGATTTCAATGAGCTTTTGATCAGGAGTTATTTCTCCAAAATTAATAAGACGATTTTCCATGACTTCAAACCATTCGAATACTTTCTATTATCCAAATGATATAAAATTGTTATACATTTAAGTGTTGTATACTTTAATTTCATCTGATAGAAAGTCTACGAAATATAAAGCTTTGTTAAATAATATATCCTTTTCCTCTATTGCGTCCTCGGTGATTCCTATTTCTTCCAAAAGAGACTCTGTAAATTCACTGATTTCTAGCTCACAAAATTGACCACCAATTTTCACAATTTGATTAGCTTTAGGAACCAAATCAGTTTCCAATTTTTCGACAAATTCAGTGACATCTTTTCCCATTTTCTATAAAATTTTACAGTTAAAAAGTATTATTTTTATGTGTAAAACATTAAATAAAATATATGTTTAGGAGTGAGATTCACGATAAAAGTCTTTCTCTGAAAATAAACTTTGATTTTTAAATTTTTGAAATAAACCAAAATAAGTGCAAATAATATTCATATTCATAATATATTAGAGGTAAATGAAGAAAAAGGTAACTTCATACTTTGAGAGAAGAATATTGTTGTTTTACCAGATCCTGACTTATGATTTCTTCCGGAAATTTAGATTCGGTTAAATTCGGTAATTCCAATTTAGAATCTTCATCTAGAAATTAGTGTTATATATTTTATTTTAAGAGTTTTTTGACTTTTTCTTACCAAATTTTTCATCCAATTCAAAATCTACACTGCTAGTTGTGGATTTATTATCAGCTTCTGTAAGAGTGCTTATTGAATCTGAGTGAACGATTTGAGGTTCAAGAATTTTATTTTTATCATCTTTATTATAAGGAAAAGCTTCTATTGACATTGCATTTTTCTAACGTCAAATTATTTTCACGTCATTGTATTTGTTATAAATTACTTGAATATGCTTTATGCTGGAAAATATTTCAGAAATTTCAGACCAATACAAATTAACTAAATCTTTTAATTCATTGAGAATCGACATTCGATTATCAACTTTGTAGAATACAGATTCGATTAGACATTCGACTTCTTTCAAGTGGTCTTTCAAATCATCGGCATCGTTTGATAGAACAGCCTCGTTATCTATGCCTATATCGTCAAATTGTTCTTTGATGTCATCTAAATGAGTCAGAACATTAAATAGGATAACTGTATAAATATAGTCGGTTCCTTTATATATTTTGTAATAATTATTTAGCAAATAAATATATATTGATGGAGTTTGAAATGGTGTTGGGAAACTCATAATGTCTGATCAGAGCATCGAGCAGGAGTCCTTCTCCAACAATATACATTATCAAAGACTTAATCTCATATAGGTTGCTTGTCTTTCCAAAATTAGTCTAATGAAAACATGTCACTGCCTAAATATGGATCATGCACTGTTTCTATCATCCATTGATATGTTGATCACTTTGGTGAAAAACTTTCAAAATAAACTTATTTTTGAAAAATTATCATCATTATAATAGCATATTTTCTCAAATAATTGTTTATTAATTTAGCACATTTATCATTTCCACGCATTAAAAAGTTATTTTATTACATGATTTTTGTTTAAACCAAACGGTAAATTTAATAAGCATTTTCTGCATAAAATATTTTTATCGCCATTCATGTGTCTAATCTGAGATTCAAATACTAATTTGGATATGAGACTGTTCAGACACAATAAACAATTAAATAATAAAAAATATTAATAAAAGTAAACCTTGTGTACAACTCATATTGTCATCCAACAACAATTTATTAATTGCTTGTTTAAGTGGATGAAAAGCAATTTCTTTCTTTTTCACTTGATCATAGAGGAAAGATACCTCTTCAAATTGTTTGTTAAATTTTTCGGGGAAAGATTGCACCGGATCAAGTTTTATCAAAACATCATTTAAAGAATGCCAAATTTCATATTCACTGGTTAATTTCTCTAAAATGTGCTACAAACATTTTTTTTTAATTTAATGAAAACAAAAAAAAATCAAACTAACGGATTTTGAATTCGGTGATAACAATTCTATGATTTTGGAATCAAGATCTGCGATTTGATTTTTTAGTGTTCTGAATTTATTGCGAATTTCTTGAATGTCATCTTTGATGGATTGGAGAAACGAACAGTCAGATCCGTAATCGGAAGTCAATTCGATCAGTTGTTCAATTAAATCAAAACCATATGATTCGACCGCCTCAACTAACGGCTCAATTTCATATAGAATATTTTCCAATTTCTATAGTTTTGGCCATTAAACACTTTTATGAAACACTTTTACTATAAATTACTTGTAAATTTGATTTTCGATCTTTGATTGCGTCAATTACAAACGGGGTTTCGTTGTCGTTAGTGTAAGTAGTGTAATTATTGAAATCCTTTATGAACTCCTCTAAGCTTATATTCGTTTCCGTAATGATACTCTCTGCAAGTTGCTTATTATTTTCATAAGTAATAATTGTTGGCAAATAATTGTTCAATATAATATTGTAGATTTTATCTAAGTCCGTATACGTTAGCAATCTCTCTTTTTCACAGTACTGAATATTCGTTATTGCCTTTTCCAGAAGTTCAAAGTTGATTTCCAACTGGTCACTCAAATCCTCCGATAACGCTTTGTCTATACCTTGAAGATCTTTTTCCATTATTTGTAAATTATCTAAATATATCTAAAAGTGTGCTCGCCATTATTATTTATTCATTTTATTTAAAATTTACTTTTATTTCATCAATGCGATTTTTGATGTCTGAAACATTTGTGTCCCAATTTTTTGGCAAATCCATGACAAATATTTGCAATTTTCCCAATTCGATAAGTAGTAGACTTATTTTTGATTCCACCTATTTACATAATGTATAGAAACATTTAAAATTTCTATTCCAAAAAAAGCTAAATTTAGGCAAAAGAAGAAATTAGTTTACTGCCTCAGAAATTACAATTTAAAACATTTATTAACTTAATAATTAAGTTACAAATGCATTACTAAATTAAATAACAAATTAAATTTTGTTTAATTAATCAAGATTTTTGTTAATTGTTTCCATACTTTTTGTACTTTTTTGTACGAACTTCTAAAAACAGTTCAAGTATTATGTCGAATTTCGTATCTCATTATCTCAAAAATACTCCTAGATTCTTATGTGATATATGTCTTATAAGCTGGAATTATGAAATTTATCTGCTTTCTCATTGCCGGAACTTGTTTCAATGCATTCCTATCTGGATTCATTTCATGTGTAGCATCATACTTGTGATCACAAATCAATCACCAAAATCGAACTTATTTCAATCGGTTATGTCGTTTAATTATTGTGGAATATATCAATTTTTGTTTTTATTTTGTTTTAATTGATTACCTACAATTAGATATTAAAGTTTCATACATGGTTATGCATTTTTATATACCCACGTATGCAATTTAATATATCCATTTATGCAATTTTATATACCCATAAATAAATATAAATATAAATATAAAAACGGTGCTTTTAATTCTGAAAGTTTTATTGAATTTATTAATTCATATATTGTTCCATATTTTAGAACTCATCCCAACAAACTTCTTATTATGGATAATGCAAGATTTCATAAAAAACAAGTTGTATTGCAAGTTTTAAGGGAAAATAATATTTTATTTAAATATTTAGTACCTTATTCACCTGAATTAAATCCTATTGAAGAAATGTTTTCAATGTTAAAATCACAATATCATGTTTTGAAAAAATTGCAGAATAATGTAGAAATTTGAATTTGATTTAGATGAAATATTATCTAATAATAATTATTCTTTTCAATGCTTAGGATTTTATATAAATATGAGAAATTGGGTAGAAAAAGCTCGAAGAATCATTTATTTAAATAGATATATTTATTAACAAATTTAAGAATAATTAATTTTTTAAATTTCAATTCTCATCTGTGTGTATATAAAATTGAATAAATGGGTATATAAAAATGCATAACGCACATATTACCGTAATGTGTGTTATTTTTGTAATTCATTTTATATACATGGTACATGTTATGTTTATTTTTATTTTTTTATTATTATGATTATTATAATTTTGTATTATTAAATAAAAATAAATAATCAATTCTCTTTAGAAATAAATTAACTATAGAGAATTAAAAATAACTAATAAATGACAAAAATTTTAAAATTGATTGAAAATAAAAAATTTGAACGAAGAAAACAAGACCAGTTAAACTTGATGAATTAACAATTATTTTTGACCAAATATTGAAAGAACATAAACTTAATTTATTTTATTATTTGATAAAATTTATATATAATAAATTCCATTACTACAAAGAATTCACCCCAAATGTCCCGAAAAAAATATTTTTTTATTGGAGATTTTACTAGGTATTTCAGAGTCTCAGATTTAATACATTCGAATTATAATAACATAAAAAATAATGTATATTATTCAACATAATTATAGTTACTGATAATGATACAACAGTGAATGAAGCCTCTCAGAATCAAGAACTCATTTTATTACAAAATTGTCATACACATTTTATTGAATAAATGTTGATTATAAAAAAATATAAAGAGCAATTTGTTCAATGTACTGTCAATAGTGCTTAAGGAATCAACGCTTCTTCCATACAATAAAAAGTGCTTGTATCTCTTCTTTCATTATACTTATTTGTTCAATGTATGACTGTATATTTAATATTTATTGCGCCTGTCCAAAATATATTAACTATCCTTGAAAGTCCTTTATGTAAGTATAAATTTTATGAACCAAATAAGTCTAAATTACGAGCTAGTGTGTAAAACAAAAGGTTCGATATTATCTTGAAAATTACTAATGATGTGACACAAAAAAATGAAGTTCTTCAAAAACCAAGAAAGTCTATTGGTAAATTAAAAAAAAACAGATTTATTTTATCTAAATTTGTTTAATTTATAGTATCTTTTCATGTTATATTCAGTGTTATTATAAGACTTGTAAAAAACAGTATCGACAAATTGTGTCAAGCATAAAACATTAATCTATAGTCAAAAACTAAATGAAAATAAATATAATTATATAAATTTAAGAATAAGCAAGTTTGCAAAACAAATGTTACAATTATAAAGTGAAATGTAGAATGAAATTTATTGGGATGCATTTTAATAGTAGATTGAATGTTCAATTTGGGAATTACTGGAGAAGAATAAACAAAATTGTTCCTAATATTATTTAAAATTATATTAAATTATATTCAAATTATATTCAAATTATATTAAAATTTTATTAATAATATTAATATTATATAATATTATTGCAAGTGAGGGAAATTATTTTGATAAATAAATTTCATTTAACCATGTTCTAAGCTACTGCTCTTTACTAAGCCTTTTTTCAGATGGAAAAAATAGATTTTAAAACTCTTCTTAGCCAGTGGCTTATAACGCAAAAATAAGGTAGAACATTTAATTAGATTAAAACAAAGTAAAATAAAAATTGATTACCTGAAAAACCAACTCCTCGTTTATTCTCAAGTACAAATCTTTTTGCTTAGTTTTCGTATTATTATACAGATTGATAATATCCTCTTTATCTTGAAAGAAAGAATTGTTTATGTAACTCTCGCATGAGATTTTTATTCGTTCAAATTCATCCAAAGTTCCAATGAATTCCTTTCGTAAATTAATGATATCCTGAAGTGATTTGTCAGTTTTGTTGTTAGATTTAATAAGACCGAGTTCATGAGTCAATTTATCTAAAATTCATTAAATTTATTTGAAATCTGAAAGAATTCTGCCAGTCTTGTTTTCGTCTGAGATAGTAAATTTAATTTAACATCAAAACCGGTTTTTAAATCAAAGATCTTTTGTGCTAAATCAATACAGTCCAGATTCAATGATTCAAATAATTTAATTTCTTTGAAATTCAAAGGAAAATCTTTATCAAAGTTTTTGAAAGACTGCTCAATTTCTAACAAATCTTTTTCAAGGACTGATAACTTTTTTGAAAATCTACACAGATTTTCATCACTAATACAAATGAATTTCGTTTCTTCAATAAACTTGATTTCAAACTCATTCAAGTTGAATTTGATATCCTGGATATCGTTCTCCCTGGCTGAAAATTCACTCAAAAGATTTTCCAACCAATTCAAAATTAACTCGACTTCCGTAAAAATATTTGTAAACAATTCTTTTAATGAAAAGAGATCCTCTTCGATGGACAAAGCTTTGATAGATGACTTGGGAATGGCTTGAACATTGGCCAAAGAGATCTCAAATTTATTAATGGATTCAAAGGCGAATGACAAATCTGGTTGATGTGATTTCAGTGTATCAATTGTTTCTAACATGTCTTTTTGCGAGAGTCCTTTCACTTCTTCCAATTTTTTGAAAGGCAAATACTTTTTAATCTGACGAAACATTGTATTCAATTTTAATTTCAATTTGTTTATGGAATCTTGTAGAGAATTAGCCATAGAAGAATTCTGATTTTCCGATAAAATTACTTTGTAATTTAAAATAAATTCTTGCACCTATTTAAAAAAATATATTTGTAACAAAAACAAAAATGATTAAAAATTAAAAATTAAATAAAAATGATTACTTAATTAATAATTAAATAAAAATGATTACTTAATTAATAATTTAAATAAATAAATAGATATGTTATTTTTGCAGTGTTTATTTATGGAATATATTTCGACCTAAGATAGGATCTGTTCACTACAATACGAACATTTAACTGATCTTTCACTATACTTTTTCCTTACTAATTAAATTTTATCTTTGTGAAAAACAAGAAAAAAAATTAAAAAAATTATGAAATCAAAAATTCATAGAAGCATAAATATAATTCCTCTCATTTTACTTATACCTGAACCCAAAAATGTGCAATATTTTGTATGAAGTTTGTATGAAATCATATTCAAAATGTTTCTAAAAACTATTGAAAATAATTTTTTAAAAAACAAGGAATATGTCTACCATGTGTTCTATTAAATTTAAGACAAAAATTTTGCTTTATAAATACAAAAAATTTTAATGGCAAAATAATAAAACGTTTTAAATGAGATGGAATGTACGTTGAAGTGATATGATCAGGCCCTGGAAGAGGGGGCTAGGATGATCATTTGACAAAGGCCTGCGAATTCGAGGACCTCCAAAATATAGCTAGCTACACTATTAGAAACTATAAAAAAGATCAAAAGATTTACTTTTTAAGTAGTCCTACATTTTAGGGCATCAAAAAAAATTACCTGTAACAAAATCGAATATAACTATGGTTGGCGTCGCGACCAACAATGGTCTAGGATCGCGTAAATGATCTTGTGACACTCAACATTAGTTGGGATATAGCAAGTATTTTAGATTATTCGGAATTGATAACCTCTTTTGCATCTCTAAAGGCTCATAAAGCACTTTTTTAAATGACATTAAATTTCGTTTCTGTTTTTTCATATTTTGAATAAAAAATTTTATTCAACAAAATGGTACAAGTTTTTTTATTTTTCAGTGACGAAGTCACATTTATTACTAGGGCTGGATACGATATAAAAATTTAGTCGGAAATAAATTCAATGAATTAGTAAAATAATAGTATCCTATAAAAATCACAAAAATATTACATCTTCAATATATTCAATTAAAGTTTTATATCTAAAACTGGCTGTGGATTTAATCATTGATCTTTTAATTATTGTATAATTTATACAGAAAACTGTAAACACAATGTGAAATTTCTTTGCAATATCAAGGAAGACCAATGTCAGAGTTCAACTCGTAAGGAAACACCTTTCGGTAGAGCCTTAGCATAGATTTTCGATACCTAACACAATAAAGACAATCACAATAAAACATGTAATGTAGCACTTTCTAATGATAACGAAACAATTTATTTTCTATTTTTTTAATACATAAAATTATATTAATAACTGTGATAACCCTTTCAAGTCATATATAAATATATATACCAAATTAATTTAAACAAAGAGTTATAAATACAAAAATGTTTAAAATAATAATAAATGGAAGACATACCTATATCGTAAAGATAGAAATGAGCGATATAGTATATTAGAAAATGGATCAATATTATAATCCAAAATCACTACGTAAAATAGAAAAAAAGGTTAACATGAATAAAAAAAATTTAGTTTATTTTTCAAACATTCAATAATTTAAATGACAGGTTTAAGGATAAAGTCAATATTTTCACCACAAGATGGACAAACAGGATTGCCTGAATTTTGTACTCTAGAAACACATGAGATACAAAAGTACATGTGTCTACATGGCATAATAAAAGCATTCTTTGCATCAATTTCACAAATATGATAATTTTGTTGATTTATAATTGGTTCATTCAACTACTGGATCATTATTTTACTTGTTTGATTTGGATTGCTGCTTATTAAGTTGTTTTTTAATTTACGATATTAATTAACATTGCTTGATATGATATAACGGAAGAAATAAAATTACGATATTAATTAACACTTCTTGTTCCGATGCACAATTTTCACGACATAATTTCCTTATTACGATAGGATTTTTTATAATATAGATAGTGGCACTCATAATATAAAGAACAACAATACTTACATCATGGAATAGAGAATCGATATCTTCTTTCTGAGAAGAAAGATTTTCCATATCAGCTGTCAAGGCTTTAGCAGATGATGGAAAGGACACATTGAATAATTCATGAAAGTTGTTAAATAATAAATGCTTTTCTTGTGATAATATTTTAAATTCAGAGGAAATTTCCTATGAGGTAGATAAATAAAAATAAATTAAAAAACTAAAACAAACATCGAAATTATTTAAAGGCATATCTTCACTAGCGCACTTCTTTTGAATTTCAGCAAAATTAAATCTGAGATTCAAAAAGCTCAGCATAATATCAATAAATTTTTTATTTCCAAAAAAAACAGTTTTCTTCATATTATCAGAGACGCTGTCAGTTACCATTACAAAAGATTCGAGACTTGCAAGTTTTTGTTCAATAGCATCTTTCACATTGACTTCCAAAACTGTTTTTCCAACAAAGCAAATTAGATCTCGATTAACATCAATTTCACCATTTTCTAACAAATCTTTCAAATGTCTTGGAAAATGCTTTTTCATTTCTTCACTGTTCACGACACTTGACAAAATTCCGTTTTCTTCCTTCACTGCTTCATTCAATTTCATTTCAATGATTTCGCCATTGCTTTTCTCTATCTTCACCAAGTTTTCCGACGCATTCAACATTCCGCATTCAATCATTTTACTTAAATTTATTTCTTTATTTTCCTCACACAAATTCAAATATACAACTTCCGGTCTCAACAAATCCTCTTCAATCGCTTCTTCCAATGACAAATTTTTATCAAAACAATTATTTTCAATGTCAAATATTTTTGCTTTTATTAGTTCTTCGAAGCTCATCGATTCTAAACAATCCAAAATATTTTCTGCTGCTTTCACATCAATCAGTCCTCGTTCCACACTTTTAATCATTGAACACATTTCTTTTTCTTTCTCATCAAATATTCCCAATTCATCCAAATCCAAAGTTCCGTTCATTACTGATTCAAATATTGTCATTTCGAACTCTTCTTTACTATCTTCATTCTTTCCAATTACTGCATTTTCAATCGTGTCCATTCCAAATTTATCAAAACATCTCAGTTGATTAAGACTTTTCAATAAATTTCCAACATTAATCTTTGTTCTATATTTCTTATTCTCGTCATTTGCATCAATTTTTGATACGCTTTCTATTGTGAAATCCTTCTCATCAATTATTAACATTTCCGCACATTTATCTTTCAAATCTTCTCTATTCAAAGCTTCAATTATTTCTTTTCCATTCGAATCTTCATCAATCGTCTCTAGCATTTCTCCTGCAAATAAATCTTTCACGTGTTCTAACAACCGTTTCATTTCTTCCGAATCGATCACGCCTTTCACGAATCCTTTCAAAATGCTTTGCTTTTCTCCGTCTACATCACAAATCATTGGATCAAGTTCTAAATGATTTTCGAATATGCTTTTCGCAATACTTTCTTTCACATCGTCATAAATCAGGAATTCATTCATGCAATCACATTCAATCGCCTTGCACAATATTTTCATATTCACTTCTTTATTTGATGAATCTTCACATAATTCTTCTATTTCTAGATCAGTTGGCTTCCTTTGTACAATTGCAAAACATTTAGGATTTGTTTCTTCTTCCACATTCTTGTCTTCAATCTTTATCATTCCCAACATTATCGCGTCCATTATTCGTATTTCAATGTTTTCTTCTTCGATTCTGTAAACATTTTCTAATTGATCAATAACTTTAGCTTTTATCGCTTCTTCTAAACTCGTTTCATGTTGATCTTTACCTACTTTTACAGATCCTACAAATACTCGATGCAATTCACAATCGGAATCCTTTTTCTTTGCCATCACATATCCACTGTCAATTGCCTTTCTCAATGGTATCAAACCCTTTAATAATTCATCCATAAATAAATGTCCATTCAAATCTAATATTTTCCCTTCAATTGCTTCATTAGTCTCCAATAGTTTATTATTCCGTGTATTTACTGCTCCGAGGATTTCCATTTCATCTGTATTTATGTATTCATTTGTGTTACTTTCTATGAGACATTTCATATATTCCTCTGTAATTATGTTTTTATTAATTTCACATGCAATCATCAGTTTCTCTTCGATTGCATTTTTCCAACTCATTTCATCTTTATTTTCTCTGTTGCATCTGCAGGTTTGATATTCCACATTGATCAAGTTCTCTTTAATTGCCTCCTCAATGCCTTTTATTGGGATGTATATATAATTTCAAAAAAATAAAATTATTAATAAATTTACAAAGAATTTTATCATCATTTTGAAGCTTCACGGCAATAATAATAGTTTTCTCACATTCATTTCCAGAAACGGCGTCGCATGTTATCACATCGGTGATGCCAACATTTTCTAAAAGATTCTACAAAAATAAATCTCATCGAATTGGCAAGAATGTAATAAATACTTGGAAATTTGCCCCGATATGAACTGCAAACAAATTTTTCAGTTTGTCACAATTTTTTTGATCATTTATCTAAATTTATTATTATATTTTACATTTATTTTCGTAAAAAAAGAATTCTTTTTAGTGACATTATTATTTTGCATTGATATCGTTTTATTTGGAATTACTGAACGTGTGGGCATTTATTTTTTATTCTAAGTAAATTACTTTTTAAAAATAATTTAATAAGCATGGCAATAATTTATGAAAGGCGGTATTTCAAACACTTTTTTATGATATATTTCGACAGCTTTCCTATTAGCATTGGGTTGATAAATAAAAAACTATGAAAATCCTAGATTATGTGTTTTATTAAGATATTGCATTTGATTTGAAGGAATTTTTAATAATGAAAAGACTCATTTAAAATACGAATTTGAAACTAAAATTCATGTTATGAGCTTCCAATGTATTGGAGTCAAATAATTATTGGACTAAATCACTGTTATTTAAACAGATTTCTGCTTTTAAATTCTCAAAACATTTTATCAAAAATTAAAAATTTTGCTCTTTTTAAAAATCACGAATTCTACAAAATGTTAAAAAAATTAATTTTTTAAATTGTACAAAACCGAAACTTTAACAAAATTTTTTAAAAATTTTCACCAAAAATATTTAATACTTTTTACCGAAACTATTTTACATTTTGTTTCATCTTGCATCAGAAAAATTGCGCTTACCAATATCAATCAATTCCATCAGTCGACTGTGATCGAAACCTTGAGAGCGGAAATGACGGGCAGTCATTCCAATGAATGTGGTATTACACCCATGACATATAAATTGAAAGCCATGATCCGAACAAAATCTAAGTAGCAATTGAAATCCACTTATAAACACAAAGTTCATACAATAATTGTATTCACTGGTACTAATCAATTCTTTCAGTCGATAGTAATCAAGAACTTGAGAACGGAGATGACGGGCAGTCAATCCAATGTATGTGATATTACACCCATGACATAAATATTCATAACCAAGATATTTTATATAAATTTATATATTTTATATAATTAATATTTACAGTTATGATTTTATTTTTTATTTATATACTTGTATACTTATAATACCATTGAATTAACGAGTGCAAAGTCATAGTTTATCTATAGTATGATTACAAACGCATACAATCTTAAAGGGCATTTTAATTAAATTCTGTTTCTAAACTAAAACCCCAACTGAATGACATCTACATCGTCGATCATCTCTTATATTTAAAATTTTTAAGAAAAATTTAATTGTAAACTTTTATTATTTTAATATTATTTATATAAATCTTAGCCAATGTTTTAAAAATATGTCTAAAAGTTGAATTTTAAATAAATAACTGATTTTTTATTTTCTCAGATTATTTTGTTTGAAGTATTATCAAAAATTATTACATTGTGGGATATCTATCGGGGTTACCCCAAGATCCTGAGGAAATAAAAAGTGTCCATTATGAGAAACTGTAGTTTGAAGGTTTATCAATAATACTTTAATTTAATTTAAAAAATTCCTATAAACATTGAAACAGTAGAATTTTATTGCAGTTCCATTTGATGATATTTAGTTGGCAAATTTCATCCATTTCAGTATTTAATATTCAATTTACTGCATCTCTTTTCCTATTTTTTTCTCATTATAATTGCTAAGGATTAATTGCGGCTTTCTTTTAAATCCGCCAATTAATAAGTAAATAAAACAGTTTATAAGTAGAACAAATTTCAGAAAAAGCAAAAGTAAATTTAATTTTTATTATTAACGCTAGATATAGAAACTATTAAAACGTAGAACGGATAAGAAATACTTGTGTTTGGAGGATATTGTTTCCTGTGAGATGATTGACATCAATGACAAGCTAAAATGAGAATTTTCAGAATACAAAGCTTCCAAGAATTCGGCACGTTGTCAAACGGTTGAAGATGTTATAGTGAAGAAAAGTGCAGATCATAATCAAATTCCAGATGTTGCAAAATCAGAAGTACGAAAAACCATCACAGACCTAAAACAACTAACTATCAAAAATCAAAAATCTTCGCGTCAGATCGTAACAAATTCATCAGCAGAAGTTTCGTTCCTTTATCTGATTAACTTTCAACAGTTCGTAGAATAAGGAAAACAACTTTTCAAGCATGTCGACAACAAATACCTATTTCGATTCCAGGGTGTCCTCAGGATCTCACCATACCAGACACATATAAGATCCGTATTGCCGGAGAAAATCTCTTGTTGTATGACGGTGATCCAGGACAAAATTGAACCTTGATTTTCACAACACAATAAATGCAACAATGCTTCCTTGGTAAAACCTTTCATAAACAAACAACGCAGTAGAGAGGTGACTGTAAACAATCAAGCTATCTTACAGCTTATTGATGTAATCAAGAAAGTATAGAGCCTGATTAAAATTAATCTGGAACAATACTTAGTCTGGCAGCAGACTCAATCAAGGAAACGGAAATACAAAGACTTCGACAAGAGGATCAAACAATTGTACTAGACTATGCGTAGAGACCAATAACGGATTATCTTAAGTGTGCTGCTAATAACTTGAGTTTGTAAAACTAACAGTAAATAGTATACCTGAAATAGACTAGTTTCATATTAAAAGTATATTAAGCAAATTAGAAGCTATTAATGTTATGCAATCTTTTATGTGACTATCTTATTATTTGGCCATTGTTTTGTCCAACTGAATTTTGTTTGCGTCTTTAATGTACTATACCATATCATTGTAGGTCACTACAGCAGGCGTGGACGGCAATTAAGAACATTTTATCTATCAGGAATAAGCAGTGTTTAGAATGTTCTATTATTGAATTCAGCAAAACCTTTTCAGAAACCTATTTCCATTTATTTAGGTTTTTTCATGAAAAGCTTTGAAAAAGAACTGAGCAAAGCAAATTTTCAAGGTTTCAGTACTCTGTATAGAAGTTTTCAAAATTTAGTAAAGTCAAGCTGAAAATGAAAATGTTTGTAGGACCTGAAATCAAGATATAAAAGAGGGTATTTGATTTTATCAAAGTCTATCGGCTTAAAAACTGGAAGTGTTGAAGCCTTTGATTGAATTTGCAAAGTTTTCTTAGTCGATCACAAGCCTCCAAATTATTTAGATGTCGTGCATAGACTGATTGCTGTTTATCAAGTGATTAAGTGCAACGAGTTATTAAAATTCAACTTGCCCTCAAACTAATGTTAGATGCTGTGTCATTACAACTCGGACAAATTTATAAGTTAACATTATATTCACAAAGTATCTAACAAACATAAACTGTATATAAAAATACGGCTCAAGATTAAAATGTAAAATATGCACAAAATTGATGTAAAGGCGAAATCTGCATTGTTTTAACTCGTTAATTTCTTGTACTTCTGATTGAGAAAATGTTTGAAAAACATAATTGAGTATAATTATGTAACGGTATGTGGTACATCAGAACCAAGGTCAAATTTGAAATCAGTGTAAAAATTCCTTTAAGGAAGAGTTATTTGTTGACAAGTATTATGTTTCATAAGATATAATAATTTGGGAGAGGTTGGGACAGACAGAAATTACAAAGAATTTGTAGTATCCTCATTACTTAAAATATGGAAACGGCTATTAGGAGAAAGGAATCTTCTACTTTTTACACATATCAGTTCATCACAATATTAGAGATGGTATTTATCAAGTAGAAATTTTTTCAATGCTTATTGCATAATTTCATCAATTTATTTAGATTCACGAAACAACTAAAATATATCTGTTAATCTTAAACAGCATTTCACTTATGAAGAACATCCAAATTATATTCACCAGAAAAGATTACATCTTTTCAAGCAAGTTTACTACATCTAAAATTTACCACAATTAACGCAATGCGCATTACCAAGTCCTTGAAGTGCATGTTTATTTCTTCGGTGTTCACCAGAACTGCATTTGATTTGTGAACGTAGGAACCAATGAAAATATTATAAATGCTTTTGTATTTTCTAACTAATCAAAATATCAATTTCCAAATTACTTCTGTGCACATTATTCAGAAAAACTTGATTCAGTACAGTCAAGTATAATTAAAATGTTTTCCAAAATATTTCAAATTCTTAAACTAATAAAAAGAATTTTACAACTTTCATAGAAATCAAAAAAAAAGAATCGGATGAAATACACCACAAAGATTGAAATTATTGAAAATATAAGAATGATGTACATTATGCTTGAAATATATCTTGAAAATATGAGTAAATTGTATGTAAATTTAAACGAAACAAAAATAAAACAAACGAAGATTTAACAAACCTCTGCCAACAAAGATTTAACTTGATCAAACTTTGCATTCAAAACCTTCACATCAGGTCTCCCTTCATCAAAAGTGCCGTTATCTGCATCTTCACACAGACATGCATTGATCCGATCAAATAAATTCACTCTTTTATCTAACCTGGATATCACAGAGGTTTCTAATATCTAATTTCAATCATTATAATTATTATTATATTTCCATTATCATTTATTTATCTTTTACTTGCATCACATCTTCATTTTCTCCGTTTTTCAAACTCATTAATAATTCCGGTAATATCGTTGATAATTCATTCAAATCATTGATAAGATCTGCCACCTCGGAATCTCCACAATATTCCATTGACTTTACTCCGGTTTCCAAATTGCATTCAAATAATTTCACCCTTGATTCTTCATTCAACAGCTCATTCTTTAATCCATCCTTTATCAGCATTGGCTTTATTTTCATTCCAGGAAATATTATTATGTCTTTCTCTTTATTGACTTCTTCGCTTTCTAACAAATCTTTCAAATGTCTTGGAAAATGCTTTTTCATTTCTTCACTGTTCACGACACTTGACAAAATTCCGTTTTCTTCCTTCACTGCTTCATTCAATTTCATTTCAATGATTTCGCCATCGCTTTTCTCTATCTTCACCAAGTTTTCCGACGCATTCAACATTCCGCATTCAATCATTTTACTTAAATTTATTACTTTATTTTCCTCACACAAATTCAAATATACAACTTCCGGTCTCAACAAATCCTCTTCAATCGCTTCTTCCAATGACAAATTTTTATCAAAACAATTATTTTCAATGTCAAATATTTTTGCTTTTATTAGTTCTTCGAAGCTCATCGATTCTAAACAATCCAAAATATTTTCTGCTGCTTTCACATCAATCAGTCCTCGTTCCACACTTTTAATCATTGAACACATTTCTTTTTCTTTCTCATCAAATATTCCCAATTCATCCAAATCCAAAGTTCCGTTCATTACTGATTCAAATATTGTCATTTCGAACTCTTCTTTACTATCTTCATTCTTTCCAATTACTGCATTTTCAATCGTGTCCATTCCAAATTTATCAAAAAATCTCAGTTGATTAAGACTTTTCAATAAATTTCCAACATTAATCTTTGTTCTATATTTCTTATTCTCGTCATTTGCATCAATTTTTGATACGCTTTCTATTGTGAAATCCTTCTCATCAATTATTAACATTTCCGCACATTTATCTTTCAGATCTTCTCTATTCAAAGCTTCAATTATTTCTTTTCCATTCGAATCTTCATCAATCGTCTCTAGCATTTCTCCTGCAAATAAATCTTTCATGTGTTCTAACAACCGTTTCATTTCTTCCGAATCGATCACGCCTTTCACGAATCCTTTCAAAATGCTTTGCTTTTCTCCGTCTACATCACAAATCATTGGATCAAGTTCTAAATGATTTTCGAATATGCTTTTCGCAATACTTTCTTTCACATCGTCATAAATCAGGAATTCATTCATGCAATCACATTCAATTGCCCTGCACAATATTTTCATATTCACTTCTTTATTTGATGAATCTTCACATAATTCTTTTATTTCTAGATCAGTTGGCTTCCTTTGTACAATTGCAAAACATTTAGGATTTGTTTCTTCTTCCACATTCTTGTCTTCAATCTTTATCATTCCCAACATTATCGCGTCCATTATTCGTATTTCAATGTTTTCTTCTTCGATTCTGTAAACATTTTCTAATTGATCAATAACTTTAGCTTTTATCGCTTCTTCTAAGCTCATTTCATGTTGATCTTTACCTACTTTTACAGATCCTACAAATACTCGATGCAATTCACAATCGGAATCCTTTTTCTTTGCCATCACATATCCACTGTCAATTGCCTGTCTCAATGGTATCAAACCCTTTGATAATTCATCCATAAATAAATGTCCATTCAAATCTAATATTTTCCCTTCAATTGCTTCATTAGTCTCCAATAGTTTATTATTCCGTGTATTTACTGCTCCGAGGATTTCCATTTCATCTGTATTTATGTATTCATTTGTGTTACTTTCTATGAGACATTTCATATATTCCTCTGTAATTATGTTTTTATTAATTTCACATGCAATCATCAGTTTCTCTTCGATTGCATTTTTCCAACTCATTTCATCTTTATTTTCTCTGTTGCATCTGCAGGTTTGATATTCCACATTGATCAAGTTCTCTTTAATTGCCTCCTTAATGCCTTTTATTGGGATGTATATATAATTTCAAAAAAATAAAATTATTAATAAATTTACAAAGAATTTTATCATCATTTTGAAGCTTCACGGCAATAATAATAGTTTTCTCACATTCATTTCCAGAAACGGCGTCGCATGTTATCACATCGGTGATGCCAACATTTTCTAAAAGATTCTACAAAAATAAATCTCATCGAATTGGCACGAATATAATAAATACTTGGAAATTTGCCCCGATATGAACTGCAAACAAATTTTGGAATTTGTCACAATTTTTTTGATCATTTATCTAAATTTATTTTAGAATTATCTTTAGAATTTTAATTGATGTCTGTAAATTGGAAATTAGATATTATTAATCTATTGCTATTAATCAGCGACGTAACAAGGCATTATTGCGCACTGTGTGGTTCACATATCTGGCTCCCCCAACACGCAAATTCAAAACAGCTTACTATAATAATTATAATGTTCATGTTAATAATAATAATAATTCATGTTAAGATTGTTAACTATGTTTTCATCTCCTGTTATTATAATAGATAGTAATGCTCTTAAAATTCTGTTGCTAATTGGAAAAATGACAGGAACCCATTTTGTGGACTAATATTTTACAAAATACATACATACGAAGTCACGCTATTAGACCCGTCTAACCAGTAATGTTAAAGATAGGCTAGCTATGGTGTCGTTTTTTGATGCATGCTGTTTGATATTTTTTTTTATTTATATTTTTTATTTTTTGGTAAAATTAAAATACTTTTACACCTTAATTTTGTGCTTCTTTCAGCCCTGTGCGATTGCACCGCTCGCACCGTCCTTGTTACGGCCCTGCTATTAATAATCTATTGCAGAGTTCTTCAACCGGTGTTCCGCGAAACCTTTAGGTTCCGCGCTATTTTTTAAGGGTTCCACGTGAAAATTAAGAAAAATATAAATTTCATATGTTATTGAAATTTTATATGTTGTTGCAGGATCTATCAGCAGACGAATTAGGTGAAAGATACTCATATTTAAAATTCGTTCCTTTATATATTTATAAAGAAGATAAAATGACCAATAGGAACAAAACTATAATTGGTCCATTAGTGAATTTTTTTATAATAGAAAATGAACTATAAATGAATTTTAATTTAATAAATGTATTTTAATTTTTAATAAATGAATTTTAATTTTTAATCAAACATTTTTTAACTTCATGAAGGTCTCCAAAAATAGGGTTCCTTGAAAATATTATCAGCAGGAGGGGTCCCGAAGGTTGTGAAAGGTTGAAGATCACTGATTTATTGTTATTAAATAATTGCAAAGATCTTTTAATGCAATTGAAAATCACGATTTAAAGAAAGAATTGAGAATGAACTACTATAAATATGTAGAAGAAAACAACTGAAAATTATAAAACACGAAAAGATAAATAAAGAATTTAACAGTAAAAATTTCCCAATAATAGCCGTAAAATCAAATTTGAGAAATATAGATGCTGCTAGAAAGAAAACAAACAATCATACACGAACTTGACCATAAAAAAAACGATTAGTCGATTACAGAAACACTTAAATATTTTAGATCGAATGCGAGATTCCAAAACAGATGCTATGAGGATAGTAGATTCCTAAATAACAACCGATCAAAGTTCAAATGTTGGACATGTCAAGGCGATGGACATAAATTGGCCAGAAGACCCAAATGTGAAATTTTACCACTATCAGACCATTTAAAAAATCAATCGATCGAGTGCAAAGGAGATGAACAAACGTGCTAAAACGTACACGCTCTACCACAAAAGGAGGTGATTGGTGCAATGTTGTAAGTGTAAATGAAATATTGATGAAGAACAGTGTTTATGAAATGAATTATGATTGTTTGAATGCTGCGAATGTTGAAATAATAATAATTGCAATTGAGAATCGGATGTAGATGTGTGTAGTGGTGGAGATACAAATGGCGATTGGATGATGTATAATTTGATATTGACTGCGATAAATCTGTTTATAATATTAATAATGGTAAATTTCGTTTGTCGCGTCTGTGTTCGCGATTGTAGATTTTGATTTTTGTTTTTGGTGTGCACACAGACGCGAAGCAATGGTAAATTTTGATTGAAAATTATTTCGAAATGAAAAATTAATTGTGGAATTTTTTATGTTTGTTTACATAGATCGAATTGCTATATTTCCTTTGATTAAAATTGAATTTATCTATGTTTTGATTGAACTTTTGTTTGTCTGAGGATTTGAATTGTGTCTCTTGTATTATCGAATTGGTTTATTATTAACTTTCGAAATCTGTTGGAGTTTTATATTTTGATTGGAATATATGTTTTTGATTTATTTGACTTCTTATTAAGTTATTAAACATGTTAAATGGGTTAGCTCAAATAATGGATACGGATTCATTAGTGTTGACAATGAACGCAGTGATGAAGATATCTTTGTTCATTTTAAATCTATTGTTCCAACAAATGGAACATTGTTAGCTGATAGTGAATAAATGCTCTTCGATATAGTCAAAGGTTCTAAGGGTTTAGAAGGAAGAAATCCTACTGACTCGGATGAAGGCAATGGCAATATGCAGTATTGTCACAGCTTTGATAGATTTAACAACGGAAGAGGTGAGAGAGATAATAGCGGATCTTATGTACCTCGCACAATTTCCCTAAAGGACAGAAGGACTAGGAATCAATAATATAAATGTAGTATAAATGTAACTGTTTATAAAATAAAATACAATAGATTAAATCGTTGGCTAAGCTTAACAAGATTCATTAATAACAGTAACTTTGGTATTTATTAGATACAGGAGAAAAGATTAGCGTAATGTATAAAATATTACTAGCATAAACATGGAAAAATAATATTGAGAAATGTTACATCAAATTAAGATGTGCTAACGAATCACCGATGTAGAAAGTCATAAAGTTAATGCACTGTTTAAATTCGTAGTAAAAAAGAATAAAAAATGGTTAAATTTATCAATGCTCAGGATATATCACCAAAATTAATTGGATGAATATTTTTTTAAAAACTTTCGATATGAAACTAAAGATTGAAAACAATTTATCGAATAGTTAGCAGAGATGAAAAATATTACTGAGATTGCAGAAATATAACTTGAAGTAGATGAAAGTGATTTTAATAAATGTGAAGACTGAAATATTATTGAATTCTTGATTAAACATGATATCACTTCCACGAAGTATAAATGGGATTTGGGAAAGACTTATTTATAAACGCACGAAATTATTACTTCAGGAAAGTCTAACGTTAAATATCTAAAAAAATGTTCCTTTAATGGAAAAGATAGAGAATAATATAAAAGAAATGAAAAACTTTGAAATAATAAAGAAGTGTCATTCTCCACGAAAGATAAAGACGACATAAGAATTCTTCTAGACTTTAGAGCGCTTAAAAATGCCACAAATCAAAAAATATTTACTATTCCAAAAACCTACGAATAATTAGATTCAATATGAGGAGTTACTTACTTTAGTAAATTGATTTTGGAAATACATAATATTAGGTTCAGCTTGATGAAGAACGGAAACTTAATAGTGCATTTTGCACCAAAAATAAACAATATTGTTTAAATTGAATGCCATTCAGAAGAGCAGCCGCATCAGCAACTTCTCATAAACCAATAAATATTGTGTTAAGTAAATTCAATTGGAAAAAAGCAGTGGTATATGGAAGATTCTAGATAATATCCTCATATTTTTAAAAGAATTGAAATTACATTATAGAAATATTGAATGTGTCTTAGAGAAATTAAACAAGTTGGATTAAAGATTAATCCAACGAAGTGGAAATTTTTGAAAGGTGACGCTAAGTTTCTGGTACATATTTTACAGCTAAAATGGGATAAAAACGGATGAAGATAAAATCAAAACAGTAAAAGATTTCGAAAGATCTAAGTGTTTTAAAAACTCAGAAGTTTCATAAGGTTAATCAGTTACTATAGAAATTTATTAAAGACTATACAGACGATCCGAAGCTATTAGAAACGTTGTGTGGAAGTAAAGAGAAAAAGTTAATTTTGACAGAAAAATGTGAATATGCTTTTATTAAGCTCAAATATAAACTAATCAAAGCCCCGATCTTAAATATTTCCTCATTTCTTAAAACTATTTATTCTAGACACAAAGCGGTTTTATCACAAATAAGCATTGTTGGTAAAGAAAATTCAATTGCATATTGGTCAAAAGCAATGTCAAAACATGAAGTTGGATATTGTATAACAGGAAAGTACTTCTAGTAATATACTATTTTACGAATCACTTCAAGCATTATCTCTATAGGAAAAATCTTTCTCTGCGTACGGACCATAAAAAAATAAACTTTATGATGAAAACAAAAAATGATATTACACCACAGTTCCAGGCATGGATCAACTACTTAAACAGCTTGGAAATAGGCTTTCAATTTAATAAAGGAGAAATACAGACTCATTGTCAAGAAGCAAATATACAACATGTGTTCAATGTCAAACCATACACAAAATCCAAAAAACAGGTGAATTAAAGATGAAATTAATGGCAATAATTACAGTAAATCCCAGAAGTAAAATGACAAAGTAGTTCAAGTGAAATCAAGGAAATTATAGAAAGCTTAAACCAAACAGATTTAAAAAAACGGAGTGATCTTGACAGAGGATCATGAAATTTGGATAACAGATGACCAAAGAACAGCATTTATACAATTATATCATATAAAGCTATATCACACTGGAAAGATGAAAGTGTACAGAATGTATCCAATAATTTCAATACAAAAATATGAGAAAAATAATACAGATTGTGATTCAAAATTTCCAAAACTTTCAAAATCGAAAAGCTTGAACAACTTAAACTAAGGAAAAATATACAAAATTCCAGAAACGAATCTATCTAAGACGATATATATAAACTTCTACGGGCTATTAAGCCAAGCACAAAACGAAATGAAGTTTATTTTGGCATTATTTATAGATATAGCAAGTACGGTGAAATTACATGCTATGAATACAGTTACTTTAATTTTGAAAAATAACTGGATTCTAAAATATGGTACGCCAAGATTTATATATTTTGACAGAGGAATCTCATTTGAAGGAAAAACTATTAACAATTTGCTGAAAGCACAAAACATCAAAATAATGTACTCATGTCTGTATCACCACTCAGCAAATGGACAGATTGACATGTAATTTAGAAAAATTAGAGATGCTACATATATTACCTGAAAGACAAAACTCACAAAAATTTATATTAAATTCAACCTTTCAAAAAACAATTTGACAAGTATTAAAAGTATTTAGATAACGAGTTTAAAGAGAGTTGCTAATAAACATAAAAATAGACGATATGGTCTTAATTATGAGTAATACAAATAAAAAGAAGAATGACAAATATTTTGGGATCAAATAAGTGATCAAATAAGTACACAATGTGTGTTCGGACACATTTAAGTAAATTATAATAATTAATTAAATGTTAGGGGTCGGACCAGTGGATTTTGTAAATGAAATTAATCCCCTTTAGTCAATGGTTACAGTAGTTAAGGCGATCGTTCAGTGCCAAATCAGCTACATCACTCTCAGACAACTAATCAACAACGCACTGTAACTACATCAACTATGTCATTTGCTAGCCAACATCTTTCAAATTTACAAGGACTTCCAATGAACAACTTTATTAAGTGCTGTAAACGCTTTAATGTGAATTATCACTTGTAGTCAATTGACATCTATCAAAAAAAGCTTCTTTTAAAAATTGGGTGTATTTTTGAAACTTGTAGAAATAATTGACTTTGCTTGAAAAACTTTATATGTAAGATGTGAATTACTGAAATTTAAATGTATTGAAAAAGAAATTGAACGTCCATCATCAGCAAAAGCTCTACGAATACTTGGTCTCTCAGTATTTATTGAAGACAACGTATTAAAATGGAACCGATCCAATACCATTTGTTATGAATTCGAAGAGAATATAATGAATAGACGAGAACTGTATTCATTATGCGGTCAATTAACCAGAATTCTGCCCGTAGCAGGCTGGCTGCGGCCAGCGTGCTCATATCTCAAACGATTAAGTGAAGGAGAATGAACCAACCAATTGATGCACAATTATTAGATAAAGTAAAATGGTTAATGAAAGAAGTTGAAAAGAACAATCCGGCTCATGGCACATGTAAAGCACTAATGGAAAACGGAAACATTTTATGGTCTGATGCCAACTCTATTGCCATTAGAGCAGCATTGGAAATCGATGGAAATATTATGGAAGACGCATGCTGGTTGAGAAAAGAAACGGACGTTAGGCACATTAATCAGTGCGAACTTGAGGCGATCGTCAAAGGCATTAATTTATGCATCAAATGGAATTTAAAGTTTATAAAAATAATGTTGGATAACAAATCTGAGGTAAGCTGGGTGCATAATTCCTTAACATCCTAGAGAAAGATTACAACTAAAGCTTCTTCAGAAATGTTAGTAAAATGAAGAGTCAGCATCAACAAAGAAATAATTAATGAATATGAAATTAAAGCCGAAGTAGAATACGTTCCAACAATTAAAAACAAATCTGATGTTTTAACCCGAATTCCCTCTAATTGGATTACGAAACACTTATGTAACATGGCGTTACTAGATTTTGGTGAAGATCCCATTAAGAACACAACTGAAATTCCCAAATTAAGTCATTTCGGAGGAGACCGGTTGAAATTCTTAATCGAGGAGTCAGGAATTAATCTATCTCAAAATGAAAAAAAGGAAATTGTTGAAAAGTGTGACAAATGTCAATCAATAGACCCTTACCCGGTTAAGATCAGTAAAAGGAATTAGAGGTAAAAGATTCTCGGAAACGACTAGCAATTGATGTGACAAAAATACATCAAAAAAGTTCTTAACAATAATAGATTGCGGTCCTCTCGATTTTCAATTTGGCGAGAAATACGAAACGAAAGCGCAGACGAAATTTGCAAACAGTTGGAACAGGTTTTTTATGAAAGAGGACCTAATGAAAGTCTGTTGGATAATTACTTATCGTTTAGGTCAGAGACTTTCACTTCGTTGATGAAAAAGTGGAGAATTAGAACTGAGTTCTGATCCGCTAATAGACAAGCAGGCAACGGCATCGTCGAAAGGAATCATCGAACAATAAAAGCAGCAGTCACACGATCATAATACTCAGTGCAAGAAACAATTTACTGTTATAATAATACACCAGTGAATGGCTCTTTCAGACCCCCAATAAATGGCATTTATTCCTATGTCGTAAGACTTCGATTTAATGAAACGAAAGAAATTGTTCGACAGGTAGACGATGGCTTTCAAATTAACGACAAGGTGTTGGTAAAACCGCTCAAAATCAACCGTGTACATCTCCATGGATAAGAGGAAGAATCATGAAGCTGCTGTCTCCACATAAAGTAATTGTCGATTACGGAACTGTTGCAATGCCGCATCATATATCCAAACTTAAGGTACATGAATGAAGATTCGTTAGAATCTCAGGGAGATGTATAAAAAGAATTAATTAGAAAAAAAATTGATTAAATAATTAAATGTTTTAGAAATAGAGATTTTGAAATTATTAAATTCTTGTTGTTAATTATTATCATACAAAATTATTTTAGTAAGTGTTTAACTTATGGATAATATATACATCAAATCTACAGTATCAAATAAATAGAATTTGAATTTTTTATAATAAAAGAAAACTACCTAAAACGATTCGGTAATGATAGACATATCCAAATACACTATATATCAAAACATGTATTAAATTAACAAATATGTGATATAAGGAAATAATCTTATAAGTTTCTATTAAAAGTTTTCTAGAGTAAAAATAAAGAAAAAATTAACAAACAAACCTCTGATAATAAAAATTTAACTTGATCAAACTTTGCATTCAAAACCTTCACATCAGGTCTCCCTTCATCAAAAGTGCCGTTATCTGCATCTTCACACAGACATGCATTGATCCGATCAAATAAATTCACTCTTTTATCTAACCTGGATATCACAGAGGTTTCTAATATCTAATTTCAATCATTATAATTATTATTATATTTCCATTATCATTTATTTATCTTTTACTTGCATCACATCTTCATTTTCTCCGTTTTTCAAACTCATTAATAATTCCGGTAATATCGTTGATAATTCATTCAAATCATTGATAAGATCTGCCACCTCGGAATCTCCACAATATTCCATTGACTTTACTCCGGTTTCCAAATTGCATTCAAATAATTTCACCATTGATTCTTCATTCAACAGCTCATTCTTTAATCCATCCTTTATCAGCATTGGCTTTATTTTCATTCCAGGAAATATTATTATGTCTTTCTCTTTATTGACTTCTTCGCTTTCTAACAAATCTTTCAAATGTCTTGGAAAATGCTTTTTCATTTCTTCACTGTTCACGACACTTGACAAAATTCCGTTTTCTTCCTTCACTGCTTCATTCAATTTCATTTCAATGATTTCGCCATCGCTTTTCTCTATCTTCACCAAGTTTTCCGACGCATTCAACATTCCGCATTCAATCATTTTACTTAAATTTATTACTTTATTTTCCTCACACAAATTCAAATATACAACTTCCGGTCTCAACAAATCCTCTTCAATCGCTTCTTCCAATGACAAATTTTTATCAAAACAATTATTTTCAATGTCAAATATTTTTGCTTTTATTAGTTCTTCGAAGCTCATCGATTCTAAACAATCCAAAATATTTTCTGCTGCTTTCACATCAATCAGTCCTCGTTCCACACTTTTAATCATTGAACACATTTCTTTTTCTTTCTCATCAAATATTCCCAATTCATCCAAATCCAAAGTTCCGTTCATTACTGATTCAAATATTGTCATTTCGAACTCTTCTTTACTATCTTCATTCTTTCCAATTACTGCATTTTCAATCGTGTCCATTCCAAATTTATCAAAACATCTCAGTTGATTAAGACTTTTCAATAAATTTCCAACATTAATCTTTGTTCTATATTTCTTATTCTCGTCATTTGCATCAATTTTTGATACGCTTTCTATTGTGAAATCCTTCTCATCAATTATTAACATTTCCGCACATTTATCTTTCAAATCTTCTCTATTCAAAGCTTCAATTATTTCTTTTCCATTCGAATCTTCATCAATCGTCTCTAGCATTTCTCCTGCAAATAAATCTTTCACGTGTTCTAACAACCGTTTCATTTCTTCCGAATCGATCACGCCTTTCACGAATCCTTTCAAAATGCTTTGCTTTTCTCCGTCTACATCACAAATCATTGGATCAAGTTCTAAATGATTTTCGAATATGCTTTTCGCAATACTTTCTTTCACATCGTCATAAATCAGGAATTCATTCATGCAATCACATTCAATTGCCTTGCACAATATTTTCATATTCACTTCTTTATTTGATGAATCTTCACATAATTCTTCTATTTCTGGATCAGTTGGCTTCCTTTGTACAATTGCAAAACATTTAGGATTTGTTTCTTCTTCCACATTCTTGTCTTCAATCTTTATCATTCCCAACATTATCGCGTCCATTATTCGTATTTCAATGTTTTCTTCTTCGATTCTGTAAACATTTTCTAATTGATCAATAACTTTAGCTTTTATCGCTTCTTCTAAGCTCATTTCATGTTGATCTTTACCTACTTTTACAGATCCTACAAATACTCGATGCAATTCACAATCGGAATCCTTTTTCTTTGCCATCACATATCCACTGTCAATTGCCTTTCTCAATGGTATCAAACCCTTTAATAATTCATCCATAAATAAATGTCCATTCAAATCTAATATTTTCCCTTCAATTGCTTCATTAGTCTCCAATAGTTTATTATTCCGTGTATTTACTGCTCCGAGGATTTCCATTTCATCTGTATTTATGTATTCATTTGTGTTACTTTCTATGAGACATTTCATATATTCCTCTGTAATTATGTTTTTATTAATTTCACATGCAATCATCAGTTTCTCTTCGATTGCATTTTTCCAACTCATTTCATCTTTATTTTCTCTGTTGCATCTGCAGGTTTGATATTCCACATTGATCAAGTTCTCTTTAATTGCCTCCTCAATGCCTTTTATTGGGATGTATATATAATTTCAAAAAAATAAAATTATTAATAAATTTACAAAGAATTTTATCATCATTTTGAAGCTTCACGGCAATAATAATAGTTTTCTCACATTCATTTCCAGAAACGGCGTCGCATGTTATCACATCGGTGATGCCAACATTTTCTAAAAGATTCTACAAAAAATAAATATCATCGAATTGGCACGAATATAATAAATACTTGGAAATTTGCCCCGATATGAACTGCAAACCAATTTTGGAATTTGTCACAATTTTTTTGATCATTTATCTAAAAAATTATTTTAGAATTATCTTTAGAATTTTAATTGATGACTCATATGGACTGCCAAAATTTCTTTTAATTGTAAATTAAAAATTATATCTTTGCAAATTAGATAGGTTAGTAAAGAATTGCTAATATTAGAGGAGCAAAAGTAGAATTACGTCCCACTGTGGTTGCTACTTTTTAGTTCTTTGTTCATGGAATATATTTGCCGAACCCTTTAGGAGACCATATACCATAAAGAGCTTATGTTTTGAAGCACTTATAAAAGTTCATGTTACTTAAAGATTAAATTTAAAACTTAAAAAGTTTATTTTTTTGATACCATTTTTTTTCATGTTTCAATTTATCATTTTGGAATGTTTATATTCAAGTTTACGAAAGAAAATTATGAGTTTTTGATATTATTCTGTTATTTTCTCGGAATTAATTACTTATTTAAAATTTATCTGTACATCACTTGTTAACAACTTTGCTCACGGTTTAATTTTATGTATGAAAATGAATAGAAAAATATTTGGTAAAAAGTTAATTTACAATTGAATTTAATAATTACTGATATTACTTTAGCTTACTGATAAACTTGATGTAGTTATTTAGGCTATACACTCAAAAGTATTTGACAGTAAATTAATGTATCTGTTAAAACTAAAATACGCTCTGATACCTATAAGCTACGGTGACTTTTGCATTGATAAAATCTAATAACTGCAAATATGATTTATTTCAAGATAATTCAAAAACTGATCATTTTCAATATTATTAAAACACTCAGTATTTTTGAGGAGTGTTTCTTAACTGTAAAATATTGATGTTTAGAAGGACAGATTTCGTTCTTTATACATTCCATTCACGTTAACACATTAAGTTTATTATTTTAAATTTATAAAACATTCAACATTTTGCATTATGCATTATACATTTAATGTGTTAACTTTCAAATATTATTTTAATAATATATTATATTAAAGAATTACAACACTAATCCAAAATAAATGTTCAGAGACAATATATTTCGACTGAATACCAGTCTTTAAACTATTTAGAGAAAAGCAGTGTTATTTAAACAGATTTCTGCTTTTAAATTCTCAAAACATTTTATCAAAAATTAAAAGTTTTGCTTTTTTTAAAAATCACGAATTCTCTAAAATGTAAAAAAAATTAATTTTTTAAATTTTACAAAACCGAGACTTTAACAAAAATTTTTAAAAATTTTCACCAAAAATATTTAATACTTTTTACCGAAACTATTTTACATTTTGTTTCATCTTGCATCAGAAAAATTGCGCTTACTAATATCAATCAATTCCATCAGTCGACTGTGATCGAAACCTTGAGAGCGGAAATGACGGGCAGTCATTCCAATGAATGTGGTATTACACCCATGACATATAAATTGAAAGCCATGATCCGAACAAAATCTAAGTAGCAATTGAAATCCACTTATAAACACAAAGTTCATACAATAATTGTATTCACTGGTACTAATCAATTCTTTCAGTCGATAGTAATCAAGAACTTGAGAACGGAGATGACGGGCAGTCAATCCAGTGTATGTGATATTACACCCATGACATAAATATTCATAACCAAGATATTTTATATAAATTTATATATTTTATATAATTAATATTTACAGTTATGATTTTATTTTTTATTTATATACTTGTATACTTATAATACCATTGAATTAACGAGTGCAAAGTCATAGTTTATCTATAGTATGATTACAAACGCATACAATCTTAAAGGGCATTTTAATTAAATTCTGTTTCTAAACTAAAACCCCAACTGAATGACATCTACATCGTCGATCATCTCTGATATTTAAAATTTTTAAGAAAAATTTAATTGTAAACTTTTATTATTTTAATATTATTTATATAAATCTTAGCCAATGTTTTAAAAATATGTCTAAAAGTTGAATTTTAAATAAATAACTGATTTTTTATTTTCTCAGATTATTTTGTTTGAAGTATTATCAAAAATTATTACATTGTGGGATATCTATCGGGGTTACCCCAAGATCCTGAGGAAATAAAAAGTGTCCATTATGAGAAACTGCAGTTTGAAGGTTTATCAATAATACTTTAATTTAATTTAAAAAATTCCTATAAACATTGAAACAGTAGAATTTTATTGCAGTTCCATTTGATGATATTTAGTTGGTAAATTTCATCCATTTCAGTATTTAATATTCAATTTACTGCATCTCTTTTCCTATTTTTTTCTCATTATAATTGCTAAGGATTAATTGCGGCTTTCTTTTAAATCCGCCAATTAATAAGTAAATAAAACAGTATATAAGTAGAACAAATTTCAGAAAAAGCAAAAGTAAATTTAATTTTTATTATTAACGCTAGATATAGAAACTATTAAAACGTAGAACGGATAAGAAATACTTGTGTTTGGAGGATATTGTTTCCTGTGAGATGATTGACATCAATGACAAGCTAATATGAGAATTTTCAGAATACAAAGCTTCCAAGAATTCGGCACGTTGTCAAACGGTTGAAGATGTTATAGTGAAGAAAAGTGCAGATCATAATCAAATTCAAGATGTTGCAAAATCAGAAGTACGAAAAACCATCACAGACCTAAAACAACTAACTATCAAAAATCAAAAATCTTCCCATCAGATCGTAACAACTACATCAGCAGAAGTTTCGTTCCTTTATCTGATTAACTTTCAACAGTTCGTAGAATAAGGAAAACAACTTTTCAAGCATGTCGACAACAAATACCTATTTCGATTCCAGGGTGTCTTCAGGATCTCACCATACCAGACACATATAAGATCCTTATTGCCGGAGAAAATCTCTTGTTGTATGACGGTGATCCAGGACAAAATTGAACCTTGATTTTCACAACACAATAAATTCAACAATGCTTCCTTGGTAAAACCTTTCATAAACAAACAACGCAGTAGAGAGGTGACTGTAAACAATCAAGCTATCTTACAGCTTATTGATGTAATCAAGAAAGTATAGAGCCTGATTAAAATTAATCTGGAACAATACTTAGTCTGGCAGCAGACTCAATCAAGGAAACGGAAATACAAAGACTTCGCCAAGAGGATCAAACAATTGTACTAGACTATGCGTAGAGACCAATAACGGATTATCTTAAGTGTGCTGCTAATAACTTGAGTTTGTAAAACTAACAGTAAATAGTATACCTGAAATAGACTAGTTTCATATTAAAAGTATATTAAGCAAATTAAAAGCAAATTAATCTTAAACAGCATTTCACTTATGAAGAACATCTAAATTATATTCACCAGAAAAGATTACATCTTTTCAAGCAAGTTTACTACATCTTAAATTTACCACAATTAACGCAATGCGCATTACCAAGTCCTTGAAGTGCATGTTTATTTCTTCGGTGTTCACCAGAACTGCATTTGATTTGTGAACGTAGGAACCAATGAAAATATTATAAATGCTTTTGTATTTTCTAACTAATCAAAATATCAATTTCCAAATTACTTCTGTGCACATTATTCAGAAAAACTTGATTCAGTACAGTCAAGTATAATTAAAATGTTTTCCAAAATATTTCAAATTCTTAAACTAATAAAAAAAAATATACAACTTTAATAGAAATCAAAAAAAAAGAATCGGATGAAATACACCACAAAGATTGAAATTATTGAAAATATAAGAATGATGTACATTATGCTTGAAATAAATCTTGAAAATATGAGTAAATTGTATGTAAATTTAAACGAAACAAAAATAAAACAAACGAAGATTTAACAAACCTCTGCCAACAAAGATTTAACTTGATCAAACTTTGCATTCAAAACCTTCACATCAGGTCTCCCTTCATCAAAAGTGCCGTTATCTGCATCTTCACACAGACATGCATTGATCCGATCAAATAAATTCACTCTTTTATCTAACCTGGATATCACAGAGGTTTCTAATATCTAATTTCAATTATTATAATTATTATTATATTTCCATTATCATTTATTTATCTTTTACTTGCATCACATCTTCATTTTCTCCGTTTTTCAAACTCATTAATAATTCCGGTAATATCGTTGATAATTCATTCAAATCATTGATAAGATCTGCCACCTCGGAATCTCCACAATATTCCATTGACTTTACTCCGGTTTCCAAATTGCATTCAAATAATTTCACCTTGATTCTTCATTCAACAGCTCATTCTTTAATCCATCCTTTATCAGCATTGGCTTTATTTTCATTCCAGGAAATATTATTATGTCTTTCTCTTTATTGACTTCTTCGCTTTCTAACAAATCTTTCAAATGTCTTGGAAAATGCTTTTTCATTTCTTCACTGTTCACGACACTTGACAAAATTCCGTTTTCTTCCTTCACTGCTTCATTCAATTTCATTTCAATGATTTCGCCATCGCTTTTCTCTATCTTCACCAAGTTTTCCGACGCATTCAACATTCCGCATTCAATCATTTTACTTAAATTTATTACTTTATTTTCCTCACACAAATTCAAATATACAACTTCCGGTCTCAACAAATCCTCTTCAATCGCTTCTTCCAATGACAAATTTTTATCAAAACAATTATTTTCAATGTCAAATATTTTTGCTTTTATTAGTTCTTCGAAGCTCATCGATTCTAAACAATCCAAAATATTTTCTGCTGCTTTCACATCAATCAGTCCTCGTTCCACACTTTTAATCATTGAACACATTTCTTTTTCTTTCTCATCAAATATTCCCAATTCATCCAAATCCAAAGTTCCGTTCATTACTGATTCAAATATTGTCATTTCGAACTCTTCTTTACTATCTTCATTCTTTCCAATTACTGCATTTTCAATCGTGTCCATTCCAAATTTATCAAAACATCTCAGTTGATTAAGACTTTTCAATAAATTTCCAACATTAATCTTTGTTCTATATTTCTTATTCTCGTCATTTGCATCAATTTTTGATACGCTTTCTATTGTGAAATCCTTCTCATCAATTATTAACATTTCCGCACATTTATCTTTCAGATCTTCTCTATTCAAAGCTTCAATTATTTCTTTTCCATTCGAATCTTCATCAATCGTCTCTAGCATTTCTCCTGCAAATAAATCTTTCACGTGTTCTAACAACCGTTTCATTTCTTCCGAATCGATCACGCCTTTCACGAATCCTTTCAAAATGCTTTGCTTTTCTCCGTCTACATCACAAATCATTGGATCAAGTTCTAAATGATTTTCGAATATGCTTTTCGCAATACTTTCTTTCACATCGTCATAAATCAGGAATTCATTCATGCAATCACATTCAATTGCCTTGCACAATATTTTCATATTCACTTCTTTATTTGATGAATCTTCACATAATTCTTCTATTTCTGGATCAGTTGGCTTCCTTTGTACAATTGCAAAACATTTAGGATTGTTTCTTCTACCACATTCTTGTCTTCAATCTTTATCATTCCCAACATTATCGCGTCCATTATTCGTATTTCAATGTTTTCTTCTTCGATTCTGTAAACATTTTCTAATTGATCAATAACTTTAGCTTTTATCGCTTCTTCCAAGCTCGTTTCATGTTGATCTTTACCTACTTTTACAGATCCTACAAATACTCGATGCAATTTACAATCGGAATCCTTTTTCTTTGCCATCACATATCCACTGTCAATTGCCTGTCTCAATGGTATCAAACCCTTTGATAATTCATCCATAAATAAATGTCCATTCAAATCTAATATTTTCCCTTCAATTGCTTCATTAGTCTCCAATAGTTTATTATTCCGTGTATTTACTGCTCCGAGGATTTCCATTTCATCTGTATTTATGTATTCATCTGTGTTACTTTCTATGAGACATTTCATATATTCCTCTGTAATTATGTTTTTATTAATTTCACATGCAATCATCAGTTTCTCTTCGATTGCATTTTTCCAACTCATTTCATCTTTATTTTCTCTGTTGCATCTGCAGGTTTGATATTCCACATTGATCAAGTTCTCTTTAATTGCCTCCTCAATGCCTTTTATTGGGATGTATATATAATTTCAAAAAAATAAAATTATTAATAAATTTACAAAGAATTTTATCATCATTTTGAAGCTTCACGGCAATAATAATAGTTTTCTCACATTCATTTCCAGAAACGGCGTCGCATGTTATCACATCGGTGATGCCAACATTTTCTAAAAGATTCTACAAAAATAAATCTCATCGAATTGGCACGAATATAATAAATACTTGGAAATTTGCCCCGATATGAACTGCAAACAAATTTTTCAGTTTGTCACAATTTTTTTGATCATTTATCTAAATTTATTATAATATTTTAAATTTATTTCGTAAAAAAAGAATTCTTTTTAGTGACATTATTATTTTGCATTGATATCGTTTTATTTGGAATTACTGAACGTGTGGGCATTTATTTTTTATTCTAAGTAAATTACTTTTTAAAATAATTTAATAAACATGGCATTAATTTAAATATGAAAGGCGCCATTTCAAACACTTTTTTATAATATATTTCGACAGCTTTCCTATTACCATTTTGTTGATTAATAAAAAACTATGAAAATCATAGATTATGTGTTTTATTAAGTTATTACATTTGACTTTGAAGGAATTTTTAATAATGAAAAAAGTTTCATTTAAAATATGAATTTGAAACTAAAATTCATGTTGTGAGCTTCCAATGTATTGGAGTCAAATGATTATTGGACCGTAGATAATAGTTCATTTGTTCATTCAAATTCAATGTCTAGCAATATTTGATTTTTCTACTATATATTTGAAAATTTTCTATGTATGTAAATATGAAATTAACTACGTTTGATCTGATTCCAAGCTTTCCTCGCCTTACATCCATTACTTATTCCTATCAATATAAATATTAGTTGATCAGCACTAGCACAATTTAGTACTCACTTTGTTCACGCTAACCCCACAAAATGATTAGGCAATCAAGTCGTTTTCACGACTTTTTACAACACATTATAGTATATTAATAACATTTATTTACGGTCACTTGACAATTGGTTCAAATTTCAATATCTCAAACCAATTTGTTTGACTATTTTATTTAATTTGACTTCATGGTTTCTTCTCTTGATCTTCGGATAAACTCACGTAAAATCACATTCATTTTCATCATTATAATTTCAATTATAATGTCAATAATTGTTTTCCACATTTTTGTAAATATTCTAACTAATGTTTTGTACTTTTATTTTGTCTTTTACTTATACAATCAACTCTTTCTTATATGAACATCTTCCTATTATAAACATTTCTCAAATTCTATAATATTAATTTGAGAAATATATATATATATATATATATTTATTACGAACATAATTAATTTTTATCTATGAAAAAGAGAATTCTGTCTTATTGACAACAAAAATAATAAAAAATTGATAATTATATAAATTTCGAATTTAGGTAGATTGTTTTAAAAATCTTTTATTGTGTATATTTAATAATTAGCTTATTTTTTATGCAAACATTTAATTAGTCAAGTTCATGATATAGTTTATTAATGATTAATTAATGCATACATTTAGATATTTTTAATTTTCAACCCATGAAATCTCCAGAAAAGAAACTAAAAAATTATGATTTGAGAATCGAAACAAAAAAAGATAATCGAAGATTCAACCAGTAGCCTGCAAATCAGCGATCACTTGCAAGAGAGTATAATTTTTCGTTATGATGTATAAATGGAATATTAAAAAATAAGAAGATCATAGGTAATGTTGAAATAAATTTTATACGAAGAAGGAAACTTTATAAAAACAAAGCAACTTGACCCAATACTGTTCAAGTGGTTTCAGATTAAGAGGTTTCAAGGCTTTGCAGTTTCTGGTGCACTGTTGTAATTGAAAGCATTAAAAATTACTGAAGAATTAAAAAATGTCGGATTTTGTGCATCCTCTGGTTGGTTGAATTTATTTCTGAAACGCCACAAAATAAAATCGCGCGTACTATATGGGGAATCTGCCTTGGATAATGGTGACATAATTTTGACATTTTTCAAAGAAAAGGGGTCGTTAATTAAGCGATATAAAAACGAGGACACTTTTAATTGTTATGAAGATGCTTTGTTCTTTAAGGCAACACAACCAGCATCATTAGTTCTTACTGAGAATGATTCTAAAACAGGTAGATTTTAGAAACAACGAATTACAGTTTTGCTTTGCTGTGGTACAATTGGGGAAAAACTAACGCCTTTAATAATTGAATCCTCACAAAAACCAACATGTTTTTCGGAATTCGATTATAACAAGTTGGATATTGTTTACAAAGCGAATAAAAAATAATGTTTGACTTTGAATATATTTGAGGAGTGGTTAAGCCTTGTAAATCAAAAAATGCGGGCAAACAATAGAAAGAATTGTTTATTTTAGATAATGCGACTGTTCATCCGTTTGAAATTTCCTTGTCAAATGTTGAATGTCTATATCTACCAAAAAATACTACTAGCAAAACCCAGCCACTAGATCATGGAATAATTTGCTCATTTAAATTCAAGTACAGATCACTGCTACTCGAAAAAATTATTTTGCATGAAGAATTGGATTATGTCGATATTTAATCTAAGATAAATTTATTACAGTATGTAAACATGATACATCATGCATGGTCTGATGATTTCATTGAAACTATTAAGCATTGTTTTTGTAAGGCGGGATTCTTTAGAAAAGGAATATTTGAGTATAGGAGAGGTGACAATTGAAGCAGTTGAAGATGAATTATTGTAAATTGAAAACAATTTTCCAACACAAGAATAATCAATCGAGTAGGATTCTACTGCATTTATTATTAGTGAAGCCAATAATTGTGTTGTTGAAGATTTTGATGCTATAAAGGAAGAAAATCCACAGGAGGAAATTAACAAGGAAGTAATTATGGCAGTTCATCTTATCGAATTTTGAATGGTATATAATTCCCGAAATCAGTTTGCATGTTAATTGATGAGTTGATGAGATAATACTCGAAGGGCGATCTAGGAAGTCTAAAATAACTGACTATGATAAAAAAATAATTGGAATAATTTTTGAACTTCTTATATGATCAGTTTTTTTATGTATGAACAATATTTTTTTATTGAAACTAAGTGTTCATATTAGAAAGGGTTGACTTTATATACTTCCATTTTAAATATTTAACAATACTTGTTAAGAAACGTGTTTTTTGTCCAAACATTAGGGCTGATTTTTGATAAACAAACGAATTTCAAAGGGTTCTCTCCTATGGACTTCGTTATTCCAAATAAACTGTCAAAATGAAATAAATATGTTTTAGTTTTTTTTCGCTTTCTAAAATTTTGTTTTTGATTTGAAATTTAATTATAAACTTTTTTTAATACAAAATCAATTGTTTTCTACTATTCTCTTGAAAATTTTCTTCTTATTTCCCAAATTTTAATTTCCTCCTGCTTTTCAGAGATCTTAAACAAGATTTTCTTTCTTATTTATTTACATTACTCTCCAGTCAATTCAATAATTTTATAAACTATTTTATTATTTTAAGCATTCTAAACAGAATGATTAATCAAGTGAAAAAGTTTGTAAATCTTTGCTTCAATTAAAGTATTAAAAATTTCTGTGCACGAATTCAAATAAATCATTTGTAAAGTTATGTAAATCTCTGAAAGTTTTAATTATAGTTGAATATTAAGAATAATTTTCAAATTGTATTACAAAAAAACAAATTATACCAGAAGATCTTAGAAGTGATGTATTCGAGATTATATCTTGGAGAGCCGAGTTGGACGGTTAAAATTATTGTTTTTGAGTGTTAGAAAAATACATAAGACGAAATACATAGAAGAAATTACATAGAAGAAATACATAAGAAAAAACATAAGAAGAAATTACATAAGAAGAAATTACATAGAGAAAAATACATAGAGAAGAAATACATAAGAAAGAATTACACAAAAAAAATGCACAGAATTAGTATTTATTGTTTTAATTAAGCATAATATAAAATTGTAGTTTCATTATAAATTATTATTTATAATTTTACAGTTTATTTTTTGCACGTTCTAACTTTCTATTAAATAACAGTAAAAATATAACTAATTTTATACAGTATTTACGATCTGTACAGATTCATCAAATCTATTAATCTATTAATTATTGTATGCTATTAAATTTACTAATTATGTGTAATTCTTTCTTATGTAATTTTTTCTTATGTAATTTTTTCTTATGTAATTTCATCATGTAACCTGTTTTTGAAAATGCAATAAAATAAGATTTTTATAAAAATTCATTTGCAGAATAAAATTCAGATTTTTACAAAACCCTTGAATTACAGTACAAATGATAACTTTTTTCTCGAATGAAATGTAAATCGTTATGAAATACTTTTCCACAGAATCGGATGGAGGACTAGCTTAATGTTTCCTTGTTGCATAATATTAAAATTATTATGCGTGTTTCATCGTAACTATCTTTAAAATAAAAATTGTCTGCTTCTCAAACCGTTTTTAATTGATCCTCAACATCCTTTACAAATCTTAAGTCAATTGAAAGTTCACTACTAAAATATTTAATATTTGAGAAAAATAAAAAAGATTAACATCATGAATTAATCTAAATTGGTGTTAATAGACAAGTCTCAGTCTTTCAAAGACTTGATTGTTCCAAGACAATAAATTACTGCTTCATATAATTTCGCATTATCCATGATGACTTCATGATGTTTAACCCCACCGACTCAGGGAAATTTATCGAAGCTTGTCTTATAGTAACTGATATTTATCAATATTGAAAATAAGTACATAACCTGTTGGGAAAATTGAAAAAATTGTGTATTTTCTTAATTGTTGTAAAACAATTTCTTATTTCAGTCACAGATACAGCATTTATAATTTCCAAATTTCTAGCTATGGGATACATAATAAATGTAAGTTCTAAAACTCATATTTAAAAATGATATATTTTAAATGTTATAAGTGTGATCAGCAAGTTGAAATAACTATTTGTGTTAAATTTGTATATTAGGATTTATATTAAAGTATATCATATCATATTAAATTATATTAAAGTATTTTAAATTAAATTAATTATATTTGTGAACAATTACCAAGCCTCAGTTGTTTAATTTTTCAGATTTTGAGAGAAATTTTGAATTTGTATTTTGTAATAAACAAATGTTAGAAGATTTGAATTTAATTGCGTATAACAATAAACACACACACACATATATATATATATATATATATATAATACGAAACTTTGCGCTCATTGATGTGGTATCTTTTGAATCTTGCTCTTAAAAATTTGACAAGTTGATTCTATAGTTATTAAAACTTTTTAATATGATGTTGTATAATGCATTTTTTTCTTTACTTTCTATTACAAATATAAATTGTCAGAATTTTTCAACAACCTCATTATCCTTCTTTTCGTAAATGATAATGATTTCGTTTTATGTACTTATGATTTGATTTTGTATGTTATAGATTATGTATGTAGCGTTTGTGTTTTTGTTTACTATTTTCGATTATGTTTTTAGTGCCTTCAATGCCTACAATAGATTTTTAATCCTGTTCAAAAAACAATTCTCCATTAAAACCAAGATTTTTCAAAGGAACAATTGTAGAGAACTCAAAATCAGTTCTAATTGTTGTCGAAAAATTAATTTTAATTAAGAAAAAGAATTTTTAATATTTTCCATTTTTATCTTCTTAAGGAACCGAATCTGAATGCTCGACTGTCAATTGCTATTACCAAGCTTTTTTGAAAAAAGCCTGTCACTAAAGATAAAGTTCATACTCTTAAAGTTTTTTTATACATTCCATAAATAAATTTTATATTTTAATTGTATAGTACATTGTTTAATTTGGTTATTCAATAAAACTTTTAGGATTGCCACATAAGAATTGGAAAATATTGTTTCCGAAAGTTGGTTTATAGTAGGGCGGGTCGATTTTCACAAACTATACCGTCTCTAGTGGGAAAAGTTGCCAATCATGCATACATTTACTATTATGATCATTAAAAGTGTTTTAGAATGTATTTAGGTCCCCCGCATTTGATCAAACTGCATATAATATTTATATATTAATATATCTATGTACATCTTAATGGATTCATTATTCCTTATTAAAATTACCTGAATAAAATATAAAATGATACTGACCTTTCATAGTTATCGTATTTCATAAAAATAAAAAATTATAAATTTATTTAATGTGTGTTTTACTGTATCATTGTCTCATACAGCGTTTATTCGATAATTCTTCTGTATTTCTGATTTATAGAAGCTATAACATAAGTATAATAAGTATAATAATCAACATAGTGTTATTAACAAAATGGAGAAAGATTCATTTCAGAAAACCTTTGACATATGTTCTTGCAAATGCGTTAGCAGAGAAATCTCAGATAGAAACCAATGCATTTTTAAAATAAAAGTTCCCGAATTGAGTGGGAATTTTGGATGGAGCAGATTTCAGAAAGAAATATAGTGATAGGAAATGTAGATTTGGATTCATCAGCTGCTCTCGAAAGACAAATTCAAAGAAAGAGAAATGCGCTAACCTAAAGAAAGAAAGTACCAATAGCATGCAAATGGTGTCAGGATATTCAGTTGAAGAAAACCTTTCACTACAGGAAGCAGAATCAAGTGAAGGCAAAGAAGATTACATGGAATGCAAAACCTCGGTTGAAGAATCAGGTAGTTCAGACTATGAGAAGTGTCGTGTCTACAAACAGTATCAACACCGTTTTCTTTGTGAAATGATGGAACAAATCAGAATAAGTAAACAAGATATGAACATCAGTAGACAAGAAAATCTACCGATGTCATCAAAATTGCAAAGACAGCGTATTCTATATCGAACAGCAGATTTTACTAATTACTGTATTTCCAATAAAGAATTACTATGCATCGGTTTTGATGGACAAATTTATGAAACCAGGTTGTATGAAAAAGAACCTATATCTCTTCCCATAGTCCACTTCAAACATATAATTAGCGAAATAGATACAATCTTTGACAAATTGGAGAGCGGTTTACGCCAAGATAAAATTTACCTCTATCAAATCGCTAATGTGATTCGATTGCGTTTCAAAAACTCTGATCATTATAGGCTCAATTACATTTTAACTGCTTTTCCTGGTAATCTTAGCCAAGCACGATGGCTAACCTGTGCGAATCATATTCTTTGATACTACATTAGTACAAAAACTCAATCTACTAGTTTGATATCTATTGTCTCCTACATTCTGAACGTATATACTCCGTCCTGGTTTCGGATAAAATCTCATCCATATTTGGCAGATAACACCAAGAATTTCTTCTACATCGTTCAACGAATTCAATTATTTTGTAACAAGTCAATACGTCAGGTGCCCCAGTTTATCTTTTCTACAGAAAAGACAGCAACTTCTGTCACCCGGGAAATGCTCTTGTGTTGGCACTGAAAGATAAAAACATTAACGTGACGCGAGATGCAGTGCAGAAAGTCGTGGTGGCTAGATTTTCAAGAAAACAATTTTGTCAATTTTCGAAGTCGAATTTCACCATCAACTTTCAAGCCGAGAATTACTTTGACCTGATCGATTGGAAACCGTCTTTATCACGTCTGCACCTATTCTAAATGACATATCCGACGACTATCTAAGACAACTAGTTGAAGCAGCTCCAAAGCCAATACCAACATTTCATTGTCATACTCAGGCAGTTGAAGGACTATAAAGGAATTTACTCGTGTTTCTTCAAATGTTTACGGCCACGACGCAAGACATGGCGTGATTTTATCGTCAGAAAACTCAAGGAGAAAGTATGAAAATAAAGATATTAAAACTAAAGAAGAAAATTTCACAAGTTGATCTACTATTCTCGTTTTGAAAAGAAATTGAAAAATATACACAATGTGTAATTTTACTATTTTATTTTACATAAATGCGGGGTCCTTAGACATTAACCAATTTGAAAGAAAATTTGCACGTGAACTTTGAATATACTAAGACAACTTTCTTTAGTAGAGACAAGGTAGTCCTGTAAGTTTTGTATTCCATCGACACGCCCTAGTGTATAGCTACCCATTTTAAAAATGGTATATGTTTACTTGTATTAGTTTCATATTAATATTTAGACTAGCAATATTAATATGTTATAAATTCTGAAATCATATACAACTTAATTTATTGGTTTATAATTCTCAGAAAATTTATTTTCTTGAGAGCAAGGATAAACAGACCGTGGGCCTCCTTACACGTTTTATTATAAGTCACTACGGATCTATTTGGCTATTGGCTTTAAAAAGTCTGCATATCGCTACTTCAAAGGAGTTTCGGAATTGTTAAAGTTTAAAGAATTTATTTGTTTTAATTATAATCAACACGTCAAAAATGATTCAAGTGGGCATGGCTCCTCTATTTTGCCTGTTCATTCACTGTAACTTATTTTCAAAGAATTACTTTTCATATCTTTTCCACATTTTTTGATCACTATAGTCATTTAATGTTTACTTTTCAATATCAACAAATTCTTCTAAAAACTTAAATCTTCTTTATTGATCGTAATAGGCATTGTGTAAGTATTGTGTAGCACAGGCTTTTTTGGATCTCACACGATTAAAGATATAAAACAAATTTCCTTGCTACTTGACTAATCATAATTTTCAAAAGCATATTAATTATAGTTATGCTCTTAATATTGCATTGTTATAAATAACTTGCAGTAATGAAAGGGTCCGACATATTGTACAAAACCATAGAAATCAACTAATAACAGACGAGACGTTCTCTACGACGGTTCATCTTTGACTGATAGATTGGAAGACTTCAAGGCAATCAAAATCTCAATAAGTAATGACAAACTTGTGTCTGCAGACAGACTTCGAACAAAAACCTAACAACTTAAATGAAATTGATCAAACATAATTTAATTAATTAAGTGCAAAATAAATTAAACCTAAATTAAAATATATACTACCTCAGTACCAAATACTTTACATCCCCAATTCTATGTGCAAGTTAAATCAAATTAAAGAGTTCCTGATACTACTATGTGGATTGCTGATTATTAGTTCATAATTTACTGGAGAATGGCAATTTTATGCCTCTCTAAGTTAGTCAAAACATTTTGTTTTGTTTCTCGGTAAGCAGCTTGCATCATTACTAATGTTCTTCATTGGTGAAAATGTAATGCTGTTAGAAAGGAAATGAAAAGTCACAAACCTTTGACATTACTTTCCAGTAATTGTATTAGTTAATTAATAAATAACAATGCGGATTCGCCAAACATTGCTTTTCAAACAAATGTACAAACTTTGTTTTGCTGAGTGATAATGAAGTCAACAGAGTTTTTTTTATTTCTAATTGCTTGGACTTTTCTACAGCCATCAGGTTATAGTAAAGATTACAGTTTTTGAGATGGTATGTTTATAAATATCTCCTAATAAATGTTTTTTGAAAAATATTTTAGTAAAATATACTTGTGAACTCTCTAAATTCCACAGTGCTCATTGAAATTATAATTCGCAAGCAGTTTTATAAAAGCATACAATAATATGTTTTCCTGTGAATTACCTGGCTCCTAAGGCTGTTATCAAATATTTTTACTTTTGATTCAACCTTTCTGTTTGATACCTTTTCACGTCTAAATCAAAACATTTATTTCAGTAATCGCTTCTTTCCCTCTCGGCAAAATATTAGTCTACTTCCAACTGGATTACAAAATGGATAAATAAAATTTTAAAAACGCGTTCAATAATAAAAAGTGTAGTAGAAAAATGATAAGGGTGAAATAAAATTGTATGAAAATAAATAATTAAACAAACTTCAGTAAATAAAGATTTAACTTGATCAAACTTTGCATTCAAAACCTTCACATCAGGTCTCCCTTCATCAAAAGTGCCGTTATCTGCATCTTCACACAGACATGCATTGATCCGATCAAATAAATTCACTCTTTTATCTAACCTGGATATCACAGAGGTTTCTAATATCTAATTTCAATCATTATAATTATTATTATATTTCCATTATCATTTATTTATCTTTTACTTGCATCACATCTTCATTTTCTCCGTTTTTCAAACTCATTAATAATTCCGGTAATATTGTTGATAATTCATTCAAATCATTGATAAGATCTGCCACCTCGGAATCTCCACAATATTCCATTGACTTTACTCCGGTTTCCAAATTGCATTCAAATAATTTCACCCTTGATTCTTCATTCAACAGCTCATTCTTTAATCCATCCTTTATCAGCATTGGCTTTATTTTCATTCCAGGAAATATTATTATGTCTTTCTCTTTATTGACTTCTTCGCTTTCTAACAAATCTTTCAAATGTCTTGGAAAATGCTTTTTCATTTCTTCACTGTTCACGACACTTGACAAAATTCCGTTTTCTTCCTTCACTGCTTCATTCAATTTCATTTCAATTATTTCGCCATCGCTTTTCTCTATCTTCACCAAGTTTTCCGACGCATTCAACATTCCGCATTCAATCATTTTACTTAAATTTATTACTTTATTTTCCTCACACAAATTCAAATATACAACTTCCGGTCTCAACAAATCCTCTTCAATCGCTTCTTCCAATGACAAATTTTTATCAAAACAATTATTTTCAATGTCAAATATTTTTGCTTTTATTAGTTCTTCGAAGCTCATCGATTCTAAACAATCCAAAATATTTTCTGCTGCTTTCACATCAATCAGTCCTCGTTCCACACTTTTAATCATTGAACACATTTCTTTTTCTTTCTCATCAAATATTCCCAATTCATCCAAATCCAAAGTTCCGTTCATTACTGATTCAAATATTGTCATTTCGAACTCTTCTTTACTATCTTCATTCTTTCCAATTACTGCATTTTCAATCGTGTCCATTCCAAATTTATCAAAACATCTCAGTTGATTAAGACTTTTCAATAAATTTCCAACATTAATCTTTGTTCTATATTTCTTATTCTCGTCATTTGCATCAATTTTTGATACGCTTTCTATTGTGAAATCCTTCTCATCAATTATTAACATTTCCGCACATTTATCTTTCAAATCTTCTCTATTCAAAGCTTCAATTATTTCTTTTCCATTCGAATCTTCATCAATCGTCTCTAGCATTTCTCCTGCAAATAAATCTTTCACGTGTTCTAACAACCGTTTCATTTCTTCCGAATCGATCACGCCTTTCACGAATCCTTTCAAAATGCTTTGCTTTTCTCCGTCTACATCACAAATCATTGGATCAAGTTCTAAATGATTTTCGAATATGCTTTTCGCAATACTTTCTTTCACATCGTCATAAATCAGGAATTCATTCATGCAATCACATTCAATTGCCTTGCACAATATTTTCATATTCACTTCTTTATTTGATGAATCTTCACATAATTCTTCTATTTCTGGATCAGTTGGCTTCCTTTGTACAATTGCAAAACATTTAGGATTTGTTTCTTCTTCCACATTCTTGTCTTCAATCTTTATCATTCCCAACATTATCGCGTCCATTATTCGTATTTCAATGTTTTCTTCTTCGATTCTGTAAACATTTTCTAATTGATCTATAACTTTAGCTTTTATCGCTTCTTCCAAGCTCATTTCATGTTGATCTTTACCTACTTTTACAGATCCTACAAATACTCGATGCAATTCACAATCGGAATCCTTTTTCTTTGCCATCACATATCCACTGTCAATTGCCTGTCTCAATGGTATCAAACCCTTTGATAATTCATCCATAAATAAATGTCCATTCAAATCTAATATTTTCCTTTCGATTGCTTCATTAGTCTCCAATAGTTTATTATTCCGTGTATTTACTGCTCCGAGGATTTCCATTTCATCTGTATTTATGTATTCATTTGTGTTACTTTCTATGAGGCATTTCATATATTCCTCTGTAATTATGTTTTTATTAATTTCACATGCAATCATCAGTTTCTCTTCGATTGCATTTTTCCAACTCATTTCCTCTTTATTTTCTCTGTTGCATCTGCAGGTTTGATATTCCACATTGATCAAGTTCTCTTTAATTGCCTCCTCAATGCCTTTTATTGGGATGTATATATAATTTCAAAAAAATAAAATTATTAATAAATTTACAAAGAATTTCATCATCATCTTGAAGTTTGACGCCAATAATAATTGTTTCGTTATTTTCATCTCCTGATATCGGGCCGTATCTTAAAATGCTTCTGTTTTCTTCTTTAGCTGGTGGGGATATCTAAAAATGCGTCAGTCAGCTTATATATATATTAATATTACATTGCTTTCTCTTCTCCTAAACCAAACATTGAACCATTTATTCCATTGATCATTTCCTATTATTTCTTGGATCTAAAATTTAAATTTATTTAATTTTTTCTAATTTTTATTAATTTTCTATATTATTTTAAATTAACAAATTAATGAATAAATATTTATTTATTTCATCATATAGACAAAGCTCGTAATAATAACAACAATAATAACAACAATAATGACAATAATAATAGTAATAATAATAAAGATAATAATAATAATAATAATAATAATAATAATAATAATAATAATAATAATAATAATAATAATAATAATAATAATAATAATAATAATAATAATAATAATAATAATAATAATAATAATAATAAATAATAATAATAATAATAATAATAATAATAATAATAATAATAATAATAATAATAATAATAATAATAATAATAATAATAATAATAATAATAATAATAATAATAATAATAATAATAATAATAATAATAATAATAAATAATAATATCATAAAACAATAATAAAACCTTTCTAATGAATCACAGTTTTGATGTTCAACGATTATCGATATTTTATCCTTTTACTTATATTAGTAAATATATATATTATATTATCAAAATTTTTTAACGTTGACCCATCAATTTTGTTTTTATTTCTTTATAGTTTATAGTTCAATATTAATGTTAAATAAATAAAGTTATTGATCAATAGTCTAAAAACATGTGTGTATAAAGCATCAATACTTTCGAACAATGAGCTTTGCATCTTGAAGATTTCAAGTAACAGTACACATAATATTTCTGTAACATTTATCGTTATTAATTTCAATTTTCCAAATCGTGGGCTCTTAGACTGTGATCAATAGAGTCTTTTCAAACGGTCCGAGAAGAAAGAATTTTCAAAGGGTAATTGAAGAAAATTTAAATTAATATCATACATCAATAATTTGTAAAATAATGATAAAAGTAAACAAACTCAATTAAAATCAAAATTTAAAGGACAGAAATCTTTTTAAACCGTTTTTAACTTCAACCGAACTTCTCACTTTGTCCAGTTTTGGGAAAAAGAATTAATCAATGAGCTAATCCGGTTTACTATGGAAATTTTACTTGAAAATTATGAAAAAACTCAAGTGAAAGACATTGGTAAGTTAATTTTTTGGATACACCTGGTTTCAAAAAACTTATAAATATATGAAGAAATATTGACCATTAGTGGAATGAAAGTCCGTACTATAGGCGTAGATATTTTGAAATCATTTAAGTGTCGCTCAAGACTTTAACTTTGATTTGACGAAATCTTGACCAAAAATCTGGATTTATCGGTATTTAGTTGCTCCTTTCCACTGTGCTAAATTATCTGGAGCAGACACTTTGAAAAATATGATGGATATAGTTGGTAAAGTTGTTAATTATATTTACATTAGTGATATAAACCATTGACAGTTTCTGGAGCTGTTGAAAGAAATTGACAACACTGAATTCAATAATCTGCTTTTTTTACATATGTTCGCTAGTTAAGGCGTGGTAAAGTTTTTGAACGATTTATTTCATCATTAAATCCTTGTTAGTATTTTCTTGAAACAAACTTTTTCTAACTTTTCATTACAAAGATAAAAACTTATGATTTTATGCATTTCGTTAGAGAATGGAAAAATATAAAGAAGATACAAATTTCAATATACAGAACTGTGCTGGGTGTTTGCAGAAGCCACAAGAAATATTTGAAGAAAGTTTTATTGATGTTGAGAAATTCAGACCTGCTTTTCAACTACCGCAAGATCCTTTTCGTTTTTACATCATAAATTCTGATTTGTCTAAAGATTTCACGGATTTGTTAAGTTTGGATCGTCGTGCTTTTGAAGCAGATATTCTTTTAGTTCAAAGCTAGATCGATTATCTTGGAAACTATGAATCTAGTTTATTGATGTGAACTCGCCTCTTAAAGTCAAATGAATTTGTGATTTTCAATTCAGCTATTGAGTATGTTTGGAACCGCTTTTGTTTGTGGATCTGCCTTTTCAGCTGAAACTTTCATAAAATCAAAAAAATACCGATCCAATATTAGTGATAAAAATTTGAAGACAGAATTAAAATTCGCAATTATCAATATTGTTAGTGTGGGCTTTACATCATGTTTCGTAGGCCCAGTGCAAGAAAAAACTGCCAAGCATCACACTAAATAATTTTTCTATTTTCTAATGTAATTAAAAAACTTGTGTAATTTCTAAAATTGAAACATAAAATTTATAATAAAACATGTTTTTTTTTAAATTTCTTTTAATGTGGCGAATGAAAATTTTTAAAATGTCGATTGATGCTACAATCAAATTTCTATTAGACACTGCCGCATTAAATAATTTAAATTATTAAAGTTTGTTCATACTAAAAAACAAAATATAATAAAAAAATAAGTGAAATTATTTACTAGATATTTTTTCTACATATTAATGTAAACAAAAATGGTTAATTTAATATATTGACTGACAACTCCATTCTGCTAGCTCATATGTGCTAAACACAGTTCGCGCAATAGACAGGATGAATCTAGAATGATGATGATATATGATGTGACTGTTTGTATGTGTCCATGAATGTGACACAGTACAAGACTTCTAATAATTAATAAATTCATATTCAAAAGTAAATTCTAAGTTAAATCAATCTAAATCATTTTATTGACAGTATATTAAATAGATATAATTTTCAAGTTATAAGTTTGTGATTGGTGAATAAATAATCTTTCAAGTTTTTACTTTTTATTAAGAGATATTTGTTCTCTATTATATGGATAGATTTTAAGCCCAACGAATTTTATTAGCGTTCACTTAAAAATATAAAAGTAAATTTTTCGAATCGTATATAATTTTTAAGTGTATTTTGTATAGCTATAATGATATTACTAGGGCTCCAAAAAAAACCACATTTATTTTTAAAGGGGTTAAAAATCGGTTTTTAAATCTACATTGCAAATAAAACACTCAGTAACACCCCTTCTTTTGTCTTAAAATATGGACAATCATTAATATATATATCGAAGCTACTTCTCTTTATTATTCTTTGCTCTTTCTCTTCGGCCCATTTGAAATTCAAGGGTCAATTTAATAAAAAGAACCACATCTATTTTTTGAAAAAAGCCCAATTAAGACCTGGAATTATTTAAAATTCAAATATAAAGATATAAAAATTATTAATTTTTAATTTGACCTTTAAATGTATTGTATAATTATAATTTTAATACCTAAAGTCAAGACACATTTAACATTTTATAAATAGATGTGGTTTTTTTGGAGCCCTAGATATTACAAATGATTCAATTACATCTCATAATTTCGGTAAAATGTCACATAAAAAAAATTGTTAGTAAACCATACAAAATCTATATTTATAATTTTATAAGTCTTATCCGAAAATCATAGACGGGCTTAATTTACTAGATATTTATAATTTTCAACTTTTAATTACTTCTTCCAATCGCTCTTTAGCTTGATCAATTTTCAATTTAAGATTTTGAATATAAAAGGCTTGTTCTTTATTAACTTCTTTGTTAACAGTATTGAGCAAAAATGCATCCACATCATCAATAATTTTTATTTTATCTTTCAAAATCGACTTAATCGTTTCCTAAAAGTGAAGAAAATAAGGTATTATTTAAAAATAAAAAATCCTAAAAATGTTACTTCATTGTTAGGTAAAATCTCTCCGTGGCTTACGGTTAAAATTGAAAGATAATTATCAATATACTTTATAAATTCGTTCAGTTCATTCATTAAACTTGCTGGTTCATTGCTTCCACAATATTCAATGATAATGATTTCATTTTCAAAGTGGTCCCCAGTCAACTTCACCAGTGACTCCCTGCACAGTAGCTTTTTCTTCAAAGCTTCAGAAATGTAAATTGGCTCAATTTTACTATTAGAAAATTGAATCATGTCTTGATCGGGATCAATTAATTTTTTGTCAACAAAATTTATTAATTTCTCAGGAAATCTCATTTTAATCTGCTTACAATTCAAATCAGTCGCTAAAATTCTGTTTTCCGAATTCAATGCTTCATTAAGTTTCATTGTTATTATTTCATTTTCCGAATTTTGCGTTCTGATTTCATTGGTCAATGGATTTAGCATTCCATATTCAATCATTTTACTTAGATTCATTAACTTATTTTCTTTCGGTAAACTAAGATAAACAAGTTCTGGTCGGATAAGTTTATTCTCGACAGCCTCGTCTAATGATAGGAAATC